>OZ035824.1:48223903-48604756 GCA_964034765.1 Knipowitschia caucasica | reverse complement strand
ATCAAGCATCAATTCTAACGGTCACTGTGCCCGCACCTGAAGCAGAGTCAAACTGGAGTGGCTCATAGTTTAGGTAAAGTGTCCTTCTAGGCCTTCACACCCACAGAACAGCAGCGCCCCCTGTTGGACACAGAGGGGTATAACATAGTTAAACGTTTTTAGAACACGTCCTGACTTCCACCTTGAGTTTGAAATTGAGTGTCACTATCATAATATTGCCTGTGATGTGACATTCATTTTTTTTTTTTACCAGAATCATAATAAAGATTATACAACGTATTAATAAAAGAGTGTTATTATTATTATTATTATTATTGTTGTTGTTGTTGTTCTTGTTGTTGTTTTTATTATAGTAATTGTTATGAGTATATTTAGTTTGCATATATCATTGTTCCTTTACTTCACACACATAAGTGAAGCTGGATCACGACCCAGACCAGACAGTCCTGCACACATCACACTAACACACACACATAGACACACACACACAAACACATAAACACACACACTACACACCGCATTCATGTCAGTGCTGCACAACCATGTGGTGCTTCCTCATAAGACTCTCTGTGGTCATTTCTCATGATCTCAGCTGTTTGTGGTGGTCATGTGCTGCTACATGACCTCATATCTATGGATGTGATGTAGATCTAAACTACTACTACTACAGTTGAGGCAAGGCAGGTTTATTGATTGCCTTAACTGTTGATCTGTGTTGGTGATTTCAATAGTTTTGTTAAGTCCTCTGAGATTACAACTGTTGTGATTTAGGGCTATACAAGAACACTTAGCATTGTATTGTAATGTATTTGAACAGCACAATTCTTACACAAGGAAACTCAAAGTGCCGAACAAAATAAGATAGAAACAGTCACACAAGGAATTAAAATCATAAATAATCACAGTATATTAAAAATAAAGATCAAAATATAAAATCCCAGTTGTATGCACAGCTAAACAAAACTGTTTTTAACCTGGGTCTAAACATTATTAGAGAAGAACCCTATCTCACATCTTCAGGAAGATTGTTCCAGATTTTAGCAGCATGAATCTGAAAAGCAGCCTCCCCATGTTTAGTTCTGACTCTGGGCACTAACAGGAGTCCAGTCCCTGTGCTCCTCAGAGTCCCAGCAGGAGTCCAGTCCCTGTGCTCCTCAGAGTCCGGGCTGGTTCATATGGGACTAACATGTCACTAATATATTTTGGTGCGAGGCCATAGAGAGACTTGTAACAAGCAGAGCTGTTTTAAAGTCTATTCTCTGAGCCACAGGAAGCCAGTGCAGAGACCTGAGGACTGGACTAATGTGGTCGTACTTCCTGGTTCTAGTCAGGACTAATGTGGTCGTACTTCCTGGTTCTAGTCAGGACTCGAGCTGCTGCATTTTGAATGTACTGCAGCTGTTTTACAGCCTGTTTGGACAGACCTGTGAGCAGGCCATTGCAGTAGTCTAACCTACTGGAGACAAATGCATGGATAAGAATCTCCAAGTCTGCTTTAGACACTATGTTTTTGATCCTGGTGATGTTTTTTAGATGGTAAAAAGCTGCTGATGTTACTGATTTGATGTGGCTATTAAAATGTAAGTCTGTGACCAGTATTACCCCTGGATTTCTGACCTTGTTTGTAGCTTTTAGGGAGAGAGACTGTAGGTGACAGATGACGCTCTCTCTTTGTTTCTGGGGACCAAAGACAATCATTTCAGTTTTGTCAGCGTTTAGCTGAAGGAAGTTGTTTTGCATCCACTCACTGATCTGTTGGATACAGTGAAGGAGTGAGTCCACCAGTTGTGATAGGACACACACACACACACACACACACACATACACACACACACACATACACACACACACACACACACACACACACCACACACACACACACACACACCACACACAAGGCAAGGCAAGGCAAGTTTATTTATATAGCACAATTCATACAGAAGGCAATTCAAAGTGCTGAACAGAACAAGAAAGCATTAAAATCATAAATAATCACAGTACATTAAAAAAAAGATAAAAATATAAAATCCCTCAGTTGTATGCACAGCTAAACAGAACTGTTTTCAACCTTGTCTTAAACATTGTCAGAGAGGAGGCCTGTCTCACACACACACACACATTTACTACTTTAAGGTCAAGTATTTAGAATGCTGTTTTGCATTACGTTTTTAATGTTGAAAAAAGAAAAGAAAACGTTGCATGTTAAAGTGAAGAATCTCTGGTCGTTGAATGGTCCCCGGTGAAAGACTTGTTTTACAAAAATAAACAATGAATTATTGAATTATTGAACAGAACATGTTTTCTTTATTTAAACATTCATTGGGGTTTGGTTTTACATATTCTTGTTTGTAAATAAACATTTATCTACAATAAATATAACTAATAAAAACAATATAAATTAATAATTATAGATATAAATAAAAGTAGTCTAAGTATTCAGAATACAGTTACTACTTTTTCTAAAGTAGAATACAATATGTTCATGATCAACAAATCTGTACAACTTTGGGAAGTTTGTGATTGTGGGCGGGGAACTACACACACACATTTACTTCAGTTTATTGTGACAATAAGAACATATTTAAAATGAACTGTGAATGAAAGCAAACTACTCTGTGAGCAGATGACTGTTTTAACTGTTGATCTAAGGACAAGCTTTAATTAGCTCCCATGCTGGTACTCATTCACCAGTTTATTCTCACAATAAACCACTGTTCTATAGCTACTAAAACCTGATGAAGTCAAAATAATAAGTCCAGAAACTCTGCTCTGACAAAAGCACAACTCTACAACAATTACAAAAACACATTAAAAACTGCCTCGCTATAAGCCACAGGGTTTAAAGAACTACACAAAAGTTGAGGCTCATAGTCCGGCAATTACAGCATATAGTATTGCATTCTTCTGTGACACACAGCAGGCCAAGGTCACGTGGGGGTTCCATTAAATCAGTTTTCTTCTTCCTTCTACCTTTCAGACATAGTTGTTCATCAATGTCATTTTTGCTTGATTGTTTTTGCTAGAGAAAATGAAAACTACCAAAACTCTTGACTTTGATATTATCTGATCTACATTGTTTGTGATACATATCCTCCAAAGCTGAGGTACCTAACTTTTTCATAATCCCTGTTATTTGTCCCTTTAGAAATAATATCATGTTGTGAACAAATCAGATCACAGTGTCTTCATTTTGTTAGATTAGATTATATTTTGCACACTTTTAAGAAAGAGCCCTGTGAGTCACTATTTGACGATTTGGACTGAGAGCTGATTGGCTGAGTGAAGGTGATCCTCTTTTTCATTTTTCAGTCTGAGGCCGATGTGACAGAGGCCAAACATGTATGTGAAACCCATAGTCTGAAGTTCCATAGATTATTTGAAAATTATAGTATAAGAATTATTAAATGTGGTTTTAAAGTTAGGTAGTCCAGTTGTAATGCAGCTCTCCTTAATGTGTTTCTGCATCTCATTGTGATTAGAAAGCTCATATTCCACAGAGGACACATCAGAGGAAAGTGCCGTGCGCTGCAGCCTGTGCGTCTCTGCTCCGGTCCTACAACATCCGGGCACCAGCAGCTCGCGCACACAGAATGGCGGAGGTAAGTGAGCGAAAACGCGGCTATAATCGTCCTGATCCTGGCCCAGCGGGCCCGGATCTAACCTGTACTCTGCCCTGGAGTGCTTATGTACGTGCTGGCCTTTCACCACTGTGATGGTGGCCCGTGTAAGAACGCCATAGACGGCTTCAGACGGACTCGGAGAGTGGGAGTAATGGAGCTCCGCGACGGATCGCTCCGTGTTAAAGATCCATTCGCTCAGAGCCTCCGCCGAGATACTATCGCGAACAAAACAAGAGGCAGCTCAGGAGAAGTGCACAGTTGCTGAAGTTCCCCACACATGGGAATCCGACTTGTACAGAGCTGTCTGAAAAGTTAGACACATGAGTTGAAACTCCGGGAGTGTGGGGGAGCACTTATTTCCTTCTGTCCGTGAGCCGCAGAGAGGAAGAGCATTCAGCACCAAGTTACAGGAAAGCGCCTCTGGTCAGACCACTGCAGGACTAGACACAACTTAAACATCTTTACAAGTACAAGACAGGCACCTTCTAAATCTTTGGTACCGAACTTTGTAACAAGAAAAGACAAATAATGAATAAAATCCATGTTACGAGTTCCTTTCTCTTCAGAACAAAACTTCTATCACTAGTTTTCGCCGGCATGTGTTTTTGGTCTCTGTCACATCTTCTTATCAACCTTTTCAGTGTAAAATCTAGTCCCAGACCCTTCTCAGGCAATAATCTCTCCATATTATTGAGGACTCTTTTCTCTATTGATCCAAACAACATGCATTTTTGAAACAACAAAGTTGGGTACTGCAGCTTTAAGACTGAGACGCTACAAGGCAGAGACAACGTTTTCACATACTCAGCTTCTCATGTGTATTAGTACTGACAACCATAGATACTTTCTGCAGAAAGTTTAAATCTACGGTTGTTTAGCTGCTTTCAGTATAAGCCCACTGCACAATCAGATGTCATATTCTTCCAGTTGTGTAATAGAAGTTTGTTTAGAGTTATATGTCCACAGCAGCTGGTGTTACTAGTTGAACTGGGCGGTTCAAAGTCAATGGTCAGCTGACTTCTAATAAGATGAGCTGAGATCAGCCTCAGGCTCACCTTGTGTTGTTCGTGTCAACATGTGTGCCTGTGCAGAGACGGGAGAATGTGGAATGTCCTCTCACCTGTTTGTCTTGTCCCTGATGTCCTCGTTTGTGTCCAGGTGCCCGGGAGGCTCCTGGTGTCAGCCCCATGACCATCAGAGGCACAGACATGAGGCGGTAGCTTCAGCTCAGCGGGTCCTTAGGGGACATCTCTCTCCTCACCCATGGAGATGGCAGCACAAGCCCCCACTGTACGGACATGTAACAATTACGCCTTGCACATAATAATACAATATCTTTATTTATATTTCCAGTGTTTTGTACTCAAACTGGAATATGGCTACCATCTTTTTAACAGACTACGCTGTGTTTGTTTAAACAGTGTTTTTTTCTTCGTCAATTGTGTGTGTGCAGGCCAGCGAGTCGCTGGAGCAGCTGCTGGCTCTGTACAGATTTACAGAGAAGGAGTCCTGTCATCGGGCTGCCAGCCTGCCTCACTCAGTCCTACACAAGGTGAGATGAGAAAACTGTTTCAAAGTCCTTTTGAGCTGCCCTGAAGAAGGCCCTACGTGGCCGAAACACGTAGCATCTCTGTATATTAAAGGATTTTTATTTAAATGTCAAGAGTGCCTCTGATTTTTCCTCATCTCAAGTGTCCTGTTGAGCTGTGTGTGACTCTCGATGTCCTGCAGGGCTTTGTTCCTCAGGAGGACGGGGGGCTCTCCGTCACTTCCAACGCCTCGGACCAGCACAACCCTCCACATGGTACAAACACATGCACCATACTGACTATTATCAAAGTGTTGGAGTCAGCTGGGCTGGATGATTGAATGATCATGTATTTGATCCCTGACAGGATGATTTTGAATTATTTTATGTTGTGTGTCAGCGTGTAACACCCACAGCTCCTGAGTGTTAGAACCACCTTAAAGTGTGTTAATAGTGTGACTTTAACTACATCATGAAGTAGAGCAGATTGAGCTTGGACACAAAGGCTACAAAGTGACTGATGAGTTGCATAGCAAACGTTTAAATACATTTGTATAAATATGTTTTTGTTAAACATAAATGTTTTCTTTCATGTTCCAAGGTGATGTGAAAGGAATATTTGAGGATGAGGACTCTGATGAAGAGTCTGATGATGATTCTATTCCCTCCAATGAAGAACATAAGGTTTGTCACAGTTCATTCTACATTTCACAATGTTTGGAAACCCAAAATGATAATTATTATTATTTACAGGCAATTATGGTTGGCTCAATGTATCAGGCAAAAATCCCTCCACTCTGTCCAAATGCCTGTGCGGATAGAGGCGAGTCTTCCATCTACATTCTTCTGATTGTGTTTACAATGTCGTTCATGTTGTATATTATTTTGCATCAGAGTTTAAGTGTCAAGACCAGTTGCTTTGGAGTCCTGGTAATCTGCCCGTGAAAGAAGTGGAGGAGTTTTTGTTAAAAATTAAAAAACAACAGAGCCAACAGGAGATGGATGCCTTCAGTGGCAGTCTGCGGGACAATGAACAGGTGAGCTGTCTCGCTTGTAGATCATCATATTGTCATTTACAAACTAACATTTCTTTTGTGAAATATCAGGCACTGTATGAACTAGTGAAATGTAACTTCAATGCAGAAGAGGCACTGAGACGATTTCACTTTAATGTGAAAGTTATAAATGGTGAGAAGCTGCTCTTGAATTAAAAGCACTTTTTCCACTGACGCTCACGACGACTGATATTGTCAATGTGCTTTCTGTACTTTCTACAGAAGAGTTCTGTGGCTGGAGTGAAGAGGAGTGCAGAAACTTTGAGCACGGCTACCGCGCCTATGGGAAAAACTTTCATCTCATCCAGGCCAATAAAGTGAGTCTTTGATCAAATGTGTTTTATGAAGTAAAAATACAAACAACACAATAATGTACGTGCGTTTTTCCTGTCAAGGTTCGCACACGTTCTGTAGGAGAGTGTGTTCATTATTACTACATGTGGAAGAAGTCTGACCGCCATGAGTATTTTACACAGCAGTCTACTCGACTAAGTCGCAAGAAGTACAGTCTTCAGATCATGTAAGTCAGAGGACTCAAACTCAATTTAGCTTTGGCCTCACAAGGTCAAGTCTGGATGGACTTGGTATTTAGAATGCAGGCCAGCAGACATTTACTTTTAATATTAGCTATTGCATTTATGGATCAAAGTTTATAGTAATGTAATGGTTTGGTTGTTTTCTTGATTATATTAGCTTGAAAAGGATTTATAATATGCCATATTAGCCCAGACTCTTGATGGGGGCCACAGGACATTAAACGTTGATGTGGGCCATTAAATACTTTTTCGTTCATACTTGTTCATCCGACTTTGAAATCGTCCTGGGGTCTGAACTCCTGTGCAGACTGATGTGTACAACTCTCCCAAATGTGAAGAGGACCTTTTCAGCAAAAAGCAGTGTGAAGTATTGTGTGGGGACACAATACTTCAGAGGATCTTTGAATGAAACCAATGCTCCAAAAACAATTCAGAAGCATTTTTGTCAATATAATCCACTTAATTTACCGGCTGCTTATGTGTTTCTTTAACCATAGGGAGGATGGAGACCACGATGGGGAGGGGGTGGACCAGGAGAGCAGGAGCAGTGAGTTGTCTGACAGCTCTGTCGGCTCCGGACAGCTCAAGTCACTGGTGCCTCCTGAGACGCGCCGGGACAAACACGGTAAGACACAGCAACACATTTACAGGGCAGATTTTTCTACGTATCACACTCACCTTTTTGGTGAGACAACATTGGGTACACTAAAACTAAATTGGTTTCATGTGAATTTGTCACATAAATATTTACTTTATTTATATATAAAGTATTAATCATACCATATCCACATTTTAAAACAGCCGTGTGCTCTCTCCCTCATATTTGATCCACTTGGTGTTCTCAAAATATTTCTGATCATTCTTTTTTTTAGCATTCACTAAGAGTTTCTTATGTTCCATTTACCTTCTGTGAATATTATATTACAATATTATCAAATATCAAAGCATTAGGTTTGATAGTTTAGAGTTTAATAAAAAAAATGCTTTCTACAGTTTTATGTTGATATCTGGGCCTTCAACACGAGACACTCTGAAGTAAGAAGCTAATCCTGCACGTTGCTTTAAAAATCCTCTCGGAGTGTACCAGTCTTCTAGAGTTATTTTGCCAAAATATGAAGCAAAAAGATACAGTTGAAAGGACTGCTGTTGCTGGTGCAGCACAAAAAGTTAGTTTTCACTTTAGTGAGATTGTTTTCTTACAGCAGTGGAATCATCATTTGGATTGGCCAATTCTTTCTGTACTACAGTCTAAATCATGTGGCGAACATCATCACAACAATAAATAACCATGATATATTTCATTTTTTGGATTTGAGTTTTTCTCTTTCACAATTATTTGTTTTTATGATTTCACTTTCACATTTCATTGATTTGTGTTTGACTTACATATGTTTTGTGCATATGTGTGTATGTGTCCGTGCATGCTTTGACATGACATCCAGAGGAGGGGAGGCGGCCACGGCGCAGAAGAACTCCTCGCTTTCTTTTAAAGCCATGAAATGGTCCACACAGGCCACTGAAAGCAGGCTGGGCCTGCAGGTAAATGGACACTTACACAAAAATGTCACATCTCAACTAACTTAGGCTAAAAAGAACACTCTGATTCAATGACTCTTAATTATTTTATCTAGTCACTGTTACTGCTTAGATGATAGGACAAAAGATTTCTGGATGTCATTCTAAACATTTGGTCTGTGATTAGATGGTGACCTGAGCAGAGGCCTGAGGGCGGTGTGCAGTGTCAGTCACTCTTCAAGCCGCTGCAGGAGGATGTATCCACCTACGGACTTCTCCCCGGGGGGTCTTTACTTTGACCTGTCGCTATACCACTCATGATCTCCAAACTTCCAGTGGGGCAGTGGAAGCCCTCCGTCCTGTCACGATGACCCAGCACGCCCCTTTTTACACCAGCCACTCGTGCACTGAGGCCACGCCCGTCTCTGTGCCAGCCCTGATGAAGAAGGAGCTCCAGCTTCGTTGGACTTCCTCCATCAGCCCCGGTCATGTGACCTGGTCCCACCTGGACTGTGGCAGCCTGGTCAACACACATGCCGTCCAGCTCCAGTCATATCTCACATGAACCCTGAACTCTGTTTAAGAATATTCATTTTAAAAGGTGATTAAGGACAGACTGTTGTCTACTCCTAGAGTCAACCAAAGCACAAAGATGGAGCAAAAGTCTCAGTGGATTACCTGATGAATCTTGACTCTGGTTATTACACTTGAGTTTATCAACTGTGGCTACGTGTTATCTATTGGATTGTTGTTGTTTTTTTCTTTTTTAAATCTTGTTAAAATGTATTTGATAAATAAGCAGGACATGTTCACTGATGTGAACTTGAGATACTGGTGGTGCATTCATTGATCATAAATGTGTTTTCAATAATGTTGATGATTTGTAGATGGAAGAGCCCACTCACTGGAAGTCTTACTGCTCACCTCCAAAACAACCCCAGGAACCTGCACTCTTAACCTGATTTCTGATACATATTTGTTGGGAAACCAATTTCCAGACGTTTCTCAGGTTCTGTATGGTTTTCCAATTAAAATTTACTGTAGGTCTGAGAAAATGTATCAGAAGAATGTCGTAACCAAACCTTGGTGTTGTTGCATTCAGGGGCGTCTCTGTGACTTCAGCCAGACGAGCTGAGCTGGACTGTTTACATAAACTGTTGGTATTAGATCATGAGCATTCTTTTATTCACACATTTTCTTTTCCAGAATATGTATAAATTATAGAACAAGCATTTTTGACAAGCAATAGAATACAGTAAATGAACTTTGATGATACATGAATACTGTTGTCACGTGGTTCAAACACCGCAGGGCTGCCGCTCTGTCACAGTCCATCGGAGGTGCTGTGGCACCACCTTCCCCAATGACCTCTGTCCTTCAAGGCTTTTGGGATATGTTGCTGTTCCTAAGATTTGCACATCTGGAATTATAGTGCTCTTATCATTAAAGCAGCTCCAGGAACACAGCCTTTGTGAGTGCAGTTTGCATGTTCTCCCCTTGACTGTCTCCTCCAGGTGTTCTAACAACATGTTCAATAAGTAAAAATCCTCCAGCTCTGGTCCTGATCAAGTCGAGCATCTACATCTGGAGATCTGTCCATCCTTCTGTTGCGTCTCTCCCCTGGTCCTTCAGAATGACTTCACTGCTTGGACTTAACAAGATGGAAAATAATTGTGGTTAGCCATGCTTAGATAAAGTAATAATGGTTAGCCATATTTCTAAGTTCAGGAACACCTGCTTTTAAATGTTTTGTCATAATCTCTGCCAGCATTAAGGATTGTCTAAGTTTCACATGCAACACTCTAAATTATAATATTTCTTATAGAGAAAAAATGTACAGTTTATACTTTTGTTGAGACTTGAGTCGACAGTGGCTCAGTCTGTAGAGCATTGGCCTTTGAGCCTGAAGGTTCGAGCCCACCACAAGATATCTCCTCCGACTCCCACGGATGTTTGCTGTCGTTGTGACCTTGGCTAGACACTTCTCCCACATTGCCTAGAATGAGTGTGCGTGACTGGTTGGTGGTGGTGGGAGGGGCCGATGGCACAGACTGGTTGCCTCGCTTCTGTCAGTGTGCCCCAGGGCAGCTGTGGCTACAGTAGTAGTTTATCACCACCATGTATGGAGTGCAAGAACAATGACATGTAAAGCGCCCATAAAAGCGCTATATAAAACCGATGTGTTGTTATTTAAATAATGCACGTTTAACACATTTTATTGAAGTAAGAACATTACTTGCTTTTACTTTAACAGAGTGAAATATCTGTTTTTTCTTTTCAATGACTGAACAAATCTAACATTTCAAATTGAATCCGTCTGAGAACCTTTTTGAGCACATACACACAGATGGACTTTATAGAGCTGACCTCTGATGACTCATTTACTCTTATTTTAAGTGAGAAATGGCAAATAAACTAAACTCACCTACAGTACATGTTCTTTGATAAATCTTCCTGAACATTAGATTTTGGAGCTGGTAGAACACATGTAAAATCTGGTCATTGTCATTTGAAAATGTCATTCATTTTAAAACCCCTTTATTGGTCCATTTCTCATGCTCATAGCACCAGCCCCTCACTGATCCTCTGCAGGTGGTGGGTCCACAGGAAGATGGCTGCTCCGTCTGCAGTGACACAGTCTTGTTCTTTCAGCAGGGATACGGGCAATGTGGGGTAAAGTGTCTTGCCCAAGGACACAACAACAGCAGACCAGTTGGAGTAGGTTTTGTGGGGGGATTGAACCCACAACCTTCACGCCAATGCTCTAACAACTGAGCTACTGTCGCACTAGAGAATGTTTGATTTTATTTAAAAGAAGAGGGTCACGTCTGTATCTGTTTGTCTGCTCCAGGGGTTCGATGCTTATATTTTATCTATTGATTGACAACAAATACAAAATCGAGTTAAATGCAGACCGTGTACACGCTACTGCCACTAGAGGTCTCTATAGCACTGTTTTTGTATTTTTTTGCGCCATAATATGGGGGACTAAAGAGCAGCTGATTATTTAGCCACTCATTATTATTTACAGCCCTGAAGTAAGTGAAGTAAGTAAGATCAGGGCCAGGGGCAAAACCATGTACAGTAAGTATAGCCAGATACTGCCTGAAGACAACAAAAGATGATGTGTTGTTATAATTATTTGTATTATAAAGTTATTTCGAGGTACAAATCAGGTGATAGGTCTTGAGTATAAACAATAAATATATGACTATTTCCTGTGGTGCATTAAAGAGTGTTGCACTTACACAGCCCAGGTGTCACTACAGTAAACTTTATGGTGATTTGCCTGCAGCGTGTCCTGGTTTTCATCCGTGATCTGGACGCCTTCTGACAGGAAAAGTAGGCAGGGATTGAAGGCTAAAGAGGAGGGACCGTGGACTGGGGAGAGGGCTGACCGCGGAGCCCCTTCGCACAGGGGGACTGGAGGATCATAGACTGTGTGTGGACGCTCCGTGGGTGAAATGACGTGTACGTGTCCGTGTCTGCGGTGATCTCTGCCGTGTGTGCTCCTCATGTCCCTGCGGGGATCTCTGGAGAATCCCGGAAGACAAACCCGTACGGCAGGTTATCAACTTGTTTGCTTAGCCTGCGCCTTGTCTTCCAAGCGTCAATGGAAGTCCAGACAACAAGAAGCTTTTTGAAGACTGCTTTTTATTTCTGAAGTTTTACAAACGCAATCAAGATGAAGGATCTGAGGAAGAGAAAGCTGTACGTGGTGGTGGACCTCCTGTGCGTGCTTGTGGGTGAGTGTGTGCAGCCTGTGAGAGGACGTGTTGTTGGGGTGAGACCAGTGTGACATGTCACTGTCACTGCGCTTCTGCAGAATAACATGTTGGCTCTCCACAGATTCTGCAATCACACTTCATTACCTGGTAGTAAAGTATTATAGACCTTTAGAGAACTTTTCTCTCTCGCTCTACTCTACAAACACACGATTCATAATTGCACAATAATTACAATCATGTTCAGCAATGTGTGCAGTATAAATATTAAAAATACAT
Source organism: Knipowitschia caucasica (assembly GCA_964034765.1). NCBI lineage: Eukaryota > Metazoa > Chordata > Actinopteri > Gobiiformes > Gobiidae > Knipowitschia > Knipowitschia caucasica. The sequence goes on along the minus strand of OZ035824.1, from coordinate 48,592,498 downwards.
TTCTGTTCAGAAGACACACGCATTACAGTGGTTTCCTTTTTCTCAAACCCACTAAATAATTTATTTATTTTATTCTATTTGTTTATTTATTTGTACAGTGCATTTCAACCAGATTGTAAAACGTCGGATTGTAGCTATGAAGCTAATTTCCATCAGTACTACATGTTCTTAGTGGCTGGGGAAACCAGAGGACCTGGAGGACCTGGAGGAAACCAGACCATGCACAGGGAGAACATGCAAACTCCACACAGAAATGTCCTAGAGGTGAAAATGACTCAGGACCTTCTTGCTGTGAAGCTCAAATGCAATCCACTGCTCACCGTGCCACAGTGGTTCACTAACCCATGTCATTGCATTCTGGAAGAGTGTCAGCCCTGGACTCATCTAAAGGCTCATGTGACGAGACCTCTCCTCGACGGTTCTCTTTTTGGGTTATTTGAAATTTGTTTTTGCTCTTCCTCCAGAAGAAGGAGGGTTTAAGGTCACAGGATGCTCTAGGACACTTGCTTCACTCCTGCTAGCTGTAATTTATAATTGATTTGATATTATAATTCTCATAAACTTTACACTTGCATGAGCAATAAAAATAATACTTTTATTACTATTAGAACTGGAAATGAATCCATTTTAGCCTCCTACTTAGATTGGTGCCAGTGTGTTTTTACTTTCTCTATAGTCCAGTATAACATCTGAAATGAGGAGAAAGTCTATTTTTTATTTTTTGTTTGTTAAAAATTGACCTGGTACTTCTTTGGCCGGATCAGACCAATGATGTAATTGTAAATGTGCAACTAAGCATGTTTAAAAACCTCTGGCTTTGGATCAAAAGCCAGAGCAGTCTCCCCATCAGCTGGTCTGGAGTCAGGAATCAGACTGGGCTTTGGTCTCTGTGGTCTGATGGCGGTCCTTTAAAGCCCTGGTCTCGCCCTTCCGTCTGCCGCCCACGTCCATGCACACATTATTATCAGCTCAGGCCTCTCATTACAGAGGGTAGCAGCACAGGCGGAACACAATTTTTACACTTTGTACTTGTTTCCCCATATATTTTCTACTATACTACTACTAGATATTATTTCACATTCTAAAACATGAAATGATAAAGTAAATGATCTTATTATATTTTTAATGGAAAAAACGATTGCATCATATCCTGTCTTTAAACCCTTTTACATAGTTATAGTTAGATATGACATATTCTGCTCCAGGCCCATATATGTACAGTTTGTGGAAATGAAGATATGTTTGAAATGCTATTTTCAATGCTATTCAAACAAACAATGAAAGATATTCAGTGCTGCTCGAGATGGCATCAAGTTATAAACTGTTCATGTTGAACAAAACAACATTGAAGCATTGTCACGTTTGAAATCAACATTGAGTCACACAACAGAGAGTGTGGACGGACTCACCTGCTCTCCTCGTGTGACAGCGTCTCTTTAGTAATATAATGACCAATGAGGTGTGAGTATGGTGCAGGTGGTTTTGTTTCATAAATGCTTTTTGTTTGTCTCAGCAGAAAGAATTATGATTCACACTAGAACTCCCAAAGCAGTCAATTTGACGGCTTATAGTTTTAGAAGTGTAATTCCTCAGCGTATGTACCTTTTTGGTCCTCTTAACTTTGTGACCATTACTGTTTCTTTATGTAGTTCAATCTGGAAAGACTTGAGACGAAGATGCATTAGAGATTAGAATATTTATCGTCAAGATGCATGAGTAGACACCAGTAGACTTCAATTGAGTACTAATATATTTATTGCGTTAGGATTGGATGCAATCCCCCTCCCTGAGCCAAAGACAGGACATGATACTCCACTTAAGAGGTAGTGATGGGGAGGAGGTGGGTTGCTGCTCGAACAGCAGCTTGTGCTGCAGAGAACTGAGAGGTTCTGTTTAAATGCAGCCATGAAGTGATGAGCCCAGGTGTGTTACTGAGCAGCTGAGGCTGATGCTGTTGAGCTCAGGCACAGGCGAGCAGAGGGAGGAGTCAGTGCAGAGGGGGAGGAGTCAGTGCAGAGGGAGGAGTCAAGGGGACTCTGCACTGACTCCAGAGTCCACCACCCAAAGTTAAGAGGAGTCAGTGCAGAGGGGGAGGGGTCAGTGGAGAGGGGGAGGAGTCAGTGTGGCAGCATAACGTCTCTTTGGTCTTCCAGTCTGAATTTGCTCTTAAGCCACATTTTATCTCGATATCACTATTTTCATGAATATATCTTTTATTTCTTTAAATTAGAAGAGGGCTTCCGTTAGCTCCATTCATTTATAGCCATTTTCTGTCACTTTTTATCTATGGCCTTTTTATTCAACCAGTCCTGGACCGGTCCTGGACTGGTTCTGGTTCTGGAGTGGTTCTAGTTCTGGACTGGTTGCCATAACAACACACGTTAGCAGTTGGTAGCCTTTCAACATAATGTGTTTGCTGTATCTGATGTTATATTCACCAGATATATATACTGTATATATACACATGAAAAGCTTAAGAAATACCAAGGGCTCAGAGAGGAGCTGGAGAGGGCCTGGAGGGTAAAGGTGACAGTAGTGCCCGTGGTGATCGGTGCACTCGGGGCAGTGACCCCGAAGCAGGAGGAGTGGTTACAGCGGATCCCTGGAACAACCTCGGACATCTCGGTCCGGAAATGTGCAGTGCTAGGAACAGCAAAGATACTGCGCAGAACCCTCAAGCTCCCAGGCCTCTGGTAGAGGCCCCAAACTTAGGGAGGGATAAACACCCGCGGAGGACAAATGGTGTGTGTTTTTTTAAATTTATTTTTTTATGGTAAACTCCATTGTGGTGTTGTGAATAAGCCCTGGCTATACTGTGCATCAGATGAATACATAATCTGTTTGTTTTATCTGTCCCATCAAATAAACAAATAGAGCTGCGAAGAGCCCGCCCACTTCCTGGTTCTAAGATCATGAAAGCCTGCATTTTCCTATCGGGATTACTGACAAAAATGATATAAAAGATGGAAAAGTTGTCTGGGTCTGATTAGCTATCCAGTGAGAGGATCTACATTAGGGCTGTAACTATACTGGATGGTGGTTCTTTGGAGATTTCACGACACTTTGAAGCAACTGTGGTTAAAGTTAAACTCATCATTTAAAAAATGCACGAGGCAGTACTTTTCCACTACATGTTTTGGTTATCTCAAGGCCAAACTACTGGCACGTGGCAAAAGCTGATTGGAGGTCTCCATTCTTCCATGCTGTATAATATCACGTCTTCTGTCTGTGCACGATCCCAGATGATTGTCTTTTTCTTTAGTTCTTTATGGGCCCATATGACATACTGGAGTTAGAAACAGTGTACAAGGATAGATAGATACTTTATTGATCCCCGTAGGAGGATCCGTAGGAAAAAGGTGTCCAGTAGCAGCAAAAATAAAAAATAAGTTATTTTTATTGCACTAAAAACAGGCTCTGGCGTTGTTTTGAAATAGTCCGTATCAGTAGCACGTGTTGTGATGAGAGCTGAGCTGGTGTCTCCAGAGAGCTTCTGCAGTGGGAACACTGGTTGTCTGCTGTTCTCACAGACATGTTTTATGGGATTGGGGATAGTTTTCCTCCAGAGAGCTCTCTCCTGGAGACCTATCTCCCAGGGCAAACAGCCTCTTTATAAGGGCCCTTGTAATTTAAGCATCAGTTTTTGCTCATGATGGTATAAAGCCCTATATATAGGGTATAGAACACAACTCAACATGTGTTATTGGAGGATTTGGACAAACATGTAAGGACATGACTGTGATGGCCCAGTGAACAACTTATTACATTTTGGAGGTGATCTGAGGATTATTTTTTAAGAAAGGAAACTGTACCTCTTGGTGTCTGCACTCTGCACTCCGAGTGCTTTTCTAGTTTTCACATGTACTGGTAAATCAAAAAGGAAACTCAGACATATTTTAAATAGAGTGCGGTGTTGGATCCTGTCCCCATGTTTGGATAAATAAAGAGGCTGCAGACTGTTAGAATGTCTGGCCAAAACTGGATGCTTGAACTTGAATACAGTAACATAAACTCGAGTCTGGTCAGCGGTCTGTGGCAGCGGTTTTTCAATAGTAAAAAACAGAAATTGTAGAGACCACATTTGCGTTAACTTTTGATGTAAACATGAATTTGCTCTATGTTTAAATGTACATCCTTAAAGGCATTAGGAATTGGTGTTCATCTTATGAATAAACACAGAATCCTTTCCCACTCTCTGATCAGAGTGAGGACTCTCAAGAGAAGCCGCTGTAATGTTGGCAGCGGGAGAAGACGTTTGTGATGGTCTTGGACTTGGAACTGTGCACTCTGTAAAGAGAGCACCATCCACAAGAGAGACCGACTGAAGACAACCCAGAGTTTATATTTCCTTTCATTCGTTTGTGTCTGAGTGACTGTTGCAACAACACATCCTCAGTAAAACTAACCTGTCTCACGACGGTGAGGGACCAGTGAAGGACCAGTGAGGGGACCAGTGAAGGACCAGTGGGGGACCAGTGAAGGACCAGTGAGGGACCAGTGAGGGGACCAGTGAAGGACCAGTGAAGGACCAGTGAAGGACCAGTGAGGGACCAGTGAGGGGACCAGTGAAGGACCAGTGAAGGACCAGTGGGGGACCAGTGAGGGACCAGTGAGGGACCAGTGAGGGACCAGTGAGGGACCAGTGAGGGACCAGTGAGGGGACCAGTGAGGGACCAGTGAGGGACCAGTGAGGGACCAGTGAGGGACCAGTGAGGGACCAGTGAGGGACCAGTGAAGGACCAGTGAGGGACCAGTGAGGGGACCAGTGAAGGACCAGTGAAGGACCAGTGAGGGACCAGTGAGGGGACCAGTGAGGGACCAGTGAGGGACCAGTGACCAGTGAGGGACCAGTGAGGGACCAGTGAGGGGACCAGTGAAGGACCAGTGAGGGTGAGACCAGTGAGGGGGGACCAGTGAAGCCCCAGTGAAGGACCAGTGAGAGGACCAGTGAGGACCAGTGAGAGGACCAGTGAAGGACCAGTGGGGGACCAGTTAGGGACCAGTGAGGGACCAGTGAAGGACCAGTGAGGGGACCAGTGAGGGACCAGTGAAGGACCAGTGAGGGGACCAGTGAGGGACCAGTGAAGGACCAGTGAGGGAACCAGTGAAGGACCAGTGAAGGACCAGTGAGGGACCAATGAAGGACCAGTGGGGGACCAGTGAAGGACCAGTGAAGGACCAGTGTGGGACCAATGAAGGACCAGTGAGGGACCAGTGAAGGACCAGCACTTGTTCAAAGCAGGAGCCAGTGTCGGTGCAGGTGCTGGTGTTGAAACTTGCTGAGCTTGCGTAAACATCCATGTCCTTGTTTCCACACTGTCTCAATCTCATTAAGGTGAACAATTATCAGCAATCAGCATTCACAATGTTCTGTAATGAGTGCAACTGACACCATTATTTTCTCCAACCTCTGTTTAGTTCATATTTAAACAAGTAATTAACAAGTTTCAATCGATTAGTCAGCCAGTTTTTTTATTACCAGATGAAGAAAAGGCAACGACGGTGGTTTATTTCTGAGTCCCTCCAGATCGAAAAAGAAGACAAGGCTTTTTATATGATTTGTAACAATGTGGACAGAACAGAGACGTATAAACTTGAGATATACAGTAAATGACTCATGCTTAAGATATACAGTAGATACAGTAGTAACAACGTGGTCAGAACAAATGCCTAATATTTTTTAGCAGCAATACAGATATGACGGGTCCACAGTACAACATATGCTCAGATATCACATGATGAATAGCTCGCGTTTATGTGACATCACACCATTCCAGTCCCACCGCATTAAAATTGTGGTGGGAACCTGAAAAATCTGGTAACTTTGGTAACTGGCAGATTCAGATTACTTCAGCAATAATCCCTGGACCAAACTACAAGATAGATAAACTGTCACTAAGTTCCATATCTTCTTTGTCAGTGCATATATACTATGGTTTCATTATTTTCTCAGGTGTCTGTGGTGGCAATATTACCGTCAGACCTCTGAAGCTGTGCAGGGTGGGGACTGGTTAGTACTGTGATGGGAGACCAGTGGGAACACCATGTGCCTTTATAGTGCCAAATTCGTTGTGTCCTTAGACAAGACACACCCACATTGCGTAGAATGAGTTTGTTGTGTGTGTGTGTGAATGGCTGGTGGTAAATTTCTTTATTGTGAGATCAATAAAGTTTATCTTATCTTATGGCACATACTGGTTTCCTCGCTTCTGTCAGTGTGCCCCAGGGCAGCTGTGGCTTCAATAGTTCATCACCACCGTGTGTGAAGGGAAATAATACTGACTTGTAAAGTGTTTTTGAGTATCCATTTCCATGATGTTGGCCAGTAGGAAGGACTTTCAGCCTTAATAATAATATGGAAGCTTTGTGATGTATATAACCATGCGTTGTAGAATTCTTCAGTATTTTACTATTCTTACTCTACTTCCAGGCATCTTTTTATGAGAAAATAATTTGTGATTATACTAATTATTACTGACAAGGAAGATGTGGGTGGAACTTGACAGTGCCATTTTTTTGTTTCATGGGGACATGCCCAGGGATTACAGAGACATTATCTCTAAACTAGAAGAGTGATCGACATGACAGTTACCATAGTTACCTCCACCACCATTTTACACTAGAGGCTCTTTAGAATATTGCGATGTCACATGAACGCAACCTATCAATGAAATGTGTGTGGACTGAGAAAGTACGCAGAGTTCTAACTGTAACTTTAACTAACATGGAATGCACAGCTTCTCTTTCTGCCTCACTGGGAGCTAAGTACGCGTGAATGATGGGCACGCTGGAACACTGGGATTAGGCCGAGAGAATGGCTCATGACGGAGCTGGATTTGGTGAGAGTGGTGAAGTTGGGCGTTTCTTTGTGAATCCGAATTCCAGAGGCCAATGGCGCTTGTAGGTTCAGCACATACCTTCCACATGAGTCAGTGGCTGTGGCTGAGACTGTCAAAGGGAGGGGCCACGCTGTTATTTACACCTTACAGATTGTATCGTGCTGTTTGTTTTGTTGTATGCTAAGTGATGCATCTAAGACTCTTTCAAACCCATGACTGGTTTAGCTAAAGAAATTAGAATTAAGTCATTTCTGTAATTCAACTTCAAATCTGAAACCAATCTATAATCATCAATATATTGTAATCAGTCTGTTATATAAGATTTACTTGTCACATTTGGCACAGATATACTCGGGGTGTGCAAAAAGACAGGACAGGAAGTATATATTAGCTTCACTTTGTAAGTTGAGTGACACCTGTACATTCGCTTTTCCTCACATTGACATCCCCAACCATCGCCATTCTTTAGTTTTTTTCCAAATGGATTACATTAAAATGAATACACTAAATTCTATCATGATTTGAATATATTCTTGTTTTAAATTGAAGCTATAACAATTAACACAAACGTGTAAAATTTCTTTCAAAATGAGTAGATTTTTGTAAAAGTAAAACAATAGATAGTTTATTGTCATTGACGACATTCACACAGTTTGATGAGGTGAACTCTAACCTAATGCTAGTGTAATGCTTTTTCATTCTCCCATAGTTCCTGGCATTTGACAGGGAAATTATTGTAAATAATTAGAAATCGAACATGCTTTAGCTTACGCATACAATACACAATATCATTCTCCCATTTTATGTTCTTGGATCAGTTGGATTCCCCCATCAGCTCAAAGAGTTCAGAAATGCTGACAAAGTGAAGCCTCGTTCTTGCTATTTGCTGAATATTAAATATCACGCATACATGACTTTTCAGAGACTGGAAAACATCAGAAAGTGGAAGAAATGAGAAGGTATAGGTTCAGTGGTTCCATGGATGACCCCACAGGAAACAGAGCGGGTCCCTGCAGCTTACATCACACATTCACAGACATCCACAAGCTTTGCACGCCACACAAATATGCAGCCTGTGTGTTTTTACCATCCAGCACAATATTGGCACGTACAGGTGTAGCAGGGTGAAAGACTAAGTGGGTGTTGGCCACAAAGAAAAACAATAATTTGCTTGAATAATGGAACTGATAAAGTTAGATTGTTTCATACGGTAATTACTTTTTAATGAACATGAAACACGAAAAAGGCAAAAATCTATAACGGAATACAAAAATATACGCTTTTTTTGTTCTGACATACAAACACACAGACAGGAGACAGGCCCACACGCTCTCTGACCCCACACCTCTCTCCCATCACTTGCTCTGTGCTGAAGGCACTTACAGCTGCCCCTGGGCAGCTGTAGCTGTATTTTAGTGTATTGTATTGTATTGTGTCAATGGATAATGTTATGTGAAGCATTTTTGAGTTTCCAGAAAACTTGCATTTTTTCTTGAACACAATAGTTTTAATAAGACTTGGTGTTCAGTATAGTAATGTATCCAGTTAACATGGGAGCCAAGGCGTTTCACAAACAGATAGCGAGCAGTTTGAGCAGGGCCAAGGACGTCCTCGGTCAGACGGAGTGAATGCTTTCAGCCCTTGTGTGTGATGGGTGTGCAAGGAGCTCTGTATAATTGCATGTGTTGTTGGCTAAATAAAGCAGCTATGTTTACTGAAGAGAAGGAGTGTGGGAGAATGAAGAGACTTGACACAGAAGCTTGAATGAATGACTTTGTTTGGGAAGAGGATCTTGTAATGGAAAACTGTGGGGAATGGTAGTAACTGGTAAATGGAATGAGGAAGCTGTAAGTAAGTATATAATGGATGTCTTTATATACGTTTGCCATTTACAGTAACAGACATGGAAAGGTTCTGTCATAGACACTGTATTGCCACTGCTATTTTCAAAAATGAATATCAATGACAAAATTTGGTATAGAATATTTAAAACAAATGGACAATGACGAAGTATACGTATTACTAGGCCTGTCACCACATTTAGTATATCGTCACCTGCTTGTGAGAGCATGATCCCAACAGACTACTGAAGCTAAGCAGGGCAGGACCTGGTTAATACCATGATGAGAGACCTCTGGGAAGACCACGGGCCACACTAGGTTCGTTGTGTCAAGGATGAAACCTCACCTATTTAGTTTAGTTTGGTTTTAATCAAATAGACTTATAAAATAAAAATAAAATGCTTTACTGTGGTTAGAAGCACTCAGTAGCAGAAAGAAGTTTCACTATAATAGTCACAATACTTCTTGGAAGCAAAATATTATTGTACACACGATATGTACACATCTAAATTGTAGTATTTTGTTTTGTTTAGGGGCATTCCAGGGCCATATGACGTACAAAACCTCATGGCCATGGTCAGTTCCTCTCAGCCACTCTCTGCTTTCTGACCGAGAAATGTGGAGCTGTATAATGTGAACCAATCTGCGTTTAGCTCTAGTTAAACACTGTGTGTGTGTGTGTGTGTGTGTGTGTGTGTGAGCTGTGGCCTTGTCTCGTGGTCTTGTGTAGACCCAGCATGTCTGCTGACGGGTTATTTCTGTAGAATGTGTCGTCTGTGCTTCAAGAGACTCTTTGTTTGTCCAATTTTCCATTCCTCAAACAATGATGCGCCAGCCAATCTTCTTTTGACCGTATCCCGTTCAATTTTGTTTTTTTTCTATAAAGATGTAGGGAATTCAAGTATATTTATAACATGTAGTGACCAAATGTTGTGTTAAGGCTGCAATTCACCATTTTTTTGATAATCGATTGGTTGGACGATTAGTTGTTTCAATCCTAAAGTTCACTGAATAGATTTGTTATACATTTGCCCAAAACAAAGCCTCTGGTGATGCCTCTGGAGATCATCCACCTCCAACATATTGGGTTGTTTGATTACAAATACTTACAGTTTGAGAATTAAATTGGCCTAAACTATTTCAAATTTCTAATCATAATAATTCTCGTGTTAAAACAGAAAATCATTGTTTTTGTTTTTTTAGGACATTAAAAGCGTCTGAACTGTTTCACACGTGTGGCTAGATATGTGAAAATAATAGATTTAGGTAATTATTTAGGTCTTTTCAGGAACCAGAAGTGAATCTGTGTTGATCTATTGTCATGTCTTATTGAACTTCCCTGCAGGGATTGAAGGCAGCATTCACCATGACACAACTGTGGAACAGTTTGTTCTACTGTTATGTCTTCCATCAATGTTTCCTTCAGTCTTGTTTTCTTTTCCGTTTGTTTTGGTTCCAACATTGAACTGTTATTGTATTAAATGGTGCCACGTTGCAGAGTTTTAGTTGGCTGTTGTTGTCAGTGGAAACAGATCTGCCTCCTAGAGATGATTTATTTTTGTGAGTATTACACTCATTTAAGTCACTCATTTAACCATTTTGACCTGGACTCACACTGAAGCCATTATAGTTTTGGAAATATGTGATGTATTGAGAATAGCGCTGTAATATGCGCAGTAGCTGCTTATGTCGTCACCAAAACACCGCAACATATTTTTGTTCCTCTGGAAAAGAATGAGCAGAAAATATAGAAGCAGTGAGTGGTCTCCTTGTGTGGAACAGTGAAGTAACTGAATCATGTGAAGAGGCCACAGTGCAGCATTTGATCAGCTGCTGTTGCCCACGCACCAAAAAGATAAGCCTGGTTTTGTCTCTTATGTACGCAAGTGTATGCATACATTATTAATCTATGGTACTATCATGGTGTTTCATTCATTTACACATTCCAAAGTTTGAAGATGTGTCCTGAGGACAAAGATGGAGTCATTTCTGACCATTATGTGTTGTATTAAAGCTGGAGTAAGTAATTTTTTGTTTCATAAATACATAAAATAAATGTAAGTTTGTTTTCCCCAACAGAAAGAGTTTAATGTTTTAGAATTTGAAATAATATCCATCCATCCATCCATTTTCTACCCTTTAATCCATTTCTGGGTCAGGGGGTGGCAGTCAGAGATGCCACCCAAGTCTCATAGCACCAGCCCCTCACTGACCCTCTGCAGGTGGTGAGTCCACAGGAGGACGGCTGCTCTAAGTGTGAGCATAGCCTTGATCTTTCAGCTGGGGCTTTGGGCAAAGTGGGGTTAAGTGTCTTGCCCAAGGACACAATGACAGCAGTCATCAGTGGGAGTCGGTGGAGAAGGTGCAGAGGTAGGAATTGAACCCACGACCTTCAGGCCTGAAGACCAGTGCTCTACCAACTGAGCTACTGTCGCAAAAATATGTGTTGAAATAATATCTTCAGTATAAATGAACAGGTATCAAGAGTAAATGCTCTGAGCTTGCCCTCTCCCAATCCTGAGGGGGGTGTAGAATCTGGTTTGGTTTTTTTGCCAAATGTGAAAATTACCAGCTACAAACACAGACATGCAAAAACGTTGTTTTAAAGTGAGTGTGATGTCATTGTACTATTACAGGGCTGAGACAGGAGCTTTTAGGCAGAAGGGCAGAGTTACATGTTTGTGCCAGAAGTTACTGATATTAGCGTGGATACATCTACTACAGTAACAACAGATACAGTATGTTTTTGATAATAAACAATGTTGTAACATGGTTACAAACCTTTTAATATCTCCGTAGTTATTCTGTTTCTGTGAACAAATTAAACCACAACATGCTGTGTTTTTTTTTATAGAAAACATATTACTGATGGTGGAGTAAGGGCTGGTACCTTCGATTTAACGATGTGAGGCCAAAAATACTCCAGTCTCACACTCATCTACAAGAACAAGCAATGTTCACACAAGTCCCACAATATTGCCACACTTTCTGCCTCTTGGAAATATTTCATTCTGGTTTAATTTTGTTTTCACCACCTCCCTGCATCTGTGTCTGGCTCTGCAGCTTTCACATTTCTCCACCGGCTAGAGTCAATTGCCATCTTCCTACACTACAATCCTCCTACTTCTCCAACCATCTCAAATCTCTCCTCTGCTACCTCAATTTTGACTGTTACTCAGTTTAAGCACTGACTCTATACCCTGCCATTCAGAATCCAAACACCTGCAGACTCACCCTCTCATCTCCCCATCTCCACCAAGAACACCAAAAACTCTTCTTTTCAGACATACAAGACAATATTATGTAAGCTGTAGATCCAGGACTGAGGCTGTAGATCCAGGACTGAGGCTGTAGATCCAGGACTGAGGCTGTAGATCCAGGACTGAGGCTGTAGATCCAGGACTGAGGCTGTAGATCCAGGACTGAGGCTGTAGATCCAGGACTGAGGCTGTAGATCCAGGACTGAGGCTGTAGATCCAGGACTGAGGCTGTAGATCCAGGACTGAGGCTGTAGACCCAGGACTGAGGCTGTAGACCCAGGACTGAGGCTGTAGATCCAGGACTGAGGCTGTAGATCCAGGACTGAGGCTGTAGATCCAGGACTGAGGCTGTAGATCCAGGACTGAGGCTGTAGATCCAGGACTGAGGCTAGAGTTGAAGTTTGTTAAGCCAAACAGTGTATGGGCAGTGTCAAGTGAATGGAAAAGAAAAACATGAATATCTTAGTTACAAAAATGTAAGGATGTGGCTGTGAAGGGACTTTATCAAATGCAGTATTTTAGACAGATTACTTACTTTAAAGTCCAAAATATCCATTCATCAAAATGTTTAAAAAAACGTGAATATAGTAAATGGTCAACAAGCGTCATAGATTATTATTTGTTCATGTATTAGTTAGTACAGAAACAATTAAATGAAGCCAATCTGACAATGAATGCTTTTCATTACAAGTTCACTAATGTGGTTGCATCAGGAATGTATTCAGCATGTGCTGAGCAGTATTGTTTATTCTTTTCTAAACAACAAGACTCCGTGTCTTCATCTTCTCATTTAGGCTTTGAGGACCTGGCCTGTTGTACGACACCATTGCCTTGACAACCATGCCATTGCACAACACAATATACTGTATAATGATAATGATAGTGCAGAAGTTTTATATAACCCTTTTTGGACGCTCAAATACACAGCACATGTCATTATTCTTTCACTCCATACACGGTGGTGATGAACTAGTGTAGCCACAGCTGCCCTGGGACACACTGACAGAAGTGAGGCAACCAGTAAGTTCCCTCGGCCCCTCCAACCACCACCAACATCAGACTCATTCCAGGCAATGTGGGTGAAGTGTCTTACTTCAGGACAAAACAGTTTGGTACAGTGGCCCCACGTTTACCAGAGGTCTCCCATCACAGTACAAACCAAGCCTTGCTCTGCTTAGTGTCAGAGGTTTGACATGATCTGGCTTTTGCATGTAGGTATGGCCACAAATTACATGTTGAAAATATCGCCATTAACTCCCTGTGCTACCACCAGATTTTTTTTTTTTTATGTATAAATTATTGCCTGCAAACAGAGACATATGATTGTAAAGAATGTAACTTCTTCTGAGAAATTGCCAAAACTAATTTAATTAACCAATGCTTTTGTTTTAAAGGAAGACAAATTGGCAACAACAACATACTATTACGGGACTGAGACAGGAGCTTTTAGACGCTGTTTACACGAGGACGCTGCGACCGTAAAACATTAGAATTGGGAATTGTATTGGCCTTTTGTTTTCATGAAGACGGTGTTTCAGGGGGGTAAAAACGTTGAGAAACAGCCTCCAGAGTGGAGCAGAGCAGATATACTGCGCGACGCGGTCTGTTTCACGGCTGTGTGAAGAAAAACATAAGAAATGCTGCTATGACCTCACCACTTCCCTGCACGTACATTTGGTTAACTAATGCTACGTGTGTTTGAACCAGTGGGGGCGGGTCCCAGCTCAAAAATGTCTACAATGATGTGCACTGACATTCTGCAATACCACCCCGGGCCGATGGGGGTGGACCCGGAATAAGAACTATTCAATGCTAATGTACGTATCTTCTGACCTCTCAAAAACGGCTTTACAGGATGGTCCAAAAGTCGGCTCTCTTCAACGCTACGTTCCAGATGTGTGTCAATGCTGAGGGGAGTATATTTTTTTGGACCAGTCTAGTTTAGTCGCTGTGAAATTTTGAAAGCACTCGCAAATAAATGGGGCTCGGGCCGGCTGACGCATGCGCAGATTTTTTTTTACATTTTCTAGTCCCCGCAGCCATGAATCTGTTATAACGGCGGAGAGAGACGTGACTACGTTCGTTAATATTTACAGTCTATGGTTTGAGCATTACACGGAGGAGAATTCTACTTCCTTGTTCATCCAAACAAAACCATGCAAAGCTGTAGTTTCAGAATGATGTTGGTGCATTCTTTCCCATTTTGCGGTGGCCTGAGGAAGATGTTGTTGAGGAATTAATAGTTACCTAATGTAATTTAAGTTCTACGAATAGGTGCGTAGTCCCTTAGGACTTCGCTAGTGGGATATCACGTGACCCCCAGGTCACACGCCAGAGAAATCAAATATATAAAAATATGCTCCAATCACTAGCGACCCTCCTCTATAAAAGCCCCTGCACAAGGCCTCTTGAACTCTGCCAAGCCGGGCTGGCCTGATGGGCTCGTAGCTAAGGGACTACGCACCTATTCGTAGAACTTAAGTTACATTAGGTAACTGTTAATTCTACGTCATGGTGCTACGTCCCTTAGGACTTCGCTAGTGGGACACAACGCGGAAGCCGTAGGAACATGTACTCCCAGCAGGCCAGCGAAGAGTGATTGGAGCCCCGCCCGAGCAAGACCCTCACACAGTGAGAGGACTCAGGGCAGAAGAATAATCAATTGCGTGTTACAGGGCCGCTCCTCCCAAGGACACCCCCAAGTAACACAGACCGAAGGCCACCCGTAGTCCCAGGACGCCTCTCCCAAGAGCTCCTGACGTGGACTACCTAACTGACCAAAAGCACACACATACCGCACCTGCAGGACGCCACTCCCAAGAGCTCCTGAACCAGGGCGGACAAGTCAACCGTAGACCCCCTCGGAAGAGGAAACTCACGGTTTCAACTCAATCCGCTGCACTAAGCACAGAATGGGCCACCGACCGGTCCGACACATAGCAAAGGTAAGACCGGACGAAAGAGGAGGACGAAGCCCAAGAAGCCGCACAGCACACGTCCTCGACCGAAGCCCCCCCTGAGTAATCGTAACTCCTCTCTCCCACTGCGAAGCGCAGGAACTTCCTGTGTTCCGGAACTATCTCCATGTGAAAATAAACGTCTGTCAGGACTATGGAGGACATCCAATCTCCCTGCCTGACACACTCCAAGGAGCTGTTTTGTGGACAGCATCCGAAACTGACGCTTGGAAATGCACTCGTTCAAAGTGCGCAGATCCAGAATGGGACGCACCCCTCCTGACTTCTTTGGCACTAAGAAGTAAGGGCGGCACCCCCTGGTGGCGTCCTGTGGGTCTACCTCTACTGCTGCGCCTCGACTCAGCAGAGAGGAGACCTCCGCTTGTAGTGCCACTAATGATCCCCGTACCTGAGAGCGTGCTGCCCGCACGCCCCGGAATGGCGGTGGCTTTCGGGAGAATTGCAGTGCGTAGCTCCTGCGCATGGTCTTCTCTAGCCAGGGATCCGACAGTAAGCCCTGCTCCCTCCAGATGCTCTAGAAGTCTGTGAGGGGCGGAACGGGAACTGGAACACGAGACGTCACAGCCCCGCCTTCTCCTGGTGTTCCTAGCAGGGAGGGGGGGTGAACGAAAGGGCAGGGGGGCCCCCTGCGTCATTCCGTGTGCGCCGGGGCGGTCAAGTGTCCTGCAGGCCCGACGTCATAAGTCCGGGCCTGCTCATGCCATGTGACTCGACTGCTCCGCCCCCCCCTGGCTCTTGCCTCATGGAGGGGGGGCGAGCCCCTGGAGTGGGAAACCCCGTGCTTAGCCTTGTAGCTTAGAAGAGCTAACGCACGTTCGGCCGAAGCACACACAACACTACTCACCAGATCCCTCCGCTTGACCCCTCTCTCGGAGGGCATAGCATGGATCAGTGGACCGGAGCTCGTAGCCCGCGTAGCACACTGCACACCCTGCTCAGGGGGCTGCAGGCCTAGCGGGGCAACGTTATGGGCTCGGGAAGTAACAGAAGCACATTACACATGTTACGTACCCCCAAATGAGACTCAGACAACGAGTACTGATGAAATGCCGGACGGCCTTTATTAGCAAAAGTTATGCCACCCCGGCCTCCTCTACTGTAGGAAGGCCGGCGGTGGGTGCGCTGCTCCCTCGGGCCTCCCGTGGGTCTGTCCGGACCCGGGGGTCTCGTCGAAGGGGGACGATGGATGGTGGAGCATGGGTAGGGAGCGGAGCGCCTCCTGGGCGAGCACTCTCTGCCTCTGTCCAGGCTCCGTGCAGCTTGGTGGGCCTCGCGCCTCGGAGCTAGGTGCGTTGCTAGCCTAGCCGAGTCCTTGGCCGCAGACTCCAGTCTGTCCACCAGGGCCTGCATGTCCGGGCCGAAGAGGGACGTCTGGGACACAGGCAGGTCCAACAGTTGCCTCCCTGATGTCAGCTAGCCCAAGCCAGAGGTGCCTGGCCCCGACTTGGGCTGCAGCCATGGTGCGGCCGCCATCCACGGCAAAGGCCTGGCTCATGCGCAGGAGAGCCGCGGAGGTGGTCCTCGCCTCTGTCAGGAGGTCTCCTCTGAGCGCCTGGCCAGCGGAGAGCGACCTATCCAGGGCCCCCGTGATAAAGGCCATGTTGTTAGACAGGGCGACGACCTGAGCCGCGTTGGCATAACACCTGCCCAGCATAGCCAAAGACATCCTGTCCCGCTCGGAGGGAAGGAGAGGTCTGGTGCCGGGCCACACGGATGCGGAAGGCTGCAGAGCCATGCGGACTGAGTCCTCTATGTCCGGGACACCACCGGTCCAGGACCAGTCCTGCACGCTGCAGTACATGCCGTACCCCAGAGCAGGCCTCTTGGCTGCTAGGGGCTTTGGCCACTCACGTGTCGCGTAATGGAGGATCAGGTCCATCCGCGAGCACAACGTGGGTTGCTTCCTCCTCCTCCCTCGAGTGGTGGCGCCCACCAAGGTGAAGTCCTCCACCGCCTGGTCCGGCTGCGGTGGTAGAGGAGCGTTCATCATGGCCGCCACGGAGGAGTAGAGACTGGGCATGTGATCCAGAGGGAACCGGTCCGGCTTCGGGTCTCGCTGGAGTTCTCCGGGCGCTGGAGCACCGGAGAACGCACGCCTGCGCCCACTCTCCTCTCAGGGGAGAGCGAGACACGAGGCGCAGCTAGCGCTCTCCGCCGCATGGCCCGAGCCCAGGCACAAGAACAGCGTGAAGTTGGTCTGTGCGCGGGAGCCTGACCCGACACTCCAAGCAACGATGACGTCCGACGCCGGAGGGCGAAGGGGAAATCGGACAAGCAGTCGAGGCAGACATCTCAGCAGACAAAGTAGATGTAGTAGATGTAAGTATGATCTCAATCGGCGCCAGAGTGAAAGAGGGGGTGCGGCCTTGTGCAGGGGCTTTTATAGAGGAGGGTCGCTAGTGATTGGAGCATATTTTTATATATTTGATCTCTCTGGCGTGTGACCTGGGGGTCACGTGATATCCCACTAGCGAAGTCCTAAGGGACGTAGCACCATGACGTAGAAGTGGTTATACTGCTGGGAGGGCTGACTTTACAACACGTGACGTGTGTCGTAAAGTTCTTCTGCCCCCTACTGGCCGGGCGCTAATTTGCTAATTGTTTTGCAAGGATTCCACATCGTCTTTGTCTAAACAGGGCCTAAAAACAAGTCCAAACATCATTGTTTGATAAGGAACAACGTTGTAACATAGTTTGGAGTGGGATGGCAGACATGTGCCCTGTGCCATCAAACAGTCACCCCGGATTCATACTTTAGACTTTGTGTTTGAGTGTTCTGTCGAAGGACACAACAAAAGTCTGAACTTTAGGTGTCCCTCTCACATTTAACTGGTAGCTTTCTGCATTTTATTTCCCTGTACAGTGTCGTTCACCTGGGTGGGGTGCGAATTCCACTGAATCTTGATCCACATCCTCTTGTATATTTTCCTTCAGTCTCGGTCTTTGGTGGGGTAGATTCCTTCTCTCTCATCAGTCAGTCTTTGCTGGAAACTCTTCTGAAATGATGTCAGCTCCAGCTTGGAGAGAATGGGAGCGGCTCACCAATCATTTACACAGAAACATAATACCAGTGGTGAGTCCAGAGTGCTGCTTTCCTGACAGTTTTATGTGACTGCGTGGCACTGAAGTGCACCCAAGACACTCAAGGAACCAAAGGAGTGATTTTACTGTGCTTTTTTATATGTGTCATTGGACTCTAACACTGTGTGTGTTTTTTTTTCATTGTGGTTTCTTTGAATTTAATTTTGTCAAAACTGTTGAGTATTTCAGAATCAAATTGCTCTAACAGCTGGAATACAAATCTTTTCACTGTGTTTTAATGAGAACTAGTGGGGTTGCATAGAGATTACATACAGAGTTGTAATGATACTGACTTATGTGAATTCATCACACAGGTATACAGGTATGGAACCACCGGTAATTTTGAAGTTGAGAGCATTTTCTCCCCGGATCATGGAGTTGTTATTTTGTGAGCCAAGACTCAAATTACGTTCGCTCATGTGTGATTTATTGTGCTTGGACCCTGATATGTCAAGTACACTTTATGTGTACACTTTATCCCTTGCTGTGCATTTCTGCCCCAACACTGTGGTTCCTATGGGTTATTTCATCATTATAATGTTGTTGTTCAAAGTCTGACAGTTCAAACCAAGCTGTTGTGTGACCACCTCTAAAAAAATATTTTTCGACTTAGGACATGATGTCAAACACAAATTAAATGTCTATTTTGTAGATACGGCAGACAGACATAATCTATTGTAACAAGAGCTCTGTCTCTGGTGCAGGATAAATATGGAAAATATTTAACAAGGTGCATTTTTGTTTTCCAGCGGCACTTCCCTTCATTGTCATGACCATTGTGTCCAAGCCGTATCACAGACGCATCTACTGTGACGATGAGAGCATCCTGTACCCCCTCAAACCTGACACCATCACCCACGGCATGCTGGCTGCTGTCACCATCTCCTGCACCGTCATTATAGTAAGCTCCACTCACTGATAGGTTATGGATTAATGTCTTTGTACTATCTGTTGATGGTAGAAATAGTGTGTCCATGGAGTGGTGAAAGGTTCTTTAAGTGATGTTCAGTATGCAAGTACAGTGTATAATACAATATTTGTATCTTCTTAGATCTCATCTGGTGAAGCCTATTTGGTCTACAGCAAGAGGATATACTCAAACTCAGATTTTAACCAGTATGTAGCCGCCCTGTACAAAGTGGTGGGGACGTTTATGTTTGGAGGAGCTGTGAGCCAGTCCCTCACAGACTTGGCCAAGTACACCATCGGCCGCCCAAGGCCCAACTTCATGAGCGTGTGTGCGCCCAGAGTTTGCATCAGCTACATCCAAGCAGCCAACTGCACCGGGAGGCCCCAGGACGTCACCGAGTCCAGGTATGAAGCAAGTACATGTTCTACTGCTTCTCTTTTCAAAGCAAGTACCGCTAGAGAAATGGCGCCTACAACATATAGAGGAAACCGGAAGTTAATAAAGAGACATGATTTTCTTACTGTTTGAAATTAATTAAACTTCTGACTTTGTAGAATGAATAATTCAGAGTATGACTATAATTTTAAAAAGCTCCTCAGACTCCAGGGAAATTAGTGCTACTATTTAAAAATTATATATTATATACCATATATATATCTATACATCCAGTGTGACAGAGAGCAACATTAGTGTGGCTGGCCTACAGGGGGATCTGTAGGCACTTTTGAGAAACACTGAGTCACTAGAGTCGAGAGTTTACCTTTCACTTTGTGCATTCAATGTCAATGTCATGAATTGTGTATTTGTTTTGTGTTTCTACAGTTTGTCTTTCTACTCGGGTCATTCTTCATTTGGCATGTACTGCATGCTCTTCTTGGCGGTGAGTCATTTATCAATGCCACACTTTTGTAGTCATTTATTTATTTGGAACTTGCACAGCACATTTTCACATGCATCAACATAAGACACAAATACTTTGTGTATGGTTCAAAAATGGCGACCTCAGTGGCTCCAGAAGTTATCAAACTATGAACAAGTCAGTCTTTTACCTTTTAGAACTTGAAAAGAGAAAGGAAAAAAACACAGGGTTCGATTGACCTATGGCTAAGCCACACTCCCAAACGTAAAGAGCCAATCACAGTGGGCATAGAAGCCCTATTCACTCGGGCTGCGGGGAGTCCACTGTCTTTTGTTTTTAATGCAGTGTGACGGTTTGTATTTGCTACCCTTTCCCCACCTATCTTGACCAAGATGAGAGTCTGCTCTGGGTACATTTATGATTTAGACCACAACATCCATGGATGATACTACCATACATGGGCGGCACGGTGGCTGAGTGGATAGCACTCTCGCCTCTCAGCAAGAAGGTCCTGGGTTCGAATCCCGGTCGGACCAGGGCCTTTCTGAGTGGAGTTTGCATGTTCTCCCCGTGTCTGCGTAGGTTTCCTCCGGGTACTCCGGTTTCCCCTACCACTAAAAATATGTCCAATAGTTCTGGCATGTGCCTCCTGTACTGGCAACCCCGCTCCCATCTCTGTGTGGAGTGAGAGACAAATGCCCAAAAAAATAAATACAAATTAACAACTGTAAACCGCTTTGAGACTCAGATCTGCAGTGAAAAGGCGGTATATAAATAAAGATTACTTACTACTACTACTTACTACAAAGCTGTTTTCATTTGTCAACAATGTATTTTTTTCTGATCCATGCGCTCATTGAGCTGATATCAGCCTCACATGTAATTTTCATAAAATCTACACAGGGAAATGTCTTCCCTCTTCAGCTTTGTCACCACTTTTACTGTCCATTAGGGGTGTGACGATATATCGATTTTTCGATATATATCGCGATACTTTCTCCCGCAATTCGATTATCGATATGCATTTGCCAAGTATCGATATCGATTTTGAAAAAAAAATATATATATTTAATTTTTGTTTTGTTTTGTTTTTTTACACATTATTTTTTTTAAATTGGTTTCAATACTTAATATATGGCTACATTACGCATCTCCATTTTATTTATCATGAAATAAAGAGTATTTTTTCTTTTATTTATGCCATAAATTGGCATATTGTATATTTCTGACCAATATATCAATAATCGTCATATCGTGATAAAATTGTTATTGTGATATCGTTATCGTGATATTATCGTTATCGTGAGCTTTGTATCGTGTATCGTATCATGAGGTACCCTTAGTTTCCCACCCCTACTGTTCATCTGAGAGAGTCTCAAGACAGCTAAGAGCATTAGCATCATTCCAAAACAAGTTGTGATGGGTGTGAGTTTCCCCCGAGCAGACCTTTGTGTGACTTTGAGATGATACATAATATTTGTTTCTCCAAAAATCATAAATTGCCGGCTGTGAAAGATTTGCTATTGACACATCTGCAACCTGTCCCAGAATGGTGCCTCACTGACCTGGTGAGTGGAGGGGGCGTTAAGAAATACATCAATTGAGAAGTAACTTTCTGAAATACATGAAACATTAGGTCAGATGTCAGTTTGTGTTCCAGTCAGAACATAGAAATGCACATCTTTATCTATTCTATGTTTTTATGAAATATCAAGGCTACGGTTCTGCGCCAGCCATTAAGCATGAAAGAGAAAATGTATTTGTAGAAATTATTGAAATGCTCTATATCCTCCAAATGTATGATAACTTTTTAAAGTGTCCTTGGTGTATAGACCAGTGTTTTTCAACCACTGTGCTGCGGCACACTAGTGTGCCGTATGATATTGTCTGGTGTGCCGTGAGAAATTCGTCTACTTTGTCTAAAAATAACTGCATTCGCTGTTGACGAGCAGTGACTTGTTTTGAACTGTGGAGTAACCATGTAATACTTTTTCAAATCAGTAGATGGCAGCAGATAGCTAAGTACTTTGAAACTGAAAAATTGGATGCGACCACTGGCTGTAACAGGTCAGCATTGTGGCGAAAAAGGTAAAATTGGATGCGACCAACAAATGTGGGAGGGAGCGAGACAAGAGCTTTGTGGCGAGTGAGAAGTGAAAGTGATAGAGACGTTTTTGAAAATGAATTATGCCGTTTTGAACAGGATTAACATCCTCCGCTCTGCCCCGGGGCAGCTGTGGCCGCGTTGTAGTGGTTTAACTATGAAATGTACAATTTTTGTACAACAGCTCTCGCGAACGCACTTCTGAACTGGGTACCGAGCGCAGACCATAGTCGAGTGGACAGAACCACAGACATGCGGACCGGACAGAACCATGGACTCGCGTTCAGGACCTCCCGTGTCCCTCATCCAAAACTCCTGAATTTAAAGCTCGGATACCTAAATTTTTCCCATGCACTAACAATGCATGTTCTTTGTGTGAGTTATTATTTGACTATTTGGGCAGAGAGTGGATTTTCTTAGTTTTTTTCCACACAGTTAGTGCCACTTTATTCCCAAACTCTTGTTAATTGTATCGAGAAATATTAAATAAAGCTTAATATCAAGGCCTGGACTTAAGCATTTTGATGAGAATAACTGTATATTGTGAATATAGGCTACAGAGTATACTGTATACATTATAAGATAAGATAAGATATACTTTATATATCACACAGAGTATGTACAGTATATATTTTTACATTAGTACTGTATACATTTTTACGTTTTCTCCTGGAGGTGTGCCGCAAAATTTTTTCAGTGAAAAAAGTGTGCCTTGGCTCAAAAAAGGTTGAAAAACACTGGTATAGACATTTTAAAAACACAATCAGAGAGAACATTCTTTGCTTTCTTTGACCACCTTCTTTCCCCTTCAGCTCTATGTGCAGGCCAGACTCTCTGCTCGGTGGGCCAGACTTCTACGGCCGACCATCCAGTTTTTCCTGGTGGCCTTTGCTGTGTATGTGGGCTACACTCGGGTTTCTGATTACAAGCATCACTGGAGCGATGTGCTGGTGGGACTGCTGCAAGGAGCCCTGGTCGCTGTGCTCAATGTACGTATTCCTCAAGCTGGAGACAACAATGCATTTAGTCATAGTGTAATTTCTGCCTACAGACATGTGTTCAATATTAGGATTTAAACCAATCAATTAATAAAATTCATCAAAGTAATTATTTTGGCTTTAAGGCACAGCTCTGGCAGATTCTTCCACTCCTCAATCAATCAGGCCTGTTCCATGAAGCCTTTGAATCACTGGTGACATTCCAGTGCCTCTTTTAGTGCTTATAGAGCTGTGGCTGCAGACATAGTGTTCCGCTCAGAAGTCTATTAGTGAACAGCTGCACGTGTATTCAGTATTTCCAGCCGTCGTGTGCCTCACATCTTTACAACACTCTCCTCTGCAGGTGCACTTTGTGTCCGACTTCTTCAAGAAACGCCCTCCGCGGCATTGCACCCAAGCCACAGAGGAGAGTGAAGGCCCAGAGCAGAAAGCCAGCCTCCAAATCGCAGACTCTGAGCACAGCAACCATTACAACTACCACCCCAGCTCTGGACCCGTGTAGGACTGAAGGACCCCACCACAGAGCCAGGCCTGCCCCAGTGGACGCGCTCATTCCTCTGCCTTTCTCAGACTGCTTTCAGTCTGGTTCCTTAAGTGGACCACTAATTGAACTCACACCACTGGACTAACGGAGAAAAGAAGATCTCCACAAATGTACGGATAAGCTAACCGTCCTGTATTTTAGTGTGAAGGATCACGGCTCACAAACGACTATCTCCAGCACAGAGCGCGAACAATGCTTTGGTTTATGTTAAATGCTGGGAGACATTCTGGTTTATATATGCGTATACGTTTATAGACTCAAAACCATTGATTTATTTTTGAGTTTACCTTAACATTTTATTCAGCACAGCTTGTTTTACTTCTGTGCACCATGGAGACAATGAAGACAATTTTCTGCTCCTAAGCTTCAAAGGCAGCCTTAACAGCATTCCAGTGTGCTGTCATTTAGCTTGGTTTGGGACACTTGTACATTTACATTTGTGTGATGCATGTGGACTCATGATGTCAGTTTTGACATCTGTGTGTGTTTCTGTTCTGTAGGGTTTTCCCCTTTCATCCTGGTGGGTTTTGTTTGAAAGTGGTTTGTCATTCTTTTAACTGTGCTGTTTGCTCCGTGGATATGAAATTCTCTATCTTTCTCCCCATACTTATTCAATGGGCTTTTCCCTGTGGACTGGTTTACCACATTCTTAACTTAATTTAGCTAAGCTTAACTTTAAATACAAAAACATACCACTAATATGATTATTTCTATATATACTTTTATTTACATTGCTCTTTTTACTTCAGTTACTTTTACTTTTTCTTTTTGAGTAAACTTTAATTTATTTGATGCTTGTCTTGTTTTGGGTAAAAATTCTGATGTGCAATCTTGGATGCTTGCCACTATGAGCCAGAAATACTGTATGTGAAGCGTCTGGGCCCATGTTCTGGAAGGATGTGAGCCTCTGCCTGGACAAGTGTTTCATGTTACATTAGGGTGTGTATGGCATGAATGTGATATTTAGTGCTTTCTCTGTCAGTAGTACCAACCACAAAAATGCTCTCATATTCCAAACATAAGCCAGAAGCCTCAGCAGATCTTTTGCTGGACTGTAGTGATGGCGAAGGCGGAGATACTAACCCTGACCCACTTCAAAGCCCGGCCTCTTCCTGTCTCCTGCTCATTTGTGATTCCTGTTCCTGTACTGTGTGCAGTGGAGCCCGAAGCAGACGTCAATGGACACCGCAGCCATGACGGCCTCTGGGGCCCGGTCCCCTCACCTGGTAGTGATTGTGAGGCCCCAGAGTGGAGCTGAGGCAGGGGAAAGGCGGCATGCTTTAGTGGGGCGGGTTCATGGATATCCCATAATGAACTTTAGTCTCTGGAGTCTCCACATTGAAAACACATCTCTAACAGGAAACAGCTGGAGGTGCCTGTGGTGGTAGTCTCAGTGTACATCTAAATCATCTGAATGTTGCCCCTCGCTGCGTCCTCAGCCCGGTGACGTGGCTCTGTCTCATCAGACTTTTTATGTGGTCAACCCTTTTCTGTTTGTGATTTTCAACCGAAGAATTTGAAATAAAGATATGGACGGCAGTTATATATTTATTTATACATAGGTTGAAGTTGTTTGCTTTGCACTGTTCCACATTTATCGTCAACTTGAGTTACATGATGCTGCTTATTAATAATGTCTTGAATGATTGATCTCGGATGCTAAGCAGTTTAACCAATTACTTCTCATTATTTCTAAGTTGGTTTTATTTTGATGTTTTCGGCCTTCTCGAGTTGAATGAACCTAAATCCATGAAACCTGTGGGGGAGTATATAACCAATCACTAATCAATATCTCTAAAAAAAAAAAAACAAGTATGACGCACCGTTTCGTGTTTCCACACAATAACCAAACAGCACATCAGAATCTAAACCCTCACAACACTCATCCTGGATGCAGCTTTATGCTTCGTGTGCTCTGTAGCTTCTGTTTTCTCCAGGTTAAAACCAACGTGTAGTTTAGGTCATTACTGTTTATCACTACATGGCAAATAAGATACAAAGAAGATTACAGAGGCAGTAACAGGCTTTGTTTGGGGTTTTTTTATTACTAAAATATATTTATTCCACATTTATTTTGTATAACTTTGAAAAATCCAAATAGTAATCATGTATTTCTACTGTCCACATTGTTTGTATTGCATTTCCAACATTAAGTGGTTCACTCTGGACCCTGGTCTCTGGTCTGAAGGAGGCAGTATCCTGGGGATGTGGAAACAGCCCATATGTCACTTTACCACAGAATCCACAATGGTACAGTGCTCATGGAGGAGCACTGGGAGCACTCAAGGTGTGACATGGGTCAATTAGACAATGTGGCTTCAGCCAATAACCAATCTATAATCAGTATCTAAGAGGCTCCTCTTAATGATCCGTGACTGGCCAAATGGTTGACGTATGTTGAGGCCAATTGGGCACTTGAGGCCTGCCAATAACTCGTCCATAATCAATATATGAGACAGAAACGTGCACACAGACAGTAAACCATAATAATATATGTATAATAAACGGGTGTTCACAAATGACGCACAAAGGTTTGATGGCACACCAACACATTGGTTTGAAAACTACTGCTTGGCCAAACCCAGAATGGTTGGATAGACCAATATTTTGGTATGAGTGACCCATTTGCTCTGGTTGGTGCCATACCAAATTATTCACCTCAGCAATATCACACTAGAGACTAGACTTCTATCATGTCCAGACACATGATAGTGTGGCGCTCCCTGCGGGTGAAAGCCTGATCCCGTCAGACCTCTGATACCAAGCAGGGCACGTCCTGGTTAGTACTGGATGGGTGTACCTCTGGGAACACCAGATGCAGTGGGGTGGCATCTGGTGTAACGATGTCACCCGTCGCCCACAATGGTGTGTGCATGGATGATTAGTGTGGGAGTGCTGGTTGGTCAACTAGATACTAAGATGTTGTATACTATTTTTCTCAGAATAATTTGGCGCTATTCGATCATTATAGATATTTTGTATATATAGATATATCTATATATACAAAATTATAAACATTTATATATATATATATACCTTTCATTTTTATTGGTTGTTTTAACCAAAGAACGGCTACACAAAACTACCAACTGCTTTACACTGTATTTGGGCCTTGGGCAGTGCTCAGTGCAGGGGCCAATGCACGGGGCAGTGCAGGGGGCAGTGCAGGGGGCAGTACAGGGGCCAGCGCAGGGGCCATTGAGGAGAAGGACACATTCAGGTCGTGGAGGCGGAGTAAAGACGCACCTGGCTGTTGGCCATCCTCACCACTGCCACCGGTGTATGGCCCTGGCCCCCGAGGAGGAACCTCTATTTTACATGTACACACATTTCTTCCTGCTCAGCCAATCGTTCCCCGGTACAGAGAGAAACCTGAGATTTATGGCTTGAGGGGAAAGAATCCTGCTGAACAGCAGGAAAAAGCAACTGACCGACAAAACACTCTCACTGCTCTATGCAGTCCGCACTGGCCGAGGTCCTATTGACACTGCTGCAGCTCAGGTGAGAGGTCTATTCCTAATAAAATATGTTCTTTAGACACTATCAATGGCCAATAACCATTAATAACTGTTGATGAACTAACGATCGTCTCAAACCGGTGCATTTGAGTGTATCAAATATACGCAGATCATATCTTTCCAGTCAACCCAAAAGTAACCAGCCAGATCTTTACACAAGAACAATCGCGCCACTGCGTGGTCGGGATGAGACCTGCAATATCTGAAAATGACAGCTTGGCCGCTGCAAAAGTCATTGATAACCAAAATACCCTTATTTCTTGATTATAAATACATCACGACACATATTATATATATGATATATAGAACAAGTCTGGTTGTGTATTTATAATTGATGGAACAATTTACATTAAAAAAATACTATACAGTATTAAATTAAACATGGGGCAGAGAGACTTATCATGCACAGGTCCAATAGAACTAAACCAAGGAACATGCGCACACTGTTTGACTTTTCAGTTTTGCACCTGTTGATAAATATGTCTACAAACCACCAGGTCTCACCCGAAATAATGCGATGGCCCCAGCAGATGGCAGTGTTGAACTGGGATTATAACGCACAGTACATGTGTATGATTCTATATGTACATATATGAATGCATTTATTGATCTTTGTTAAAGATGATAATGCCTGACTAAGAAAACACTAGACAGTAAACTCGAGAGAGATGCATTTCTATTTGAAACCAGAACCTGTGATTTAAATGGCCTTTTGATCTTCCTTAATGACTTTAATAATAATGCAACCATTATACTCACGGGGGTTTGATTACTAAAATTGCAATATATTGTTCATTAACTCCATATTTGTGTTGGGAATCACTAACGGTTGTTTGGTATTTTATTTTGTACAAACATATTACATTTTATATTCCTCTAACTAATACATTGTATTACTTTATCTAATAAACCGAAGCGGCACGGTGGCTGAGGGGATAGCACTCTCGCTTCTCAGCACGAAGTTCCTGGGTTTGAATCCCGGTCGGAGCAGGGCCTTTCTGAGTGGAGTTTGCATGTTCTCCCCGTGCCCACGTAGGTTTCCTCTGGGTGCTCCGGTTTCCCCTACCACTAAAAACATGTACAATAGGTCTGGCATGCGGCTCCTGTACTGGCCCCGCTCCCATCTCTGTGTGGAGTGAGAGACTATGCCTACAATTGTAAAT
Source organism: Knipowitschia caucasica (assembly GCA_964034765.1). Taxonomy (NCBI): domain Eukaryota; kingdom Metazoa; phylum Chordata; class Actinopteri; order Gobiiformes; family Gobiidae; genus Knipowitschia; species Knipowitschia caucasica. The sequence goes on along the minus strand of OZ035824.1, from coordinate 48,564,403 downwards.
CGCTTTGTGACTCTGGTCTGTGAAAGGCGGAATTTAAATAAAGATTACTCACTTATTTACTTACTTACTGAATACTAAAGTAATAGTGGTGGTAAGATACTGCTTAAAGACCAACCAAAGTGAAGCTGACAGTGAGATCACAGAGCCAACATCATACTGTTTTGATGCTTTTAAAAAACACACACACATCTGAGGTTGATCACAATGAATTCATACAATATCATAAATATTACATGTTGTTTGTCCCAAAAGAAAGAATCTTGTCAAAGTAAAATGTTGTAAACAAACCAGGCCACTTCATGCTGTCTTCATCTTTTTTTGAGTGAAGGTAGTTCTCTCTTTCTCACTTTAAGATGTGACAAAATACAGAACCAACACACAGGTGAAAAACAGAAAAACAAACAACAAAATCAAAATGAAAGAACACAAAGAATTAACCCAAATTGCAGAACTACAACATAATGTGTAATTCAATTAAATAAAACCAAATCCAGGGTAACAATAAACCACAAAAAATCTAAAAACAAGCTTGGAACAATCATGGGATAGACAATGGACAAGCCACAAGTGGGAAAAAGCAGAGTAAATACACAGGAAGACGCAGGCGAATCACTTTAGGGCGGGCCAAGCAATCAATAGAATAGGAAGCAGAACTCAAAAAAGGTACGACAACAGATGAGGTAACACAAAAAATCAATAAAACTTCCCAGGTGACCCACTGTACACGAGCCCAGGAGGGTGGAGGGGTCCAGAGGAGGGGTCCAGAGGAGAAAGCAGAGGCAGTACAATAGAGCAGTATGTCCTTGGATGGGCACGATGCAGACAAACAATGGTGCAAGAAGCAAAAGGTAGAGAAACCCATGAAGGACGGAAACAGGTATCACCTCCCCACACGGATATGTCTGACGAAGGTAAAGCAAAGTCCATGGGCAGCAGGCTACATATTCAAAACAAAAAGAAATGTGACTGATGACCATGGGAGAGGTGTGGCCTGCTGAGCACACCTGGAGAAGACGATCATCAGGCAGACTGCAAGGACACAGCTCCTTTTGCTTCTTCTGCTACTGCTGCATCTTCGTAGGAAATATGTTTTGCTTTTGCTCACACATTTTTTCGACTCTATTTGCATTTGCTTTCTAGTCTGCCGCGCCATACTTGCCTTTGCATCATCCAACCTTACCTCCAGCTCGATAAATAATAAGCTACACGGATCAAGGAACAAGACATTAGCGTGCTCAAATACATTTTTTTTAACAATTTTCTTCTGTCTTGAGTTACTTTTTGAGTCCCTTTTTAGTAAGTAAGTAAGTAATGTTTATTTATATAGTGCATTTTACAGACCAAGGTCACCCAAAGCGCTTTACAATGTTCAGAGTTCAGATATTGTTCCAATCATTCCACACCATCCATTCACTCTCTCATTTACATTCATGCCTATTGTGCATGTTTTTAGTGGTAGGGGAAACCTGAGCACCCGGAGGAAACCTACGCAGAGATGGGGAGAACACGCAAACTCCACTCAGAAAGGCCCTGTTCCAACCGGGATTCAAACCCATGACCTTCTTGTTGAGAGGCGAGAGGGCTATCCACGCAGCCAGGGGCGTATCATAAATAGTTTTGAGAGAGAAAAACTTGTAATGGATTTTATAGTTGTTATTTTAAAAATATTTTGATGTTTGAAAGTTTCGGTACCTCAGCTTTAACATACAACATGGCTGTTGCGAGGACGGCCTCAGCAGCGGCTCTTGGCTCAGGGTCTGAGCCCTGAGTGACAGCTCACACAGTGCACTGCTGTCAAGAGCATTTGCAAGTCATGGATCAGATTTAACCTCTCCTCTTTCCTTCACTCTCAACAGTCTGCATGAATCCAAAATACAGAGTTACACACTGACCGTGTCTAGATATTCTTCTAATCTTCAGCTAAGATCTGTGAAGACGTTGTTTAAAGCCGCCCACAATGGCATTAAAGAACTTGCTCTCAGATCAGAGACATGTTAAATTTATTATAACTGGAAAGAAACTGCAGCAGCCAATGAAAGACCAGGAAATAATTACCGTACTAGACTGTTCAGATAATAGTCTCAGAAAACCAAAACAGTAATCATTGGTTAGCCTAATCTGCAAAAGGTTTATTTGATTTGGATATGTTCAATCTGAGCTGGTCATTACAACAATAAGCAAGTCCAGAACTTTTCCTTGATGTTCTGGTTATTTGGAGGCCGAGGCAAACTCAGCAGGATCAGGGGAACGGCTGTATTGGGCCAGGGTATAAAACCATGTAGATTCTGTGAAACTCTGGTCATGACGCTTATGCTGAGTGCCAACAATAAAACCAATCCAGACCTCTGCAGCTTTTGTCGTTTTTGCTCGTTGTTCATCTGCTTGATGAGGTTTTGACTCTGTAATTAAACCATTCATATTAGTTGTATTGTGTTTGCACCTTAAGAACAGGTGGGCCTTCGGAGTTCTTGAGTGGGTTGGTATAAGTCAATAATGTCGTACCAAATGTAAAGGTTTCTTCCTGCAATCTTCTGATCCTCTCTGCTCTCTCAGCCTCATGCAGATAATGTATGATCCTCCACATCACCGTCACAGCAATATATTTTTGTACAGACCAAAATTACAACAGTCTGCCCCAAAGGACTCCACATAATTGCTGATTTGCAAATGGCAGATTGCAAAATAGAAATATTTAAAGAGAAGTATTATTACAATTAGTAGATAGTTTATTTATCCCATTAAGGGAAACTCAGGTGACCGTCAGTGTCCGATACAGAAAACAGACATTTTTACAGTAAACATATAACCCACACGAGGAGCATTGGGTAAGATGCTCTAAAAATGTCATTTGTGTATATTACTAGTTACTAGGATAAATATGTTGATTGTGTCACAATATTACTGTTTTTTAACTTTTTGAGTTACTTTTGGCCCAGAACACTGATTATTTGTGTTCAAAAAACGTCAAGTTTATTTCCAAATACTTCTGCCGCTTCAGGAGCAGAAAGCTTTTTTTTGTTCCACATAATCTTTTTCCTCAAATTAATAGTAAAAGTGAGAAAACAAAGCTGCAGCAGTCTGAACTGAGCTGTTTGTTCTGAGGAGTGAAGATTATTGTTGCGGTTATTTGTGATGCTTTTATCTTCCTCTGGTTCATGAGTCTGTAAAAGTGTGATGATGTTGAAATCAAGTGCTCATGCAAGGCTTCACGTAACTTTAATTGTGAAAAGTGATGAGTGACTATACGCAGAGTATAATGTAGAGTAATGTAGAGTACAATACATATTGGTACATGTCAGTCACTTGTCGTGGCCAATCAGAAGCACAGACGCTCAGGTCCTCACGTCTGTGTCAGCGTCTCTCCTCTGAGTCAGGCTCTGGGCTGTTTGTCCATGTTCTGCAACAGGCACATATGTGTGTGTGCGTATGTGCGTGTGTGTGCGTGTGTGTCTATGTGTGTGTATCTATGTGTGCTCCGTGCATGTGCTCGTGCGTGGGCTGCTGCTGATGTGGGTCATTACCCCTCGTCCCCTGGGGCCTGGGGGGGGTGGGAGAGGAGGTGGAGGGGCGCGGTGGTGGTGGAGAGTGTAGTGGTGTGAGGGGGTGGGGGGCTGGGGTCTCCGAGGAGCAGAGACCAATAAATCACAGAGCCGGCTCCCAGTGTGTCTGATGAGGAGGGGGATAAGGGGAGGGGGAGTGAGTGAATGAAGGGGGAGTGGCTGGCGGGGGGTATACAACACTGTGGCCTTGTCTTCATGTCACTCAAGCTCCTTCTGGGCAAAGGAGCCAGGAGTCCCGAGCCTTCACCCACATGTGAAGAGGAGTCGCAGAGAAGGACCGAAAAACACACATTTACTCAAAGATATGGAGATGTGGCAGCAAAAGCTTGTGTATTTGTTGAATCACAAGTATTGCCCAAAACTGTGTGTTCATGCGACATCAAAACATTTCACACACGGTAACTATGACAACTATTAAAAGTCAGTGTTAGTATTTGTTTGGTCTCATCATTTATTCATAAAAGTATCTAAAAGTGGTGACAATATTCAAAAACATATCTTCTCCTTCTTCTTCTTCTTCTTCTCCTTCTTCTTCTCCTCCTTTTTCTCCTTCTTCTCCTTCTTATTCTCCTTCTTCTTCTTCTCCTTCTTCTTCTTCTCCTTATTCTTCTTCTCCTTCTTCTTCTTCTCCAGTATGGTGGGTTTGAACGAGCTGAAAGTGCGTGGCTGTCTTCTGCTCCATACTGCTGCTGCTGGTTGTGTTTTCTTTTGGTACATATTCAGTGAATAATCTTCTCATTTGCATTTCCCTTAAGCTATAAGCATATCCTCAAAGCTGCGGGTTACATCACTTTTTTCAAATAAATATATAACTCCACTTTGTCCTAACAGATAAAATCTTGTAACACTTTGGGGATAAATCAGACCACAACATATTCTTCATCTTCTTAGAAAACTAAATGATACTTTTAATAAAGAGACTGTGAGGCACTTTTTGATGCAGAGAAATGATTGGCTGATTGAGGGTGGTCCTCTTTGTCTCCATAGTGATGGAACCATGAAATGACAGATGTAAAGAGTTCTATAATGCTTTTTAACAGAAAAGAAATATGCAAAAATATTTCTGATTTTCATTTCTTGTGGTTTGAAACGTAGGTATACTATTAGTTATTATAATCATGTATTTTTATTCTAATTTACGACAGATTTCATGTCAACAAAACACAGCTGTTAAGTCCAACTTCTTTCCAACTCCATTGCATTTTTCCCTCAGAAAACTGTTCCCAGGTGAATATTTGTATGATTTCTATATTATCGCGGGGCTGTATCTGGGTGGCTTCAGCAGCTCTTTCATTCAATGGAGCGTCTCCAAAATCTGATTGCTCGAGATGTTTTACACCCCACTTTTCGCATCTGAATGGTTTTGTTCTATTCCATTGACAACATTCTGCAGTGATGTGAAGAATAAAATACCATAGATTAGAGAAAGGGGCAACATTATTATGCTAAAGCAGATTGTGTATTGGTTTTGCTATGACTATTGGTAGAATCTGCCTATAGAGACTCTTTGAGACACAACTATTGATCCTCAACGTGCTGTATAGCCTTTCTATGGGGTTTTATACGCGTTTGAGAATGGCAGTCATAAGGGCTGCCTTAATTTTAAAAAAATCTGTTTTGCTCTGTGCATGTGTGAGGTGTGTGTTTGTGTGTGTGTGTGTAGCCGCAGCTGCCAAAAGCAAGGCCACCAGTCTGTGCCATCGGCCCCTCTGACCACCATCAATCATTCACTCACGCACCAGACTCATTCAGGCAATGTGGGTAAAGTGTCTTTCCTAAATACACAACAACAGTTTGGCATTTTACAGCCTCAGCAGTCTCACTGCAGCACCTGGTGTTCCCAGAGGTCTCCCATTACAGTACTAATCAGGCCCTGCCCTGCTTAGCTTCAGAGGTCTGGCGGGAACTGCAAACCCCTATGGACCAATGGCTTCCACATGTTGGCGAATCGACAACTTTGTAATGTCCACCGAGACGAGTTGTGAATTACACAAAAATAAATAATAACTTAACTGAACTAAATACAAAAATAGTTATCATGGGCGAGTTTCTATCTTCTACTTATTCTACTTTTATGGATTGAATTCTGACATTCCGATTTTTGAGATTGAAAAGTGGGACGAGTAACTGCCCATGCAAACTCAATCAGCTGCAATCCCAGCTAAAAGTGTGACTAACAAGGCTCTATAGGCAAAAAATAATAATAAAAAATCGGCTTAATGAAATGTTGAAATTAAGTAAGTAAGCAATCTTTATTTATGTAGAGCATTTACGATTTTTTTTCTCATGTCTCAAGTAAAAATTCTCCATCAATGTGCTGACACTAAAGCTATCTTCGAACCTCTTTTCACATGCATGCATTCAAGGCCTCTGACACATCTTTAGATCAGATTTTACATAAAGAAAGTGAAAAAGAGAGACCATCCTCACAGCCAATCAACTCTCAGCCCAAAGTGTCATATAGTGACTCGCGGGGCTCTTTCAGTATGTTTTCTGATGAAGATGAAGACAGCACATATAGTGGCCTGTTTAAAACATTTTACAAGCCTCGTTCTGTTTGGACAAAGACAATGTATTATTCATGGAAGTTGGGTACCCCAGCTTTAACCCCACCACCACGACGTATGCACTCTCCACATGCTCTCGCTCCCTGCACCAGCAGCAGACTGCACAGCTCTGCTTTCCCCATGACTTTTTAAATGTGCTCCCAGACTCCAGCAAGAGAGGGAGGGAGAGACCAGCACCTTGCATTAAAATTCATAGGAAAAAAATGGCAATAAAATCTTTCTCTCTTTTCGTTCGCTCTCTCTCTGTGGCTTGTCTAACGCACACACAGACACGCCCGCGCACACACACTTTTTCATTAGCGTGTGCACGTTCAATCTCTAACCCTCCAACCGGCTCGTCTTTCTCAGCATCCCCCCTGCTGTCCTTCATCCTTTATTCTCTTCCTCCTCCTCCCCCTCTCCCTGGCTCTTTCTCTCCTACACACACGCGCGCGCACACACACACACACGCACGCACACACACACACACACACACACACACACACAAATATATATACAGACACACGTACGCACAAACATATACACGCACACGCCCGCACACACACATACGCATACATATATACACATGCACACGCCTACACACGCTTACACACACACACACACACACACACACACACACACACACACACACACACACACACACACACACACACACACACACACACACCTATATTTTTCCAACTCCACCTCTGGCAGGTTGTGATTTCCACCGTCAGAAATTGCTTTTTCAATATCTCTCTCTCTCTCTAATTATGAGCCCTGCTGAAGGGGTCGCGCCACCTGAATACCAATTTTCCCCCCACATCCCCCCCAATAATTCCCCAGCCCAGGTAACAACTATACTGCCAAATAACCTAATCGGACGTCCAGTTAGGGAACCATCCTTTTTGAGCTACGATGGACTGTCTTGTGATAATGTATCCTGCAAGATTATAACAGCTTGCAGAAATGTACATTCTGTTAATGCATCGCCGGTTTGTGTGGTAAAAGACGGGAAAACCACTGAATCTTGATACAGCCACTACTAGCACCACCACACAACTCTTGGCAATCACTCCTGCTCCCAGGAAAGGGTTAACCCCACAGAGTGCCTGTCGTCTGCTTTGATTGACGTGTGCAGCATTGTGCTACCTCCCCGCACCAATCAGCAAACGGTCAGTGCATCCCCACGTGGGCGCTCTCAAACCTGATTGGCTCCTTTTACCTCTGTTTACGGTGCCTAAAGCCGAGCCCCACGTGGAGATCTCATTCAATCATTGAACATTTCTTATTAGACTACGCTTCTTTTCTACCCAGCTCTGATTTTTTTTTTACCGTGTTATATAAGCGTGCATATAGTTCTAGCGTCTATGTATATGTTTTAGCTTTAAGGCGATCTCATAAAGCATATATAATGAATTACAGGAAGTGCATTCATAAGGCGAGTTCCAATTAGCGTAAAATAACCCAAATTTTTGCATAATCTGTGCTAAAATTGTGACAAAAAATACGTGTTGGAAATAAAAGCAGTGACCCTCTTTTCCCCCCCTCCTCCTCCTCCTTTAAGGTTACTCATATGTTATGTCCCATTCGGTTCGGAGTGGGGGGAGTTGGAGCAGAGAGGGACTGGGGAGTGCTGTGTGTGAAAAGAGAGGAGGCCAGCGAGGAAGACAAAAGAGACGGCGCTCTTCGAAGCTCCAAGAAAGAAGCCAATATCTGCCTTTCCTCCGGCCGGACCGCCCCATGCGACCCACCCGCACTGGATAGAGCGTTGATCAGCGGAAAACGCCAAGTTCCAGGGAGCAGGGCGCGGTGAAAGCGAGGGGAAACTATCGCTCGTCTCTGCACCCGGGGCGGCTGCTGGAGCGACGTGGTGCGGCGTGAGCCTGGAGATCCTGCCCAGAACAAAGAAGGCTTGAAGCGGGGAATGAGCGAGTCCAGACTGGCGTTGGCTTTACCTATGAAAGCAGACCAAATGGCTTTCTAAAGACTGTAATAGTGATTCTACAGCTTGCATTTCTTGACGAAGCGAAGGACAAAAAAGACGCAAGGAAACGCGCACGTAGTCTGCAAAAAATGTTTCCTCAAAACCGACCCCCAGTAAGTACTTATCTGCTCTTGTTTGTTTGTCAATCTCTGGGATTTCACTACACCTTATTTTATTTTATTTTTTTAATAGATATAGTTGTAACCAGACCACGGAAATAAACAATGTAACAGTATAGGCCTATAAATAACTTGAATAACTTCTCAAAGACACAGTCTGATTTTACGTTTTAGCCTCTCACAACTTTCCTTTTGTGTTTTGTGCGCAATTCGCTTGTCCTGGCTGGCCACCGTATAACCATATTATCACTGCATCTTCATTCATTTGCCTTTTGTGAAGTTGACCCAGTTGGAAAAGTGTGCATATATCTCCTGTGTATTTTTAGCAGAAAGTGAGGCAAGCTTGTTGACACATTCACTCGACAATGTACCCACCTCCAACACAAGTGCCATTCAAGAGTTATTTAATCTAATATTACCACAGAAGCAGTGGATGTGTTTCTGTGTACTTCCATGCATTCTAATGTGGTGCATGCTAAACATTTGACCAATTTGCTTTTCATTTGTTTTGAGCAGAGGGCTTTTGAGCATCAACATGGATTCTCCAGCTGTATGAAGTATCAATTAGGAGCTCTTCATTTGCCTAACCCTCATCCCCGTCCTCCTGCCACGGCACCCCACACACATGGACACACACACATATACACACACACACACACTGTCCCTGATGGTGTTTTGACATTCGTGTCCCATACAAAGAAAGCAGATTAGTGTGAGGTAAATGGCTTTTCAATACATTTCCCACAGAAATTCACACTTTTCTGGACTGCTGGCTTCACGTGCAAATTCCTTGACAGTTGAGCCAGATTTCCATACACTTCCATGTTCTTTTCACATGTTTTTCAGTATGTAGTGGAGTGCAAGGAAGGCAGCTAGGGCAAGAGGAGGCAGACTGTGGCTTTGAGGTTTTGCACTGTTAAACCCAATCCCTCTCATCTAGCCTGTGTTCCCTGTGCGAGCTCCAAACCACATCTTAATGTACGGTCAGGCGTCCCGGGGCAGTGGGGGGGGCAGACAGTGGCCGGAATGTGGTGTGCGGTGGCCCCGTTTTAACCCAGGTACCACATCTCAACACACCACGGTCTTGTGTGCAACCCCTGCCAGTGCCACTTGGCTAAAGCAAGCCGCCACATCGCTGAAATGCTACACGGGCAGAGGGCTGTCATCGCTGAAGGCAGAGGTGTTGGAAAGGGGATGACCCACATACTTTTTTACAGGCGTGTGACCGTATTATATGATCTTCATTCATCCAGGACTAAAAAGATGATTGGCGTTCACGAGAAGAGTGTTGTGAATGTCAACTAGGGTTGTTTATTTTGATTAGTTGGCCAGTTATGCTTTGATTAATCGATCAGTTGTTTAGATCCAGAAAGGTCAGTGAACGGAGGATATTTATACATTTGACCAAAACAAAGCTCGCGTGATTAATATTTACAGTCTATGATGAAGCCCCTGGAGAACTTGTTACAGCTACGTCAACCATCAAGAAGAACCAAACCCATAGTATAACAATTACTCATATACAATCTTTAACTTTCAATCTATATTCTTTTCTTCCTTTTTCACTCAAAGAAATTACATTGACAATACGTGGTGAAACTTTCAAAACCATTACTGTTAATATAACCACAAATCTAGGGTACATTGCAAAGAAAGGCGTCATTGTCTTCGTCAATATTTCTCTTTATCAAGTGAATTGATTAATGACAATTCATAAATTATTGAAAAAGTTGTCAACTAATATAGTGTATCAATTTAATCGTTGTTTGAACCTTCCATAGACCTAAACCTCTGATAATTCAATTAGAACTGCGGAACAAAATAAAAAACATCTTTTCAAAGTATTTTTAATCAAACAACCCAATGTGTAACAAGTCCCCCAGCGACATCACTAGAGCTTTGCTTTGGTCAAATGTATTAAAAAAGTTCCCATATTCATCAGGGTTTTAGGATCTGAATAACTGATCGATTGAATCAAAATAATCGTTAATACAGTCGGCCTTTTATTTATGAACCTTTTTAATATCTCTTTAACTGTCTGGGAAATGTTCCATTATGTAATATTTTTTTTTCTTATAGATTCTTTCTAAAACAACTCTAATTTCAATACTTGTTTCAGAATTGCTTTTTAGCATCTGATTTGAGATTTTTTTTGCCAGCTTTACAATACAATGCATTCTCTATACCGCTTTCTCACCACTGTTCATTGCCTTGCGAATGGCTATTGATCAGCTGAGCTCATAGGCTGGTACTTTGTAGAGGTGTGTGGTGACGGAGAGAACAAGCAAACTGTGTGTGTGCGTGTGTGTGTGTGTGTGTCCCTGCGTAGACGTGTGTGTGTGTGTGTGTGTTTGGGGGGGGTTTACCTAATAAAAGAAAAGCACCTTCAGCAATTAAGCCAGCTGACAGGCAAACTGTGGCACGCTGCTAATGTGGGGTGACAGCGGTGAAATTTGAATAACGAGGTTTGCGGGTTGGAAGAGGAGAATGAGGCGGTAAAGAAAGATGTGTGGTTGCTAATGAAAACAGGTGCCTGGCAGACCCCCTCCCTCTCTCTCTAAGTGCAGGAATCACTGGGAGATTAGCAGCAGGGGCGACAGAGCTGTGTCATTATTCCTCACCGCGTGCTTCTGGAACAATGCAAATCACCTTGCCACATCAGCAATCCACTTCCAACTCTCTAACACTGTGTGATTGGAGGGGAAAGTGCAATATAAGGAGTTACTTAGGTGTAAAGCAGGGTGACCATTAATCTCCAGGGGAAAAAGGAGGCATAAACAATGATTTGAAACGTGGATTAGTGGCACAAGAAGACGTTGGTGCCTTCCCGGAGGTACCGAGACGGCAGTGAGAAGACAGGGCTGGGTGGGTGTTTACTGTGATGTAAGGCTCTGGGTAAGCAGTGCAATTAGTGGCTAGTCTAATGGGCAATGCTGCATGGAGCTGGGAGTGAAGCGGGCATCTTCCCTCCTTATGGATGTACAAACCTAAAGTTGGAAATAGACGTGTCATGCAGCGCTGAAATCAGTGGGGGGTCGCATGGTTGTAAACAACACTTTCAGTTAGAATCAATATTTCCATTTTCCATGAGACGATTGGGTCCACAAGGACGAGACAAGACAAGGTTCATTCGGGAAAGATTGTACTATGTCTGTGTTAAATCATAGTAATTATATGGTTTTACTTTTTATCTTCCAAAAAAATATGACTGAACGTTTGGCACACTTTACTATCTTTGTTTTTTGGGACTCTGGCCTCTTTCCAGCTCTTTTGGGGGAATCCCAAGGTGTTCCTAGGCCTGCTGAAAGAGCCCAGAACACCTGGCTGGGACTGTGTTCAGGAAGCATTCGAAACTGATGCCTTACAGGGTTAGAGTGAGCAGTGATCTACGCCAAGCTCCTCCCATTCCGGTCTAATTGGAACTGAAGTTCAGACCCACCAGAAGCAAACAAATTGCCCACATGTGTAACCTTGCTCCAACCCTCAACCACGTTTTCCAAACACTGTTGTGACTCACCCTACATAATAAAACATAAACTGGATAAAGTGGTTTATCCAGTGAATGATTTTTTCCTACACTGTCAATACTGCTGCCCCAACTCAAACTCATGACCAACCAGTTTTGAGACCCGACTGTGTCTTTCAAAGACCAATAACCAAAAGACCCTCTCTGCCGATGCCGCCCTCCACCGGCTTCATACAGCCTTCGTGTGGTGGGTGAGCACCGGCCGAAAGTCCAGTCCAGCCTGGAAGTTTGAAAGAAGCAATTTCCTAGAGCTGAACAACTTTAGTTCTGCTTTAACAAACTATACATCAGTGTGGGCAGTAACGGGTTCGGTTGGTTCTGTTGTTCTCCTCATGAACAACATAAAATAAGTGTACTTTTAATTCCATGGAAACTAGAGTGCACACATCCTTTACTAAGACATGAGGGGGCTATTCTCTAGAGGGTGTGATGCACCGGCGCTGGGTATGTGAGGTCCTGAGAGCTGGCCGTTTGTGGTGCCCCACTTAACAAAGCAACATTTTAGTGGCTATTGCTGTTCATGTACTGCCACCACCACAAATATAATGTATCTTTTTTTGTGTGTGTCACAGTGAACGTGATGGGCTTCCCTCTTCAAATTTGGCTACTCAGCGTCTTACTAACTTTAGCTTTATAGGCTTCCCCGGTTTCCATTGTGCAATGGAAGGATCTCAACACATTCTTTCTGATTTGGCTAAACAGTTGAGTAATCAGACGCTCTGTAATCGTATCAGTGGAGCTTCCCCTGTCCACATGGCCACTTCTCAGACAACAATCTTTTCATATTACCACACAGGATTGCTTGACTTCAAAAAGAGTAGTGTGTAATTGTGTAAGTGAGATTTCCGTCTATGTAAGCTTTGTTCAAGGGCAGATGCCACGTATTCTGTTTTGGAGTAAAGACGTGATTGGGATTATCGGGTGATTCAGTGGAACTGGATCCATTGCACTGGGTCATAGGGTCAGACTGACGGCTAACCTATGACATTAGAGCCTGGTCAGCTGTTTGGTCACTGCTGCAGCAGGACACGTGCGTCTGCTGAGGGCTCATAAAGTGGCAGTCTCTGCAGGCAACGTTTTATCATTTACTTTTCATTTGAAAACTGAATTGATAGCTCATTTGTTCTTGCCTTGAACACTTATCAATAATAGAAGACTGGAATATTCTCCTGATCATATAAAGCCCTTCTCAATTGTGGCGTAATGTCCCTGTTTTCAACGTTGATTCAAATGTGTATTATTTCCTTGTTCGCTGCAGAGGAAGTAGTACCTCTCCGTGAAATAAGAAGGAAGCCATTTAGAAAAAGTGAAGTGATGGAGAATGGTCTCTTTCCTCCATGTTCTATCTTCTATAAAATGGCCTTGGTGCTCTTTTTCCTCGGCTGGAAGAGTAATGTGTGAGAGAGGGGAGAGCGGGGCTGTTTGTGGGAGTCTTGTGTTTGTGTGTGCGTGTGTAATGTTGGTGTGTGCTCCAGGAGAGGATCTGGCCGACAGATTGAGAGCAGCTTGTTAGAAAGAGGAACAATGAGGCCACAGCACGCTCCAAAGGTCTTTTGCCTTTTTTAGTCCTTATTTCGTTGTCTCGTTGCATCTATCCCTGAACGGTAGTGCTGCCGCTCAGAGCTGCAGTTGTTGTGATTCTAAGTGCCTCATTAAGCGTCATTAGTGTGTGACAGACGTCAGTGTAGTACATGGAGAAGTACGCTCCTTTTTTAAAACAAATTAATTGACATAGTTGTTGTGAATAGCTTTTATTAAGATGGCTCTTGACTAAAGGATATACAGGCACAATAACAAAACAGCAAATTGTAATTATAATGTGTATTAGATCAGGACCTAGTTTGCTATCTACAGGACGTTATGTGAAAGGACTCGTCTATGTTATTGCTCTAACTCCTCAAGTGACAACATGAATATAGACATTTTATAGGCTTGGAAATCTGTGTTGTCTTGCATTTGGACGGAGGACATAAGATGCTGGTGCCCTGCCTGATTACTCTGGGTTTAGGTGAAACTTATGTGAGGCTCATTCTGCTCAAATCAAACCCTAGTAAATGTTAATTTTTCATAACCGTTTTAATGCTGAGTTATGTGATTTTATATATATATATATATATTAGTCTCTGGGACACAGATTATTTTTTTGTATTTCCAAATTTTTTTAGAGGCACTGATTCTAGCTCAGGGATGCCCAAACTTTTTAATGAAACTATACCCGATTTTTTTTTTTTTTTTTTTTTTCTGAGTTCATAAAAATGCTTATTACTACATACAAGTTGTATTATAATAATTCTGAAAACCTCTGTGCACGTGTGTTAAGAATGTATATGTATAATGTATTCCCCCAATTAACATTTAAAGGTATTGATTGATTGATATTTGTCTATTTAGCATGGCTAGCTCCGCTAGCTTCTCTGCACAGACGGTAGTGACGGGCGCTGAAAGCTCGTACTTGCGGAGTAATGTTAGTATTTTACACGCTTGAATTACAGAGATTGCGTTGCCAAAGGCCAGCTGCCATTATATGTTTGAGAGTTCTGTTATCAAGAAAAAATGATTGTTTAAAAAAAAAATTACATTCAAATCAATGGAGCGTTTTGCTGCTGTGAGGAGCTGTATAATACATTATAATTAAGTATTCGAAACTAGCGGTAATCTTTCAGTTATATATTGTGTTAGCAGTGTGCTTAGAGCTTACAAGAAGTTGCGCTAATGTTTGCATATGTATTAGATCGCAAATAAAACTAGATGGCTCTGTGGGATGAGAGCGTAGGGGAAGGGAGAGACCTGTGAGCGAGTTGGGGGCGGGGCTAAACATTCAAACCTTGCAGAAACGGGTATAGCTCCTTTAACTGCATGTGTAGTGGGCCCAGGGCCTTCTACGTTTTCTTTTAATTGTTGTGTTTTTAATAGAAAATACTTTGACACTTTTGAATCTCCTGATTGTTCTTTCAGTGCAGATTTCAATTACACAAAAAAAGACAAATAAAAATGTAGACTCCCCCTCATGGCCCCACTCTGGGGCCTCTGTTCTGAATTACAAAAATCAGATTTACAATGCAAACAAGGGTAGGACATTTTCTGTCTAAGCCTTCGCCTGATTGAGGCAGCACACCAGAAACTCGAAAAACCACCCATATTTTTCTTTAAATGCAAATGCGTACAAATTGCCCAAGGAAACAGCCACATTATTATCAATCACTGGGGAGCCAGAGATCCGAGACTACAGGTAAAGAATGTGTGCCACAAGAAAACAAATGCTGCTTTTATTTTCCATCACTGTCTGTGGGGAGGAGGACTGTGCCTAACTGACACTGGCGAGACGTTTTATAGCAGTGGGCGAGCCTTCCTGGATATTTGTATCAGATGAAGCTGCTAACGGAGCGTTCTCCGGGGAGAGGCTCATTAATGCCTGTCACTGGATCTCAGTGTCTCCTGACCACAGGCTGTTGGCCCTTGAAGCAGCTCCCAGGCCCTGGCAGATTCTTCAGCCTGTTCTTTTGACACTGAGCCAAATGGACAGAGAGACGTCCAGCCCTGACTGCCCACCAGCCCTCTCTCAGACCCCTTTGTGCGCCTGTCCCGCAGCATTAGCCCTATGCCTGTAGTCTCCTAATTGCTTTGGAGCCTGTAGAGAGGGTGTCTAACACATGGGTTTCTGAAGGACACAGCCGTCCAAGCAGCGGATTCTTCAAATACCTGCTGCTCCAGTGCTTTGTTTCATTCAGACACTATTGTTAGAGCTTTACCTCACTTTTCCATGGCAGATGGAAACTGGCAAGTGAAATCTGGCAAGATTCTTTTTGTCCTTGCATTTCAAAAGTGTGCCACAAGTTTAATGACTCATATAAAATGTTATTTTCTGTTTCCTCAGGCACCTCTACAGCCACCCCCAGGGTCCTCGGCTAGTGTTGTGGCGGCCGCTGCTGCAGCCGCTGCAGCGTCAGGTGCACCCCAGTCTCTGAAACTAACCTACCCAGAAACACTAGACCGTATCAAGGAGGAGTTCCAGTTTCTACAGACCCAGTACCACAGGTCGGTTCATTATTATTTATTATTATTTTTTACCAAACAACAGTCATGAAGTCAGGGGCTGGCTCAAAGCTTGTGCTGAAAGAGGTTTTATCTGTCAGTTCTTTACATTACTCCAGGTTTTCCCTTGTGCTTGTCCACTTGTTACTCAGCCTCCAAATGTGTGCCTGTGATAACACGAGCCAAACGCATGCAATGTTTTGACGAACTCTCCTGGCCCCCTTCCAGCAGGTACTCTGCAAATGTTGTGTTTGGCCATCAGCCTCCACAAATGAGCGCACAGTGCGTATGCAGGCTCCTCCTCTGCATTCCTTATGTGCAGGAATGAGTGGCCTCAAAGTCTTTGAATGTGGGATTTGTGTTGGATCTAGAGTCCCAGCCTTTCCCAGTCTCTGATCCCCTCCTCTTCATCTTTTGGCACACCTTCACAGGGTCCTCTGCCCCCTCCCCTGGATGCTCTGCTCTCATTCGGCTTTGATTTAGCTGGCTGCAGTCTCCCCTCCCTCGCTGCGATCCAACTTCAAACTTCTTTTGTGAGCCCCCCTCAGTCCACATCCCTCAAACCTCTGGGCTACTGTGTGTGTCCTCTTTAATTCTGTTTGGTCAAGCTTTGAGCAAACACTGCAGAATAATCCCAGGCATTAGACTTTTTATGAGCACCTTTTATCTTACTCAGTCTATTGGCAGTTCAAACGCAAGTAAACAGGAGTGTGATTGTATATGTAGGATGAGTGTGCGCTCAATCCAATATGCTTAATTTGAGTGAGAATAATGCAATACATTCATATGTGACAAATGTGTTATGGGTATATTATGGTTGGGTACGCTTCGAGTCGTTTGTAGGACAAGGACAGAGTCTTCACATGATGCCCCCCCCACGTGTCTTTGCAGTAGGGAGGAGAAAACACTGGAGCAGAGATAATAACCCAACAGACTGACTGACTCCAAAGACATTTTTTGAGTTATGGAGGAGGTAATTGTGTATGGAATGGTATGATGCTAGAAGATCTGGTGATGCAATATTATAAGATGCATTAGTTTGATGTGACTCGATTATAGACCATTTTTACAAGCTAATAAAAGCTATTGGATAAAGACTGAACCTTGATTTTTAGAATCTGTATTTTGATCGATTTATTTATAAAGCACCTTTCTTACAGAAGATGCAACACAAACAGTCTTAGGAACAGAGGGAAATAAGAGGGCGTGAGATGTTCACAGCTCTTCTGATGAAGACAGTTTTATGGGTTTATCTGGCAGCCGTTCAGTGGCACGCCTCATGTTACAAAACACATGGACTGGTGCCCTGCTTTTTCAAAAAGAATAGGCAATGAATTAAAGCCCTGTATGTCGGGTGATTGTGGCAATGCTGAGCCTGTGGTTTGAGTTTCTCAATGCAGCGTGAGAGATGACTTGTGTTTCTGGACCTGGCTGACCTCAAACTGTGTCCAGAGAAAGGTACACCACAGGAATCTCAAATTAGTGACCAAATATACAGTTTATATACAGTCAGAAATCATAGGTAACATGTAGATGGATAGATTATTGATCCCCACATGCAGGAGATAGTCAGGTGTCCAGTAGCAGCAAAACAAACAAACAAAAAAACAAAACAAAAAAAAAACATTCTAAAAAGCTAACAATTGCAATAATCAGCAACAGCCCTTCAGGTCACAGCCGCAGAGGTGGAGTAGTCTCTGGGTGGAGCAGGACAGGTCACAAGGTGGAGTAGCCGCTTGGTTTGGACCATTTTCTCTGCTCTAGTCCACGAATGGGGGCGACAGTAGCTCAGTTGGTAGAGCATTGGCCTTAAGGCCAGAAGGTCGTGGGTTCAATTCCCACCTCTACACCTTCTCCACCGACTCCCGCTGATGACTGCTGTTGTTGTGTCCTTGGGCAAGACACTTAACCCCACTTTGCCCAAAGCCCCCACTGAAAGATCAAGGCTATGCTCACACTCAGAGAGCAGCCGTCCTCCTGTGGACTCACCACCTGCAGAGGGTCAGTGAGGGGCTGGTGCTATGAGACTTGGGTGGCATCTCTGACTGCCACCCCCCTGACCCAGAAATGGATTAAAGGGTAGAAAATGGATGGATGGATGGATAGTCCACGAATGACTATTGTCATTAGAAGATCTTAACGTCAGCTAATAAATTATCTAATATCCAACTTAAGGATTTCATGCCAGAGCATGTATATTTCAAAATATACATGCTCTGGCATGTATATTTTGCCTTGTCTGTCTTAAAAAGGTGCTACAATTACAACTAAACTTCTCCTGAAGCTGCAGGGACAGATCTGAGCACTGGTCAATCATTTGCTGCAGAGGAACTTTCATGATTGAACCTGGTAAGCTGAATGAGTGCATTTACAAAGCTCTGTGAAAACCGAATCTGCCACCTATTCTATTTTAATTGTATTGTTAAAGACAAATGTTGACTTGTGTGCGCCATCAAGGTGTGGAAAACCAGTTCAGTTCTGGTCCACACCGAATCTTCTGCATGTGAGCTTGCTTGTCAATCAGATCCTTATGAGACATTGGGCAGTGATGCATTTAAAAGCAGAGAAAAGTAAAAATTATACTTGTGTGTGTATGTATTTGGACATTTACTCATGTTGTCACTCAGTCTCCCTGAACGTGTTTTTTGGTTTTTCATTCTTTGCGTGAAGCAAAAACAAACAGATTTGCTATATTGCGTAATTACATTTGCTGAGCATTTGCTTCTCATGTGTATGATAGCAAACAATGATTGAATAATAAGGGAGAGTTAAGAGACTTCTATTTGACCGGTGTGATAATCCCATTGAATTGAACGTACTCAGTTTTCATTTTATTGTAAACTCTCTCAAAGTCGGACTTGTGTGAGGTATATTCAATACATATTTAATGGATATTGATCTTGAACAAAATCCATAAAAACCGTTAGAATTGCACCAGTTCCTTCATCAACTTGAACTTATGTATCTTTTTTGGTCATACTTTGTGAATTGTTATTGAGTATTTCTGTCTGTAAATTTATACATACACACACATACTCGCCTATACATATAAATGCATATTATTGTCCTTTAAATAAAACACTCTCGTCATCTATGGCCTTCATCAGCTCTGCACAGTAGATGCACAGTAGATGCACAGTAGATGCACAGTAGATGCACATTAATCTACACATTCACAAAAAGCCATAACGGAAAGATGAATGTTTGGAGAGTTCAGCTGATCATGCAAGGCTTCATTGCATGTGTATGAGTTTTTTCTCAGTGTAAAGGTTGATCTCCATGATACATTTATAAACACTGGAACTCTTTCTCATCGTTCAAAATCAATGATTGTGTCTATTTAAGATTGCTGCTTGCATATCTAAGCAAGTCTTTGGACATTTCTGATTCTCCAAAGTCTTGTGTTTTGAATTGAAGTCCATGAGTAAATGCTTGAACCAAAACAATGTATATCAGTTACAAAATGTATAAACCAAGGGACCTTGAATGAAATGGATCCAGACAATTGTACTCCATGGCTTCTTGGTGGGATTTGTTGGCTTTGGCCAGGGATAAAATGCGTATGGTCCACAATCACAGACTTTGCGAACTCTGAAAATCTGTGCCCAAAATTCAGTGAGCTGACCCTTCTCATCTTTAGGTATCCCCACAATCTTCTCTTTGTGCTTCCAACGCCCTTCATGAACTGCAACCCTA
The DNA here is from genome assembly GCA_964034765.1 of Knipowitschia caucasica. NCBI lineage: Eukaryota > Metazoa > Chordata > Actinopteri > Gobiiformes > Gobiidae > Knipowitschia > Knipowitschia caucasica. Next base: position 48,544,937 of record OZ035824.1, on the reverse strand, counting down.
TCGCTGAGTTTCTTAATAGTGTCACTTTTCTCAGCCAAGGTAGCTTCAGGATCTGGCAACGCTGCTCGTGATGGCAGGTCAGATGTGTTCTTGAGCTTTGGTCACACGTTCGGTGAGAGCATTTTGTGTGCATTCGTCAAATCTAGAGTCCGGGGCATCAAAGCGCTCTTCAGCTTTCTATATTTTAGCAGGTGGGTCTGATTTGAGGGGTATTTTTGATTTCCATGTGTCTGGCATTTCTGCTCACTCCACAGATTTATATTTTATTGTCCTCTCGGGCCCATTTAGAAGTTATCACTGGATCTTGCATCTTAACCCTGCTTGATTTCCATGTATATCATCTCTGTGAAGGAACACGGGCTGATGTTTTCCTTCTATATCAAGGTATTAAATATAAAAATGTTTGACCAGTTATCGTAGTGTATTTGATGCTATTTCACTCAATTTAGAGTTGAGCTGAATTGGGCGACCAAACGCCATGACAATCCTATAATCAGTGGTGCGGGCGATCGCCAGGATTAGAAGTATCTTTGTTTAGTCCAACAGCGATGGGGTCAAACGCTCTCTCTATCCACACACACACCTGACACGATGAGAGCCCAGGACCCCCTAAGTCCACAGAAAGGAGCACAGTGCCACAGTCAAGACATGAGCAAGGCCTCTCCAATTATCTGTACACAATGATGTCTGGATATAGCCCGGATTAGCAGCGTATTTTGACTGCCGAGGAGGTGGCTGCTTCTGATAGATGTTGGATTAGATGGCAGGAATGAGATGGAGGGAAAGGATTATGGAGGGAGTGCCTTTCTAATTCTGTGGCTGTTATGTGGCATGTGTGACTGGGGAGAGCAACATGTAGTGCTCTAAAGACGCCTGGATTATTCATGCAGAAGGGTTCTCAATGCCATGTGTCGAAATAATGACAATAATAACAAATTGTAAACCCCTCTACAAGCATGCTATTTACTACTATGTGGTTATATCTGAATTCTTTTTTAAGCAAAATACTATTCAAACTTGTCCTTTAGATATAGATGTATTATGGCTCAAACGAAATATAAAAATTGCATTGATAAAAAAATAAAAATGGCTGTTTTCTTTGCGCGGGCGGTTATCTCTCACTAAGCTTGGGTCCTCTACCTGAGGCTGAGGCCCCTTAGGGTTTTGCACAGTATCGCTTGGAATGGTCACATCCACCACCACAGCTGTCCTCTGCCCTTTGTCCACCACCACAATGTCAGGTTGGTTCACCATTACCATTCGGTCGGTCTGTATCTGGAAGGATCTTCGCACGCTCATTCTCCATCACCTTTGGAAGAGTTTCCCATCGTGACCTTGGGATTTCCAGCCCATAGCCAAGCTACTTCCATGTAGGCTTTTCCTGCCAGCATCTTATATCATATTGATATTTGGATAGTTTCAATAGTAAATCGGCCTGTGCGTTGTGTAAGGCAAAACTGTCATGTAAACAAACATGTATAACACCAGCATCAAACATCTGAAAACTCACCACCACGTGGAGAATAACACCTTTGTACCATTCGTATGAGTGGAATATGACAGTGGCGTCTTAATGTTGACCGTTAAGACGATTGCTAAATTGTCAAAGCCTTTTCTTATAGTTGAAATCAGAATTAATACATTTTAAATTTCAGTTGTATTAGTTTTATGAATTTCAGGATAGCACAACAGTACTCGTATCGGCAAGTACTCAAATGAAGGTACTCTGTTTTGAAAGAAGTGGTATCGGTGTGTCCCTACGTCAATGTAGTGCTGTAATGTCCAAGTACTGTCAAGGTTTGTTATTATTGGTAAGTTTAGGCTCAGTTCCCACAAAGCATAGAAACATAGCATGTGTGTGTGTGTGTGTGTGTATGCGCATGTGTGCTTTGTCGAGTCAAATAGGTTTTCAGCCACTTGTTCACTGCCACTCAGCGCTCAAGAGCGCTTCCTCTTGTCTGTGGCTAACTGCACCGCCAGAGCACCAGACACTCTCGGGGGTCACGCTGTAGATATCACAGTCCGGAGTCACTCGAAATGAATTAACACGGCTTTAATTGAATGACCAAAAAATACACAATTTTTGATAGTTCTGTTGATTTTGATTCCAAGGAAAGCTTTTTTTTTCATTACAACATGCCAACAACAACACACTGTGCTGGGGTGTCAACTGTTTAGTTACAGGGCAACTGTAATTACCCGGATTTTATGAAAAATATTATAAAAAAGTTTTTGACGTTTCAGGGTGCTCTGAGCTCTAAAATGAGATCTGCTGATTCTCGTTTGGGGCTGTATTTTCAAGTTCACAAGTTAATAAATTAATGTAATGTATGTATTTGAATAGTTGAAACTAATTAATAGCTTTCTGAACCTCTGAAAGGATGAAACTGCTGAGAAGAGGTTTTATGACTGTAATATGCAGTATTTTAAATTAAATGCCTCTGTTCTCCAGGGCATCACTTGAGCTTTATTTTGGTCAAATGTATTAAAAAAACCATATTCACTGACCTTTCGGGACTCAAACCACTGTGGTTTATCAAAAGAATAATCGGTAAACTACCACACTACTCGGGTGTTTGAGCGATTTCTTTTTTAGCCGCATCAGCTCAATTGATAGTTAAATAAACCAAAAAACTTAGTGAAACGTGAGCCAGAAGTTTTCATGTTTTAACTGCCAGGACAACAAGCTCTGAGGACACTAACATTTAATATTTGCGAGGCTCACTGGCATTTTGTCCAGTAGGAGGCTAGCCTAACCCATACCTTATCCCCAATTTAAAATACAGTGCCTAACCCAAACTTCAATATTTATTTAAATTTGTGTTTTAAGTATCCCAAAAAGTGAATATTTCCTTCTGCCGTAGACAAAATCCCAAGAGATTTTGTATCTAAAGATACATTGGTTTATCAAGAATATTTATTTAATTTTTAGGCCATTGTATTACCTGTAGGGTAAAAAAATGTAAGATTGTATTTAATCACCCCAATACTGCATATCAATAGTGCTGTAACATTGGCCATTAACAACATTTGTTTTTATGCGGGCACAGAATTATGTTTAACTACAGCCTGAATGATTCCTGTAATTGGCAATGACAAACACGCATACATCCCAGCGCACTTGACTTTGTGGTTGGCTGCGTGTGTGAGCCAGCCTTCTTCCCTTATGTCCTGTGTGTGCGGTAAGTGGCAGCAGAACGCCCTGTGGACACTCTGCTATTTAGTGACCTAAAGGCTGAGAGCTTTGTTTGGTCTGCACTGCCTTCTCCGCCCTAGCGCTCTGATGAAAGACTGCACAGGCCGCTGGGTGGGTCCCCTGTGTATTCTCGCAGACTCCAGATGCAGTTGTTGTTGGCTTTTTTTTGTTTTGTTTTTTCTCTCTTCCGTCCCGACGCAGAGAGAAGAGGCTGATCAATAGTTAATGAGATGTAAAGTGAACGGTGGCGTACCTGGAGGTTGGGGGCTAAACGCTGCTGACACCGTGGGCCTGGCGCTCTCCATCTGCCAGTGAATGAGGCCGTTCAAGTGTCCTCCTCGTTCCCCTGCGCATCAAACTCTGCAGCTCTTAATACATGGTCACTTTACCAAGACTGAAGAGCAGTATTTGGAACATAGTAGCATGAATAAAACATGGCCTCTCATGTTATGACTGGACTTGCCATTATAGGACTTCAATGGCTTCTTGCTATAAATAATGTGGAATACGAGGCTTTGATTTAGAAACAACCGTGTATGGTGGTTCAGGATTGTTCTGTGCTAATAATCAATGAAGTCCGATCGATGGTTGATGGTGGTAGTTATGTGTTGATGTGCATAATTTTAATGCAGAGTATCGTCAAACCCCCTTTTCTTACTTTGAAACATTTGCTTGCTTATCAAGCTAATCTTTTCCTACATTTTTATATAGACTTCCGGAAAGGAAGTTTCACATGGCATATCCAATCACTTCGTACACTACAACTGCTACAATAGCCACGGCTGCCCTGGGGTAGGCTGACAGATACGCGGCAAGTTTGTGCCACTCTGAATGATTGGCGGTGGACAAACACCAATCAAGTGTGTAGATGGTGCCACATTTTTTGATGCCTAGAGCACTAATAATTATTTATGCCAGTAGAATAAATGGCATAAATAATGGGGCGGCTGTAAAGTGCCAAACTGCCGTTGTGTCCTTAGAGAAGACACTTCACCCCCATTGCCTAGAATGAGTCTGGTGTGTGTATGAAAGGTTGGTGGTGGTCGGAGGGGCCGATGGCACAGACTGGTCGCTTCTGTCAGTGTGCCCCAGGGCAGCTGTGGCTACAGTAGTAGTTTATCACCACTGTGTATGAAGTGAATGAATAATGACATGTGAAGCGTCTTTTAGTGTCCAAAAAAGCGCTATATAAAACCGATGCATTATTATTAATAATGTTAAACTTATAGATGCATTATCTTCTGAATATGAAAATTGAGATGCCATTCCCCAAATTTCTCCTTTATTTTTTATTCAATACCGCCCCCTCTAGTCGTCACTAATTGGCCTTATATTTATCAACCTGTCTTTTTCACACATACACAAGAAGTTTCTTGTGTATGTGAAATTTCTGGCTCGATGTTTAGTTCCCCCCCGATAAAAAATAAAGAAATTCCTTAAAATTCAGCACACTTTTACTCTCACCTCACTAAAATCTCGATGCTACATTTTCTCTGACTACGACAACATGGCAACACTAATGAAGTAAAATGAACTCTGAAAGTCGTCGCTATTTTTTTCTTTCTCCCTTTTTTCTGTTAAAATAAAAAACACGTGCAAAGTATGGAGTCTTAATTGCGCTTGTGGAGTCTGTGGTAGGTGCGTGTGTGTGCGTGTGTGTGTGCTTGTGTCTCATTAGCACACAGCGCCTGCTTCTATGTAAATAATGTCCTCGCTCCTGAACACTACTGTACCGGGGCGCACTGACAGAGCTGTCTCGGGCTGGCACACTGCACTTTTGTTGCGCATTGGGCTGATCATCTTATCTCCTGTCAGCGCTGGAGTAAGATTGTAGGAAGCGAGCCCATGGTATTTTGCGCGTACACACACACACACACACACACACACACACACACACACACACACACACACACACACACACACACACACACACACACACACACACACACACACACACACACACACACACACACACACACACACACACACACACACACGTTGTATCTAGTCTCCCCTCTCTCTCCTCTTTGCCACTCACTCTTGTTTTCTCCTCCGAGCCGCTCCCCCCTCCCTCCATCTCCCTCAGTAAATGGTGCCGAGCCAAAGACTAATTATTACAGGCAATCATTTGGACATGAAATACCCACTTCCTGCGCGCCACTCTTTCCCGCTCCCTTCCCGCGCCAACTCTTTTATGCTCCTGCAGTCACATAATGGCACACACACAGAGTAATTTCATTCCTTGAAGTCCATTTTGCAGGGAGCAGTTATTGCTTTCTGAGTGCGACCTTGGGGTCTTCGCTGTAAGCACAAGAAGTGTCCATCTTTGACGCAAACGTATAGTGTGGCAAATGAGGCGCAGAAATCTGGTCTTGTGAATCGTCTTTTGGCTTAACCCGAACAGCACAGAACATGTCAGTTCTGCTCCATGTTTGCTGTGTGATGTCATGATTCATGAGTGTTAAAAGCTGGGGTCCCTAATTTTCAAAGCACAAAAAATGAAATGTGTAATAAAATCCATGTAATGGTTTCTCATTCTCAAAGCAGTTTTCTTCCATCTGTAGTTTTCACATGTATGTTTTAAAAGACCCAAGCACTCCACACACGTGTCAAATACTCACTCACAGGGCTCTTTCTTAACATTTTCCAAAGATGAGACATTATGTTGTGGTCTGATTAAAAGAAAATGGCACAAATATATGAAACTAAAATGTTGGGTTTCCCACCTTTTTAAAAGAAAGCAAAAAAATTCCTGCTCATTGCGGTCTGCATAAGTCCATTTACCTCAGACTGTTTAAGTATTATTTGCATAAGATTGTTTGCTGCTCTTGATTGTATGCAAACCCTGACATCTGCGAATCCAAATACAGCATTCCTCTTTTATAGATTTTTCTTGAAATTTCTTGTGCGTAATTGTGTTTTCCGTGTTCCAGGTTTGGCAGTACGTGCACGGTGTTTTTCAATCATAACAAAATCAGTCAATTATTCGGCTGGTAGAAGTGTCTAGTCTGCCGTTTGATTTTTGCATTGCAAAAAGATATTTTGTAGCGCAATCATTTTCATTACTCTGTGCCATCAATAGTTATTTCTACTGTTGGTATTTTTTTTCCTCCCCAGTTTTGTGACGCTGCTTGGAGAACGCTCCGTGGCGATGCTCACATTAGTCCTCACCCCAGCAGTGAGTGACTTGGACCCAAGAGGCAATTCCACTGTAATAAAATCTATAAGGCAGACAGGGGCCATAACCCACCCTCTCCCTCTGCTCTTCAGCCGACTGGCAATGATAAATGAGTCAATTATTGGTTTGTGTGGAGGGGCAGAAGGGGGGCTGTTATTACCTGTTGCTGGCGTGGGTGATGTTGCAGTATTAATCATATTCTAATTTTCCCGCCATGTGACCTCCTACTCCTCCCACCACCATTCCTCAATCAATCTATGACCAGCCGCCGACGAGTTTGTTCAGATATTCTTTGAACAAGCTCTGAAAAACATGCATGAAGGTGTGGGGTGGTTAATCCTGCCCATTGAAGAATCTCTGTGGGGAGTGGGATGGCTTCATTTAGAACTACAAAAGACACTTGCTGATGAGGGAAGCCTCAGACTATGGTCTGACGCCAATGCTCAAAAGGAACATACACAATATCCGTATTTGCATAATTTCCTTTTTTTATTTGTTGTTGTTGATGAAAACACATCATGTTATAGTCTTTCTGAAATTGTGAACCGGACTGAAGTGATTAGGCAGGCTGCATCGTTGCAGAGGTGCTCTATATGTCCCAGGGAGTGCCCTTGCAGCAGCAGACCCCTTGGATGTGCCTTGGCTTCATTTCAGGATGAGAGCATGACTTTGTCTATTTCTGCTCTGAGGTGATAATGGGCTGTCAGCACCAACTTTTCCCTTCAGCTGTGTAGCAGAGCTATTAGTGCTCATGCAGCACAGTGATATTATGCATTTTGTCTTTGCAAAGGTAACTCTTCCTCTTCCTCTTTTGCAGTTTAAAAATGGAATGTGAGAAATTGGCCACAGAGAAGACTGAGATCCAGAGACACTATGTTATGGTGAGCTACACGCAGTCACAGCATTCACTCGCAACAAGTGTGTTGCCAAGCCTCTGAATCCCTTTCATCTGCTTACAGCTGCCAAACAACACCCACCAAACCCAAGCAGCAGACCACACACACACACACACGCGGGCACACACGCATGCGGACACACACACACAGAGATATTAGAGGGAGCAGAATAAACAGCGTTTACATGGGCGTGCAGCCTTCTGTCTGTTTGTTTGCTGTTCTTTTCATGTTTGAGAGAGCACATCCAGCTGGGCTGATGTATTCAGTCCAAACTGTGAATTTTATCATATGCTGAAAACTATTTATGCTTAACATTTTTGGGAAAAATCAACTTTCAAAGCCTTATTGTGCTTAGTATTATCGTTCGTTTGTATAGACATTTCATTAGCATATTTATCCTAAAAAGCTTTACGCTTAACATATGAAACTTGTGGCTCCATGGTTGTAAATGATCACAGTATATGTGATGTTCAGGTGTAAAATGTTTTGGGCACCTTAAGCCTTGTCGATGTCACTGTGCTGTGTGTGCACGAGCCGGCAGAGCGGTGCCTTGGCACAGAGCTGGACTTGAGGGATTGAAGTTTGGAACTGGAGGGAAGGGGCAGGCTGGCACCAGCGCAGGCCAGGTCTCCTTTGCTGGCGGCTGATTTGGGGGAGTTTGGACGTTGCTAGGCAACAGGCAAAACTTGGCACACTGACTGCAAAGCAAAGCTGCCAGCTGCCAGCAAAGGCGTCTTTTATGGAGGGATACAGAAAGAGGAGCGAGCACACACAAAGCACACTGATGCACACAGATACACACGCCTACACACTTCCACAGAGCTATCTGCCATCCCCTCTCCATCCTGCCAGCCCGCTCCCATGCCCAACTGCCAATCTCCTCTCCACAAGCAGCCACGCTGAAAAGCAAATGTCAGCCTGTCACTTTCCTGCAGCTGACTTTAAAACAGTCCCTTCGGGCCATGAGCGGAGAGCCTCACCTGTGAGGTGGAGCTGTGTTCTGCTGCTCTCACATGTAAAGACCTGGGTCAGGTGGTGGACATTAGCCATGCTTATGGCAGTTTTGGCACGCCCCACACTCTGGACACAGGCTGCACTCACCACGGCTGCTTTAGTCTTTAGCTTCACATCACTGCTACAGGTGAAGCTCAAGTGTAAATGAGAGATTGATGATTCTAAATCTTGTGTGAGTGTCTGAGACCATGGCGTAGATTGCCCGTCTTGATTGCTTCAGGGCAGCTGTGGTTATAGTTGTGTCTTACAGTCACCAAGTGTGCACTGCCACTGAATGATTGAAAAGACTACATTTTAAGCATCTTTGTGACAATATGCTATTATTTTTCTCTTGCAGTATTATGAAATGTCGTATGGCCTCAACATCGAAATGCACAAACAGGTGAGTAGTATCAGTACTATTGATTATGTATGAAATAAAGTAAACATTATAACATGTCAGTCTTCGTGGCTGTCATTTCTTGAGCCTCTACCCTTGTCTTTCTCATGCCTTCTAATCCACCCCCTCTGACTTTTCATTTCCTCTTTTATGCTCTCTCTCTTTCTCTCAAAGACGAGATTTTATAGTTTGAGTTCTCTAACAAGAAATCATTGTGTGTCCCTGGAGTGGAGGCTATGGAGGGATTCTCGTCTGGAGGAAAAGTGAGGGGGTCATAATGCTTAGCTGCGACTGGGAAGAGGGTAAAAGAGGGAGAGGTGCAGGTGATGGTTGGAAAGAGAGACTGCAGAAGAGGAGGAAAAGGCATCAATAAATCACTTAAAAGAAAGAGTAGTGCTGTGTATGTGTGTGCATACGTGCACGGCAGAGTGGAGCTGTCAGCAAGACAAACAGCCTGCGGCCGTAATGATGTTGTCATGATCTCTGCGTGCATATTATTACAGGCTCAGGAGTACCTTATTGGATCCTACTTGTTTGTGTATTTTTTCATGGCAGTGCATGGTACAATGGTTGAGCAAATATGAGATTGACGGATATATTCTTTCCTTTTGCTGGAGATTTGGAAGGGAAATATAAATGGCCTTAATCAACCAGGATGGATGGTTTAGCTGGGTGTTATAGCGGCCTCACACATGCTCACACACACACACCTCTCCTCTCTTCACCAGTTCTTGCACACGCACGCACACCTCCACACCAGTCCTCTGACACACAGAGCTTCGGTGCTGAAGACGGTGACTCTTGTTTTCTCTTTCACACACTCGCTCTGTGTGGGCTGGCTGCGGCCACAGCAGATGCTGCCCATGAATATTTTAGCCCTGCTCCCTGGCAGAGTTTCCATTTGCATGGACCAGATGTAAGCAGCTGAAATATTTACCGCTCTGGCCCTGGGAAAAGCAGGCCATGGCCAGTTGTGTGTGTGTGTTACCTGTGCTTCTCCAGTGTGAGCACAATGTGTGTTTGTTTATTCCTCATGACGAGTTACGGCACCTCTTGGTTTCAGACGGAGATTGCCAAACGGCTGAACGTGATCTGTGCCCAGCTCATCCCATTCCTGTCGCAGGAGGTAAGAAAGTCGTCCGGTCTCGGCATGCCACAACCACCTCACACACTGTGTATAATCCAAATAAAATCAAAATGATTATAACATGAATGACACTGTAACAAAGGAAAGCCCAAATATTAAGCAAGTGTGACTTTTTCCCCACAGCATCAACAGCAGGTGGTCCAGGCTATGGAGCGCGCCAAACAGGTGACCATGGGGGAGTTAAATGCTTCGATAGGGGTACGTGGGCTCCCCCCTCTGCCTCATAGCGTGTGTACCTTACCTCCCATATTATTTTCTTAAGTTCATCCTTTTCCCTTCTGTAGACTACATTGATCATGTTGAAGTATTGGAGTTAACATTATACAATGATGGCTGTGTATTGGGGAGCCAAACAGATTTTAGAGATGGTTTGGTTTGAATCTGATAGTTAAAATAGACTTCTTTTCATCACCTTTACCTCTATTCTTCATGCCGTTTGAAAAGTCACCCAGAACTCTGTCCTGTCTCCTGTTTGTTGTGTTGGTCGTGTCTCCAGCAGCAGCTCCAGGCGCAGCACCTGTCCCAACATGCAGGGGGTCTGCCTGTGGGCCCACACCCCTCAGGTCTGCCCCACCCCGGCTTGGCCTTGGGTGGGGGCTCGAGTCTGCTCGCTCTGTCAGGAGCCCTGGGGGCTCAGCTGGCAGCCAAAGACGAGAGGGCACACCTGGAGGCAGCCGCTGCTGCCGCTGCAGCCGCAGAGCACCACAGGGGTATGGCTGCCAGAGTATTCTGCTTTTCTCACTTGTTGGATTAAAGGGGTTTGAAATGATTGCACGGTGACGTAACGTAATACTCCTGAGGGATTTAAGTCCACTGACTCGGCTAATGGTTTGTGTCTGCTCTGTCTTCCCCGGTACCTGCTCACTCTGAAATGCCTTGTGGAATGAGAAGACCGAGAAGCAGGACCAGTAAGTACACATCTGATGACATTGGTTTTATGGGTGAGAACAAATGTTTACGTATTCAAAACAAAACCCCCTCCTCACATTGAGCCATGACGTGCCCTTCTTGTCCTTTTTCCTGTTAGTAGGGCAATCGATCGCTGCTCACATTTCATCGCATTCATCAAAAGTGCTACGACATGATTAATGCAGCGACTCTCACCTCATTATCGCCCACCTCCCCCACCTCTCCTCCTCCTCCTCCTCACACTTCTCCATTTGCAGCCTGTCTGACTTGTTTTTCCCTTCGCGCAGAGCTCCCTGTCCAACGGGGATAAGGGTCGGCCTTCAGACTACCTCAGCAACGGCAAGAAGAGGAAAGTGGACGAGAAGGAGTTCATGACGGACTATGTGAGCACCTCACATTTGTAACCAAACTCCATTTTCATTTTATAATCACAACAGAAAGTACCCAAATGACCCTGATCCAAAGTCTCCAATCCCCCAGTTCACAATAGCATGTGTGGACCCTTTAACATCAACCACAGCTTGCAGCCTTCTGTGGTAGTTCTTTATCCTCCGTGATGGTAAAGCTGCCCATTCTTCTTGGCAAAAAGCCTCCAGTTCCTGTAAATTCCTGGACTGCCTCGCTTGACCAACATATTTGCCTTTAGTCCACACATCGGCTCAATATAATCAAAAAGGAAAACAAATTTACCAGGCAATATAGGGCCCCAGAACACAGAACCACTAAAGCTGAGTGGAGATTAAAAAAAAGTGTTTGTGTTCCTCAAAAAATGGGCAACAACTTTCACAACTATATGTTAAAAGTGGCCACAAACCCAGGCCTGTTGTGTGCGTGTGTTCATCTCCTGCATCATATTTAAAACCATATCTGTTTTTGTCTATTCAGGGCAGCGACGCAGACAAGAGTGACGATAATTTGGTTGTGGATGAGGTTAGTAAGCAGCTTGATGGCTTTCCCCGCATACATCACACTCAGCAGCAGGACCTTTTGAATAATCAGGACTTTGACTGTGTCTGCCTGCCGTTGTGATTGTCGCACACGCTCCACTCTGCATGCAGCGTTTTTTCTATTCATAACTACATGCATGATTGAAAAGTATTTACAAGCCACAACATCAGAGTCGTTTTTAGTCTTGGCGTTTTGGGCTGCCGCAGAGGAATGCCGTCGATGTCAGTTGTCGGGCTGTTGTGCCGTTGCGATGAAAGGTTTTACATTTCCTTGTTGGGTGGGTCTTTATGGGAAAACTTTACGCTGCCAGAAACTTCAAGCTATTATGTGTTCAGCTGCGAATGAGAAATCGATAGGAAGAGCCGAGTTGGCAACAGCAGATAAAAGTAGCAGTGATGGCGTGCTTCTAGTATAGTCCGCCCTGTGCAGAACACTGGAGATCGATCCATATGGGTGTGCTGCGGAGGCTGTGGATTTTTATTGTTTCAAAGTTTGGCCGGTTAATTTAAAAAAAGTTTAGTTTATTGCTCATCTTTTGCATCTTTCATCTTCTGTTTGAATAATATTTACTGTTTGGTTCGTCTGGACAAATGGTTATCTTTGGATTTAAAAAGAACTGTCAATGGATTATGGTTTTTTATTGTTTCAAGTAAATTTTTAGTTTTCTAAAGAAAATTAGGTGTAACATGTCATGGGAGAATATGATGCTGTTATGATACCGGCAATCGGAGCTTCCACCCAATTCACAAAGCACGAGTCCCTCACTGATCCTACTGCAGGTGGTGTAGTTTGCTGCTCCTTCAACGAAGATATGACTGCGGTGTTTCGGCGGGGGCTTCAGGCTAAGTGGGGTTAAGTGTCTTGCCCAGGGACACATCGACAGCAGAGATCAGTGGGAGCAGATGACATGGGTCGTGGGGGGTTCGAATTCGCGACCATTAAGTCCAGAGACCATTGCTCTACCAACGGAGCCACTGTCAGTTAGCCGGACGGGTTCATAAAAGCAACAGATTTAAAGTTTTTTTTCTTCCAAATAAATGCATGTTTTGTTGTGGACTTTGCAATCTTGGACATCTCTCTGAACTTTGCTTGTTCAGTGTTATCACATACTTCCTGCTGATGTTGAACTGTCCTTATATGGTCGTTCAGGATCCCTCGTCTCCGCGCAGCGTGCAGTCCTATTCCTCCAGGGAGAACGGCCTGGACAAGATGCCCCCGTCCCGTAAGGAGGGCCCTCCACAGGCCAGCCCCACCTCCCTGGCCTCCTCCAGCAGCGCCACGTCCCCCTCCCGTGGCAAGGAACCCCCACAGGTACACACCCCCCACCCTCATTCTCCAGCTCTACCACAAAGTCCAGGGAACCCTGGTGGTTTGGATGGCGGCCAATTGCAAAGACTTAATTTGTTTGTGATGAATGCATGTAGATGTTTTATTTTTCAATCTTCCATTGAAATATCTTCTTCTGGTTAAAGCCAGGGTACCTTACTTTCAAACTAAAATTAAATTATAATAAAATCCGCCTGAGTTATAGTTCCTAGCTCTCAAAGTAGTTCAGTTCTATCACTAGGTTTCAAAAGGTTGGCCTTTTGAGGTTGGTTGAATTGATAAAAAGGAACAAAACCCCAAATGTAACTATTTTAAATGCTATCTCCTCAAAATTGACGGCAATTTTCCCGCTGTGGGAAGAATAAAGGATCTCTTAATCTTAAAACGGCACAGGACAATGGTTGAACTGTAGCTATTTAATCATAATTAATCAAATTCGCGCTGTCTCAATAGGTTGTGTTCATGTGACATCACAATACTCATTAGAGCCTATATTTCAACGTTGTGGAAGGCAGCTGAAAAATCTGTCCCGGTAACTATGGTGACAGTCAGCACTCTAGTCTGAGTTTAGAGGTCATTGCTCTGTAATCCAGGGGCTATTCACAGGACAAAACTATCACTGTCCACACCTTATTTGTCGGTACATATCAACTACGGAGACATTCTTTTCTCAGTAATGTGTCTAGAAGTGGTATTGCCACCTTCACATAATACTGAAATGGAATTCTACAACACGAACCTATAAAAAAAAATTGAGAAATAATCCAAATGAATAAATCCAGCATGAATCCAATTCAAGCGGCGTCGGCTATAAACAAGTTCGACACACCGTGTATTCTTCCGCTGGTGTCCCGTTTCCCCACGACACATCCTCATTGTCATTCCTCTGTGCTTCCTTTGCTTTTCTTTGCCATTCCTTTCTGCCGGTGACATGTGCCATCCCTCAATGCCGATTGTCTGGGCCCCATCCATCTACACCTAAAGACACCAGTGTTTACTTTGCGTTCACACTTGATTTACCTCCCTTTTGTGCTAATCCCTCTTTACTTTGGCAGAGGGAGAAGTCCACCACACCAGGCATGAAGCCGGGAACACCCATGTCCCAAGACTCAAACACCCCTGGACCGAGCGGACCACCCCAGTTCAGACCTGTCCCGGGAAAACCTGGAGTCGACCCCCTCGGTAAGCTCAAAACGACAGCCAAACTTTGCTGATGGAAAAGCAGCTCCGGTATTTTAATGTGTCATTATGTCCACCGTGGCTGAGGTTTCCACTGTACACTGGGGATCAATTATAAATGTGAATGCGTGTTTGCTGGGACGACAGTTACTCACCGGCTTTGTAACATGAAGAGATTGTATCAGCGCTGTGGCCACAGTAGTTGTTATGGGTGTCAGCCAGATTCCACTGCCGACCGCCATCTGGACATAATAAGCAGCTGTGGGCAGGAATATTCCGTGCGCCTCACGTTTTAAATGGAAAGATTAGGAGAGGTGATGGGCTGTGACTGCGAGCGGCTTCATAATGAGCCTCCATCGCCTCCACTGTATCTTCCTCACATCACCTGTTTGTGTGTGTGTATATATATACATGTATTATTGTGTGTGTGTGTGTGTGTGTGTGTGTCTGTATGTATATACCTGTCTGCCTGTCTGTCTGTAGGTGTGTGTTTGTGTGTGCACGTGTGTCTATATAAGTGTGAGTGTGTGTGCAAATGGAGTGCCTCCCTGCAGGGCTGTTCTTTGAACAGCAGGGGGCAGTGTTGGTCCAAGGCTGCAATCTGCTTTGTCTGTGGTTTTCAGTCTTAACATCTTACATCGAAGCCCTTTGCAGTTAATTTGATATTTACTATAAAATGGTATTTTAAGTTATTTTTCTGGGGAAAGTCAAAACACACATTAACACCATCAATATATATTTAGATTCTTATGTTCACTCTTATTTCTCTTCTTGCTGCAGCTCTGGGCTTGAGGAACCCTCTGGCAGTCCAGGGAGCATACCCTCCCGGGGTGTTTGGGCTGCCTCCTCCAGGGGTGAATGGAGAGCTGGCTGGGGCGGCGGCTTACGGCGGAGGACTTCACCTGGTCTCCCCCCAGATGAACGGAGCAGCAGCAGTAGCAGCAGCAGCAGCAGCAGCTGCAGCCGCAGGCTACGGCCGCTCCCCTGTGGTATGTTCCAGTTACTTTGTCTTGTCACGGGAGGTGTAATAGCTCAGCACATAGTGTACAGAGTGTGGGAAGGCAGCAGGCCGGCGTCTGGTGCTTTCTCCAGCTCTGACCTTGGCTTATTCTGCTGTGCTCTACACATGAGGAAAAGAGGGAGACCAAAGCATATTTACTTTTAGTAAATCTTACTCCTGGTCGGTCTTCTCTCTTCCTCAGGCTCCATAGCTTCATATATATATTGATTTCTCATCTGATTGGATATCTCAATGTGTTGTAGGTGGGCTATGAGTCTCCACACCCACACATGAGGGTTCCTGGGCTTCCATCCAGCCTGCAGTCTGCCTCTGGAAAACCGTATGTTATCTCCTCTCCTGGTGATCTTATGAATGAGCATGAGACCAATATATTGAGACTTCAGCCTTTGAGATAAGGATGTATGGCGTTTATAATGGTTGGAAATGAGCTACATTGTGATTATTAGTGCTTCACCAGTGTAATCTAAGTTTGAAAATAGGAGTCTGTTATTTATTTTTACTTCCTGTGCTTTTCCAGTGCATACTCATTCCACGTGAGCGCAGATGGGCAGATGCAGCCCGTGCCCTTCCCCCCTGATGCCCTCCTGGGCCCGGGGATCCCTCGACACGCACGGCAGATCCACACGCTGAGCCACGGAGAGGTGGTGTGTGCCGTCACCATCAGCACCTCCACCCGCCACGTCTACACTGGAGGAAAAGGCTGCGTCAAAGTGTGGGACATCAGCCAGCCGGGCAACAAGAGCCCCATGGCCCAGCTCGACTGTCTGGTGAGAAACGTGTGGCCAAAGAGCATCTGTAGAACTGGAATCATGACTAGAATTGTTTGATCGCTCCTTTCAGAACCGAGACAACTACATCAGATCCTGCAAACTTCTCTCTGACGGCCGGACTCTAATAGTGGGCGGTGAGGCCAGTACACTGTCCATCTGGGACCTGGCCACGCCCACTCCTCGCATCAAGGCGGAGCTGACGTCGTCTGCGCCCGCCTGCTACGCTCTGGCTATCTCCCCCGACAACAAAGTGTGTTTTTCCTGCTGCAGCGACGGCAACATCGTGGTGTGGGACCTGCACAACCAGACTCTCGTGAGGTGAGACTCCACACCACAAACTACCAATAGAGAACAGAAGGCTGCTGATGGTTCCTGAAAGTCTGGGGGAAAAAATGGGGATAAGTCAGAGGATGATGTTAGATTAAAATTACAGAAGACTTTCCTCTTAAAGGTGTTTTCTGACTCCTCCCACAGACAGTTCCAGGGCCACACAGACGGAGCGAGCTGCATCGACATCTCTAATGACGGCACTAAACTGTGGACAGGAGGACTGGACAACACTGTCCGCTGCTGGGACCTCCGAGAGGGACGCCAGCTGCAGCAGCATGACTTCACCTCACAGGTGCGTTACTGAAGCTATACTCTTGAGCACAAGAGTATAGCTCTTCATGCATAGCATGATATTTCAAACCTGTACAGCACATTTTCACTCAATCTACATAGTATGGTGTTGGATGAAGCGCACACACTTGTGTTATTCCAATCCCCAATCACCCATTCAACACAACACAATATAATACAATATAATACACTGCTGCTGAATTCCTCTCCTCAGTGTGGTATTATTGTGCTGTACATTGTATATATAGTAATACAATACATGACCACCAATGAAATGAGTTCGGTAAGACATGCTCAGACATGACACAGGCCCAAACACTCTGACGCACTGCTCTGCGTTGGGGGCTTCACTCTTTGTCCTCCACGTACTTCTGTGTTTCCTTTTTAAATACTTTCATATTTAACATTGAACACGTTTTTACCTCATCTGCTGTTTTTTGTACAACTTGGCAGATGAAGTAAAAACTCGTGAGCCTCTGTGCAGAGAGATGCACATCAATTGAAAACTAGTTTCTAAAGAGGTTGTCTGTTTGACTTGTGCAGATCTTCTCCCTGGGCTACTGTCCCACGGGCGAGTGGCTGGCTGTGGGGATGGAGAGCAGTAATGTGGAAGTGCTGCACGTCTCCAAACCAGACAAGTACCAGCTGCACCTCCACGAGAGCTGTGTCCTCTCACTAAAGTTCGCCTACTGCGGTACGTGGTCTCGGCGCTTTCCTCCGCTCCCTGTGATTAAACACCTCCTTGTCTGATTCACAAACACATGTCACCATCCTCTTGCTGTGTTCCTGTCTGTGGCTTTATCCGTAACAGCGGTGTGTTTTGTTCCGTAGGTAAATGGTTTGTGAGTACTGGCAAAGATAACCTCCTGAACGCATGGCGGACCCCGTACGGCTCCAGTATATTCCAGGTAGATGGCTGATAACTTGTACATTGTGTGTCTTTGTTGGCTGGATCCTTCCCGCTCACATCTCTCCTTTCCTCTGTGTCCAGTCCAAGGAGTCGTCCTCGGTCCTCAGTTGTGACATTTCTCCCGACGATCAGTTTATCGTCACCGGCTCTGGGGACAAGAAGGCGACCGTGTATGAAGTCATCTACTGAACAGCCGCGAACGCATCAGGACCTAACGACTGCCCTAATGACTGAAAAAGGGCAACACGGCATGGAAGCAAGAGACATTTGACTTGTTCTGCAAAAGGCCGAAGAGCATCCAGTGACTACCTTGCAAAAAGACAAATTGGTTCGCTGTAGCTGTGCGACTGGGATTCCTCCAAAGAACTTCATTTTGGTTCCATTTTTTCTTTTCTTTCTACAAAATAAAACCTCCTGTAGTAATCGAAAATTAGCAAAAATAAATATTTTTTTAGACTTTTGTTTTTTTCCTCCAAATGACTGGACCACTTTGAACGAGGAGATGGCAGGACAGAGGCTGCGGTGCTGGATAACCACTATTGTTTTCGCTGGAACGCTCCCGGTGCCGACCTGTTGCTTTGGTCCAAATCGTACACAGTGACTGGACTGTCACGGCTTCAAGAGTGACTTACGGAGATGTTTATGAACAGAAAGCCCACATTGAAAGAGAGAGAGAGAGAGAGCTGACATGTTGAGATATGAGGATGAGCCCTCAATCATCGGCGTCCATACTGTTTTATTGTCTTGGTTACGGCACATAAACTGACATTGGAGTTCGTTATGTACATGTAAATAAAGTTCTTTAAAAGTTTAAAAGTTTCCCCATCTTCTGTTTAGGATGTAGTGAACTGAAAGCAGGGCTGAAAGATTCTCATTATTGACAAACACTGCAATTATTTTAGTTCTTTGCAAACAAAGAGTCTAGAGACAAACAAAACACTTGAATTTGGGAACATTTCTCTTGATTTGATTTTAAAGATTTGGAGCAAGTGTCTTTTGTCTTGTGGTCGGGAGAAGCATCATTCTATGAGACAAATATTTATACACGTAAGGCAAAAAAAAATCTATTTAATTCACAGTGAATCTTTTATTTCTACTAGATTGTTTTCTACTTTGGGCTGTACAAAATATTTTGACAATGATTAGTTGACCAATTTATCATTTCGACAAATCTAAGCAGTTTAGGTCTTTAAGTCAATGAATATGGGATTTGATATTTAAAATTAATAGTTTATAGTTTGGATTTGACCAAAACAAAACTCGGGCGATGCCTCTGGAGAAAATATTTATAAATGACTTGTTACACCTTCTCAGTGTATTTACGTCTAATGTAAGGTTAAAAAAACAGAACTATTGCAAGAATCAATTGGTTTTTTTGATTAATAATTGCTATACAGCCCTAGTTGTACTACAGGTTAGAACTCTACGACCAGTTTTTGAATATTATAAGGTAATTGTTTTGTATATACACTTGTTCAATTGTAACTTATTTGACATATTTTGAGTTCATGTGGATTCTGGCTGTAGATGACGAGTGTTGTTGGCAGGAGATGCTGAGTGACACTTAAGTAGAAGAGCCCTGTGGATCTGGATCAGCATGTTGATGGATAAACTAAAAGGACATCAACTCTGAGATGTAGCAGCAGCTATTTCTATGTGGACTAAAGCTTTGAATGAATCTTTGCTGTATCCCCACGGGGTCCCCACACACACACACACACAGTGGAGCTGATGGACCTGATGATGCTGCTGAGGAGGAGCATTGCATAAGTTTAAAATCTGAGTGAAGATGAGAAGCTCCTTTGAAACCTGCCTCTGGGGCTGGGACTGGTGCCACAGTCTGGATCAGGAGGCCAGTGCAGTACTGGGAGAAGGCTGGAGCTGTCTTTCAGTCAGTTCTCCTGGATGAGAGAAACTGCACTGATATGTTTAGCACAATAGATTTGAGAAAAGTGAATTCTAAATGGATTCTTGTATGTAAGTCATAACTGACCTTTATACCCAAGGTCTACTGACACATAAAGACTTTCAGAGTGAAGCTGTGAAAATCTTGTTGAATTGCAAGAAATCTTCACCGTTTGCCAAAGGTGTGCATCAATTCCTCCGTTTCTTTGTCCGATTTGACTTGGAAGCAGAAAATCTAAAGGAGCATTTGTTGAATATTTGTTTAAAGCCAGAGGTGTGTTCGCAGTGAGGTGCCTGCGGATTTGAAAATATTCCGATGGAAAAAGGATGTGAATGGAGCTCCCTGTGATGAAAAAATAACTATATTTTTGTTGAAAACAGAAACTCAGATCCTGTTCCGTGCTGGGGCTTTTAGCGGAAATAATCTTCAAACTCACAGCGTGCAGGACTTGTTTATTTGTTCTTTCGCCATCAAAGATTCAAGCAAGGAAATCTGCAAGCTCCAACATGAGGGATCTACAACAGCGATGTACCCGGGGGTGGAAGGGATAAAGTAGAAGGTTTGTCGTAAAATATCTCCAGCTATTTGTAGAAAAGGGAAATTACATTATTCTCAAACATAAGGCTTTTCCCCACTCCGGCCCGGGTTTAAATGCTGTGTCCATCCAGTGGGAAAGGTAGGCCTGTTGTGTGGACCCGTGTTGGCTTTTCACCGCAGGGAAGACCGGAACATGTCAAAATAATTGTTTGTAAAATGTATTTGTAAATGTTCACTTGATTGTCCCCATATGGATATTTGTCTTCTGCATTTGACACATCCTGATGCCACGAAGGTTTACGTCAGGAGCAGTAGTAAAGGGCCCGGGGACACATCTCACAGATTGGTGCTCTTCTTGGTCAGGAATATCGGAGCTGGTGGATTATACCTATGGTACATTTATTTAGTGGTGGGGACACTGGAGCACCCGGAGGAAACTTACGCAGACACACAGAAAGGCCCTGTTATGAGTGGGATTCAAACCCAGGACCTTCTTGCTGAGAAGCGAGATTGCTATCCAGTGGGTACCTTTTTGTCAGGTGCTCATCCGGATCAGCAGTGAAAAACATGTCAAAATAAATGTCAGACATTAAAAATATGTTTCAAAAGTCACAGGGAATCCCATAATAATGGAATGCAATAAACATCCTTCACTTAGAGCAGTAAAAACTTTTTGAAACAATTTATTTTTACAGGACAACTTTATAAAGGAAAGAGCAGCACTCACCCAAACACAGTGTATCATATCGCTGTCATTTTGCAAACTATTGTCCCCTGTGCTTTTGTTTGTAGTTTCATGACCTTCATCACCTGACCTTAACATGCAAGCTAGAGACAGTTTGGCTATTTTACTGTCTAATTACCACAACATTTGGTCAGCGTGTTCCCACTTAGACACCTCGGCAAAAAGACCAAGTCGGCAGGATAAATGCTGAGTCGTCGTCTAAGGATTCTCCATATTATAATGAGTTTGAAAACAAAGCTTTTAAACAGAAGGGACGGGGGACATGTTTGTCCCAGATGTTCCGAATATTAGTGTGGACGGATGCGTTTTTGACGTGGGGACATCTTTATAACACGTTGTTTTTGCAAACAAACAAAGGACTAAAAAAAGCAACATAGGAACATTAATCTAGATTTTGGTCTTGTTTTTGGTCGACGCATTATTTTTGCTTATAACGTGTTTTGAGAATCTTTCATTTTTTTGAAGATCATATAACGTTGAAATAAAAAAACATGGCTCACTCCACACTAAACTGTACCAATGTGTTACATTTGGGTCAAGGACACGGAAAAGTCCCAAAATGTCCGCGGCCGTTTCTGCAGACTGTTCCCAGCAGCCTCTAGTTTTGTTCCAGATGTTTGTCCAGAGAAGAACACACTACCCCCGGACTATTAACAGTGCTCCAGACAGTCGTTTTGGACGTAACAACCAGTGGACGCAATGTGTTAAGTCCAAAACGCCCAGTTATAACATTTCTTTGCGTAATGTATAATCTATAATTAGAGATTGATTAACGTTATCCCCAACCATTGAATTATCTTCCCTGTTCTGTTCATTAATCCATTCACAAGCCTCCAGCACGACAAGTCCAACATGCAACAGTTGTGTCCCACATTTCAATACATATTACTTGAAACAGTTTTGAGCTGTCCATCTGAGATTATTCTAAGTATATATTTATAAACTACATAGTATTATAGAACTATGACGTATAAAATGTTTGATTTTTAAACATTTTTATTGCCACTTGAAGTAAGATTTGTCACATTGTACAGTTTAGCGTAGAGTGAGCCATATACACCTCTTCTTCTGGCTACATTTGTGGGGATCTTTCACTGGATGGATTTGTAAAGTAGAAAACCTCATGAAAGGACGGGGATGTTGCTTTAACGCGAGCTTCACTTTACTCTTACAGTGTGCAGTGTTGAATCAACTATTTCTTGTATATCCATTTCATCTCAGAGAAATGGAGAGATGTGCAGGCCAAGAAACATTTAGTTAACTTGGAACTCTTTGCTGCTCCCTCGGCTACAAAAGAGGAATTTACAAATCACTCAAAAGAATTTACAAACGCACCTGTTGAAAGAAGACCTTTTCAAAGTGACAAAGACGGCCAAAATGAAAGGACAGGTTTTCGTTTATTTTTTTACACACATATTTTCATGTACAGCACAAGGGGAACGCATCAGGAGACAGTGCAAGTAAAACAAAGTTCCTTGGCTTGTCAAAGAAATACTACATCATTATTAAAAGTGTGGCAGAGGCAGCAGACAATTACAATGGAGAGAATCAAATACAATGAAAAAACTTGCGTTATACAAACAGATGCATAGCCTGTATACAGCATCATTCAGAATATACAAGTGTGTGTGTGTGTGTGCGCATGAGGACAGGTCCATCTACTCAACTGTACACCACCTCTCTCCTCATTACACTGTTTCTGACTCCACCCTTTCAATAAATATATTTAAACATGAAATGAAATGTTCCGAAATGTAAAAATATGTTGGGACATGACCTGCTCTCCCACGAGGACATGTATATTCATTACAGTCATTTCCATTATTACATAAACAAACCTGGAACATGAATATCAACGTGTGACGTTTCAGCCTCATGTATTCTTGGGTTTCATTAAACTGGCCAGTAGGGGGCGATAGAGCAGAGGTGGGACAGTTTGGCTCCCATTGAAAACCATGTAAATCGTGTCTGTTTTGGAGTCAAAGGCTCTCCTCCTGTGCGGTGTACGGTTGTTTAACAGTCTTAATCGGGGACACTCAATTCTAAGGGAGTACTAAAAAATATTTCTCAAAAGAGTCTTGATTTTGGGCATTTTTGGGAAAAAAACAGAAGAAATTGCTGCGTTTCATTGGGGTGACCTGCAGGGGGCGCTTATCTGGGAAAACCTTGATCCACCTCGCCCGCCTCATTCCAGTGATTTTTTCAAAGTGTCCTCCTTTATATGAGAGCACAGTTGGAACATGAACAAACTATTGTCTTTCTCTCTATTTGTGCGGTTGCTACAAGCGTACACCGCACAAAAAGATGGCATTTTGACAGCGCTTCTTCTTCTACTGTATCTCCGTGTATAAACCCGGCAGACTGCACTGCCAGGGCACGTCACGTCCTGTCCTACGTTTGTTATTCGCGCCACTGCCCTGACGTCACATGAAACCCAAGAATAGAGGACAATAAAAGGCTGGAACCATGTGTCGTACTTGTATATCTGTGACGTATGGTACAAAAGTCAACAGCAGCGGTGTGTTTGTAGCAACTGGGGGCTCGTCCAGAAGCATTTTCCCGCCATTGACGTATTTGTTTGAGACTGGGGATTTCTGTCAAACATCCCATTATTCAATTGGGGATTACAGGAGAACCAAACTAGCTAGAAACCAACATATTTTTACTGATGAAAGTAGACAGTCTGGTTTTATATTTCGTGTAGTCGTGGCGCACAATATTCTGTGGGTCTTGAAAGTCAGTGAAATCATCAAAAACGCCTGGCAGTCAATGAGTTAAAATCAAAGTGTATTTTTGTAAACAAATTTGGTCAGTTTGTTAAAAGCTACTTCTAACACGATGGGGAAGAAAACCACCAAAAACCAATGTCTGCCATATAGAGATAAAGGGTTTTAATCAAAGTGAACTACAGGAGATACTGCGATACAGGTCTATGTGGATCTACACAGCTCCTCACAACCAGAATGTTAAACTTGTTAAGGCGAGGCTTGCTTAATATGTTAAAATAAAACACTTCATTTTAGCTGAATAAATTGTGAATACAACAAATAAATAATTAAAAATACAAATTAGCAAAAACAAAAAACATTGGACATGATGATAACATTGACGCCAAACGTTGTTGTGGCGGTTGTCAAGGCGATCCTCCAATCAGAAAGTAAAGGCCCACACATGCGTTTCTCATTGGTAAATCAGATCACACATACTGAATGTAAATGTGTTTTCTACATGCAGCAATAATTTATTCATTTAGTTTTGAATCCAGAGAGAGCATGTGACGTACTGTATGCCTTTAATCCTTCCTCTGCTCTCCCAGTCTTTGACTGAATGGAAACCCATGACGATTATATAACGGCCGTGATCTGGAGACTCACCACTGACTTCAAAGTAACGAGCTGTGTTTGTTAAATATGAACTATAAAACACTTAGATTGGACTGGGATGCAAACTGGCATTGAACACTGGTGCTGATCCAGAAAAGTGTGTTGGATTGGTTCTATGGTAACGGGTGAGCGGGTATTCAGATCGGATCTTTCAAGTAATTCTCGACTGATTTGAGCCCAGAATGTTATGGAGTGTTCACCTATTCTCTTAAATAAGTTGTTCTGTAATTAGTGGGAGTTAAATAACCGTTACAAAAATGAATTTGATCAATTTCAGACCTCAGTGGTACTTTGTTCTGATATCAGTAGCTTAGTTAACTTCACAACTAATTACCCTGGAATAGTTTTACTTTCTCTTTACTTTTTAAGTAAGTAAGTAAACTTTATTTATATACCGCCTTTCACAGACCAGAGTCACAAAGCGGTTTACAATTGTGGACATTAGTCTCTCACTCCACAGAGAGATGGGAGCGGGGCCAGTACAGGAGGCACATGCCAGACCTATTGCACATGTTTTTAGTGGTAGGAGAAACCAGAGCACCCGGAGGAAACCTATGCAGACATGGGGAGAACATGCAAACTCCACTCAGAAAGGCCCTATTCCGACTGGGATTCGAGCCCAGGACCTTCTTGCTGAGAAGCGAGAGTGCTATCCACTCAGCCACCGTGCCGCCCAACTAAATATTTCTACTTTCTACTCCTTACAATACAAAATGTTACTTTGCAGATGGTGATAGAACACAAACCAGTCCATTGTGGTGGGATTCGGAAACATTGTCCTCCAGCCCCTTTGTCTTTGTTATTATTGCATTTCCTGTTTGCGAATGGTTTGATTCTGTTGTTGGCAAATCAAGAAGTTTGTAAAGTCTTCTGAGACGATTGCTGTTAAAATAAGTTGAGCGTAATGTTTTATTTAATGTCATATTCACTGCTAGTTTTACTTTTTACTTTAGATAAAAAACTATAAGCCTACTTTTTATGTTGTTACTTATGTTTTAGATTGTGGATAGCTTTTTAAAAATGTGAAATATACCAGTTGCAAACACAGCCATGCGAGTGTAAAGAACGTTATTTCACTTTAGAAAATGTAGTTCAGGAACATGTAAGATGAGTACGTATTATGAAAAAATAACTAAGAGCAACACTTTTTGTTTTAAAAGGCGGAAAACCATTTTGAGCGTGATGATGTCACACTACAATGACATCATACTATGACAGGACTGAGACAGAAGGGGCGGAGTTACATTTTCAATTCAATATATTTTTGTACGGCCCTAAAATAGAACAGCAGTCCTCTCGCAGGCCTTCACAAAGTTGTTGATTCGCCAAAACACAGATTAGAGAATCAAGGCGTTCAAACACAGGAAATGCAATCATAACAAACACACAGACCAATGCCCGTAAACGTCAATACATGTTTGAGACAGAAGTTTATGAGTAACACTTTTGTAACGTGTGATAAGCTCAAAAAAGGCGATTTTGCGTAATATGTCTCGCAGTATAAAGTCCAATCCAAATCACTCGGGATCACGGTGTTGGCGCGGCTATAATTGCTAACGAAAGACGCATACACTTCTTTGCGGTTCTCCGGCAGGTGGGCGACTGTTGTACCCCGGACCCCCTCCCTGCGCACACACAGTGACAGCAGCTTTTATAAGTGCGAGAGTTGAGCGCAGCCAAGCGTCGGAGCCGTCGTGAGGAATTAGAAGCCGAGGCTCCTGACGCGCTCTGTTTGTGTCTGCGGGCCCTCGGAGATCCCCATTGACTCCGAGGCTCATTAGCCGCTGCCTTTGTCGAAGCGAAATAAAACAGATATTAAGCAGAGAGAAGGAGAGCGCTGCCATGAATGTTTAATTGGGTTTGGTGTATGTGTGTTTCTCGCTGTTCCTCTGGGGCCTATCCGAGTGTGTGCGCTGGAAATGACATTTACTACTTACTATTAGCATACTGATGTGAACAAAAGGAGGTGTGAGGGCCTATACAGCGGCTGTGCTGGGACTTGAGGACTAGATGTATGTTAGGGGGAAATATTATTGGATTATTTTTGGCCATTAGTAATGATGATGGGACTGTTTACTTTTCCATTACATGTTTTAGAACAGGGATGTCGAAGTCAAATACATCAGAGAGCCAAAACAACTTATTTTCTAAAAGCCGAGGGCCGGACTGGTTCAATGTTTATTAAAACATATTAAGATGATTGCATATAATTGAACCTAGACCTAACAGAGTGAACCATATTTCATTAAAAACAAACTTCTTTCAAAGAGAAAACACATGTCCTGAACATGAAATGAATAATCTAATATTTTCTTAGGGCTCTGTGCGGCCGGTTCTGACACTAATCAAATATCATCCCAGGGACCAAGATAATTTCTTTGCGGGCCGGATCTGGCCCCCAGGCCTTGACTTTGACACCTATGTTTTAGAAGGTGTAATAATGTCTTAATTAACTATAAAATACATGGTGAAACAAGTATGAAAAGTAAAACATATTTCTGCCTGTAACTCCCTATGCTTCCACTAGAGGGAGGAGTTGAATTTATTTTTTTAGTATTTGTTTTCAAAATTTGAAAATTCCCATTGACAAAGCACGTTTTTTCACCAGAGAATTTGCCAAAACTAATAAATGGGCACTACTTTTGTTTTAATTTTCCAAAAACGGCTGTATGTTGTCATAGTGGTACAGTGACTCTTACAGGACTGAGACAGGAGCTTTCATACTGAGGCAGAACTACATGTTTGTGCCAGACGTTCCTCATATTAGCATGCATGGATCTAAAAACAACTCCAGGTCTGTTTTTTTAAGAGGAACAATGTTGTGATATGGTTAGAAAAAAAGTCCATTTTTCATGATGTTTCCTTTAAGGCCAGTTCTTCATGGGGGCGACTCCATTGCATGTATATAATAATTGGTGGGTTTGAGGTGGGATATGAAAGAAAAACATAGCGACCTTAACCTCGCTTCCTAAAGTCAACATTGCAGAGGTAATTACTGCTCCTTTTCCCATTAGTGGTGAAAGAGCGCACGGTAATGACCTCCTTTCCGTTACGCCGAGCCGCTGTTTTCTAACCATATCCAGAACAGCTCAAACTTACATCAGAGAAACTTATTAAGGTGAGTTTTTGTTGCAATCGCTTCCATCTATATGCTCTGAATGCCTACAATGAGAGTCAAATACTTATTGTTCGCTTAGAATGTGACGGCAAAACTCGAAAGAACAAAGAAAAGTGACTAATTAAGTTGGTTTTTTCCCATGTAATTATGCAAAAGTTAAATATGGAAGCTGTTAAAGTTTGTATGATTGTAATTTGAACAAATCAGGAAGCAGTTTGCAAAGAAAATGGTGAAAATCTGTTGAAAATTAAAGGAAAAATCATGTAAAAGATATGCAACGTTCAATCAAAAAATGTGGGGACAATTTGTAGTTTTGCCCAAAAGTACAAGTCAACTGCAAAACTGGAATAACATTTGCCAAATGTGTATATAATTAGTGAGTGTGACTTATTAAATATGCAGCGGACTGGTCCCTGGCTCTCAGAACAGTCTGGTTCTATCACTAGTTTCACATGCATGTACTTAAGGCCTCTGTCACATCTTTAGATCAGCTTTCTCAGACAGTGATAAGTGAAAACGAGAGAACCACCCTCACTCAGCCAATCAGCTCTCAGCCCAAACCATGCACAGAAGTTTTGTAATAAAGTGAATCCAGCATGTTGTGGCCTGATTTCTTAATAGCACTTTACTTTGACAAGACTCTGTTGATACAATGAGGAAATGACCTATTTATGAAAAAAAGTAGTTACCCCAGCTTTTCCTCTCTCATAGTTCCTGACTGCACTAAAATCTACAAGTCCCGTTCTATCCCCTGCTGCCCGTCATGCTAGTGTGCGTGTGTAGCGTGTGTAGCGTGTGTGCGGGTGTGGCTCCCCACCTCTCCGCGCCCGTCACTGGGGACAGCGCGGCGTGGCGGCGGCCTCATTACGCACTGCGCTGTCTGCCTAATGAATCGATTGTGTGGTATCAGTGGTGCTGGCTGACGCTCCCACAGTGCCTCCTCTGGGGGTCTCCCTCCTCTGAGCTCTTAATCAGGAAACAGCCCTAATTACCCTCCTCCTCCTCCTCTCTGTATTCTTACCTCTAATTCCACTTCCTTCTACGTGGCTCTCCCCTCTCATTTCTGCTCATTTCCAGCCCTACTTTTATCACACTGTGTCCTTCTTATCTGGCGGCTAACAAGGGTGGGTGGGTATCGGGGTGTTTTTTTTCTGCAGTAGCTTACATCACAGCGTAATGGTGATAAAACGCAAGGGTCAAAGGTTCAGTGGAGATTCAGTTCTTTGAAAGCCGAGCCGAGACTTGTGCCGATGCGATGGGGGGAAACGTCCGCGCCAAATACAAATAGAATTCTCCCACGGTAGAGTCCGTCCCGTCAGTACACCACCTCGTACACCGTGGCCTTCTTGTCGCCTGAGCCCGTCACGATGTACTTGTCATCCGGAGAGACGTCGCAGCTCAGCACAGACGACGACTCCTTGGACTGCGGAGGGAACAGAGAAGACACGGTTAGCACGAACGTGACTCATCGCCTCAGTAGCACAGGACATATTTGCATTTCAAAAAACAAGCGGCAATTATTCCACAAAAAGGCACGGCGGTGGAATGCTGACTCATTTGTCTCTGGCTCTTTATTTCCCCGCGAGATCTAGGCTCATTAACCGCGACTTTAAGCTCCACTGAAGGGCTACAAAACGCAGAGTCTTGCCTTTTCTCTGTTCTCTGCGTTTGAAGTTGTCCTGGGGCACCTGGCTTTAGAAGGATGTGAAGATACCTTTAGTGTTATCCACTCTCTCCACTTCCCACACTCCCTGGTCTAGAGTCAACTCCTTCCCTCCCTCTTTGCTTTTCCCTTTTTTCCCCTGCAGCAGCCGGAGCTGTCAATCACCCAGCTGCCAGTAGGGAGACTATTTCACACAGGACTCCTAATATTAGAGCAGGAAAAAGGATGTCGGGAGGAAGGGCAATCGCAAGGGAGGTCCATTATGACAGGCCAAACGGATGAGTTTGGAAAGTGACCAATAGATAAAAGATATAAAAGAACTGCCCTGAGATTAAACCCCCTTCAGATACTGCATGTAGTTAGAAGAAAGAGTAAAACCAAAAATCACGCTCAGACTTAGAGGAAAAACTGCGTACATACAGGTGACACTCGAAAAATCTGAATATTCTACAAAAGTATGTTTACTTCTGTAATTCAGATGCTAACACACATTGCTTGCATTAAAATACACAGTACTTTATACTTGCCACTTACTTTGCCAAATGTAAAATTTAGATAGAGATCTTATATTTGTTCTTTGAGGCTAGAGTTAGAGATTTTGTTTTATTTTAATAAAGTTTTAGTAAGAGGCCACTTTAGCTCACCAGACTAGTCCAGGGGCCGACATCACGGACTGAAAAACTGTCTTGACTGTTCTGAGCTTTGAAATGATCTATAACAGAGCTGAAGTTGGCTGAATGACACATGTTTACCATCTCACCAGCTACAGTAGAACCATTAACGGAGGTTTTTGACACCATCAAAAACCATGTACAGTACAGTTTGTGCAAATAAAGTCAACAGCATACTGGGCTTTAAAGCCAGGTCTATATTGGCTGAGCTGAAGTTGGATGGATGACACCGTGAACTTGTGTTTATGATCTCAAAGACTACTGTGGGTTAGCGAGGCAGAGGGCCACATAACATGACACTGAGGGCCGCATTTGGCCCCCGGGCCTGAGTTTGGACATGCCTGTTTTAATAGCTATTGTTCATTTAGCTCCTCATTCCTTCTGCTCTGTAACTTGAGATGCAACACTGAGATTTCGCCTCTGTGGGACCAATATTTGGATTATAAGGATTTAATCTTAAATCAATTTACAATGTGAATCTAGTAAAGGACAGACTCATTATATGCAGTGGGATATTCAGTTGATATTTAGCACACAGCTTGTAAATATTAAAAAAATGCACACTTCCCTTTGCTTGTGATGAGTCAATATCATAGATTGGTTTCACTTTTTTTTTTAACTACAGAAATAAACTTAACAAAGATAATTTATATTTTCAGAGCTTCACCTGGACTTGCCTACAGTTTGACAGTTTACACATCAAGGTAAAAATTCCTTTTGGAGAATATTAGCACCACCACAAAAACTGAATTTTCACATATCTTTTGTGATTGTGTGATGTCATTTATTCTCAAATAAATAAGTGTTTCTATTTTCAAATTATAAAATCATCTTATCTTATCATCTTTGGGAAGAAGCATTCCTGTGCAAGGTGGCCCAGGAATGTACAAGAACTGGGGGCTTTTTTTTACCAAGAAGAATTAGCATCAAAGAGAGAAAAGAACCTCATCCACAAACACCACAAAAGACTTTGCGCTGTTAAAGGCAACACATGTTATTGAGAAGTGGGGGATGGAGACTTCTGATCAGGCTCAGAAGAAGAGTTTATATTATTATTATAGTTTGAAAATACAATACACATTTATTTGACAAGAAATAGCCTCAGACAATAGTTATAGTAGTAGAAGTAGTAGTAATGTTTATTTATATAGCGCATTTTACGGACCAAGGTCACCCAAAGCGCTTTACAATGTTCAGAGTCAGATATTGTTCCAATCATTCCACGCACGGTAAGTAAGTAAGTAATCTTTATTTATATACCGCCTTTCACAGACCAGAGTCACAAAGCGGTTTACAATTTTTATTTTTGGGCATTTGTCCTCTCACTCCACAAAAAGATGGGAGCGGGGTCGCCGAACAGGAGGCGCATGCCAGAACTATAGGACATGTTTTTAGGGGTAGGGGAAACCGGAGTACCCGGAGGAAACCTACGCAGACACGGGGAGAACATGCAAACTCCACTCAGAAAGGCCCTGGACTGACCGGGATTTGAACCCAGGACCTTCTTGCTGTGAGCCGAGAGTGCTATCTACTCAGCCACCGTGCCGCCCGGTGATGACAGAAGCGAGTCGCCGAACACACTGGACCATCAGCCCCCAATCAACACCATCCATTCACTCTCTCATTTACATTCAGACCTATTGTGCATGTTTTTAGTGGTCGGGGAAACCGGAGCACCCGGAGGAAACCTACGCAGACACGGGGAGAACATGCAAACTCCACTCAGAAAGGGGACATAATAGGTTCAGAGAGCGTGTATCAAGGCAGGGTTTTACCACAGACAAGAGAGTGAGAGTGAGACATCGCATGTGTATACTGTAGGTGTTTTATGGCTGCTGTTGTTTTTAACTTTCTTCATACCTAAAACCATCCGCAGAGCTATTAATAAAACATGGAGCAGGTGCGCTTGAAGTTTGGCTCCGTTAAAATTGTAAATCCTTCTCTCACATACTCTTTTCACTAAGTATGTAGAGATTTTTTTTTTTAAACTGACTGAATGCCATTGTTAATTGATCATTAAAGCTGAATATCCATCTCTCCCTATGTTGCTAAGGAAATCTTGAATAAATAATGCAGCGTTAGCATTACTGCACATAAAAACTATTTTTTGCCGGGTGATAAAAGCCAATAGCAATAAAAGCAGTAGTAAAAGATAATGTGTGATATAAAAAACGTGATGGAAGGAGGAGAGTGAAAAATAGGACAGGAGAATACAAGGGTAGGGAGAGATTAGAGAACGATATGAAGCAGAAAGAGAAGCAATGGGCAGTAAACAGGGTGATGAAACGTGCACGGGACAAAAGCGACGGGAAATGTGGAGGAGAGACAGAGAGAGAGTAAAACATTGTGATGCGTTTGGCTCTGGCAGACTCTTGGCAAGAGGATAACAAAGGAGGATAGCCAGCATTCTCCTTTCAGTCTGCCGGGGACAGGATCTGCCAAAGCCCTGTGCTACTCAATACAACACACATGCACACACACAAACACACACACACAGACATATATACGCACACACATGCACCCTTTTGTTTATCACAGCCTCCTGGTTGTATGTAGGAGCAAACTTTGTCAATGATTGATCCTGATTAAGAAGAGAACTCCTAAATTACAGACACTTCATTTTGTTGTTAAGTGGTTGCAAAATTCCAAAGGTTGTGTGCTCACCTGGAATATGCTGGCTCCATAAGGTGTCCTCCATGCATTCAACAGATTGTCTTTACCTGTGCTCACGAACCACTTCCCTGCGGAAATATAACAAAGGAAATGTGTATTTTTTCCTCCGAATAATACAGTATTTTGAGTGAACATTGTTTCATAGGGTTACAGAGAAAGGGTTACAGCCTGGGTCCCTTATGAGGTGTTATATAGGGCACGGGTCTCAAACTCAATCCAGCTGGGGGCCGCTTGAGGTTAAGACTGGGAGACATGTTTGTGGTGTGCATGCAAAAAATTAAACCGCTCAAGCTATTTTACCCTGCACATGCTGTAGCTCCTGGATTGATAAATACACCTATATTCATCAAACTGTGCCTTCTTCTCTTTTTCTTCTCATTCAATAACTGTAAGTAAATGTTTGTGCTCGTAGAACAGCGAGATGAAAACAGGGAAACTAAACCAACTCTGTTTATAGATCATCATTTGCATCTGTGACTTTTTATAATCATGAAGGTATTTTTTGACCAAATATATATCGAATATGAGTGTAGATATAATGTTTTATGTTATTCAATGGACCAAAGGCAATCTGTGTTTGTATTGTAGACTGCTCTCTCAAATACAATATACACAGCAGGTTATCTGGCGTCTGTCCTGTCAAATAACTTCTTCTTTTATACACATTTTGCCCTGACAAATGTGCACGTTGCTGGCAATCAAGTCCATGGTTTGAATTAAAGACTTTTGCATTACCTTCAAAGTGGCTCGGATCCATTGCGTCACTACCCATCACTGTTATTGGGTTATGTCTAGCTCCATTATGACCTGCTTCTCTATGTTTCTTAAGTTACTGATATATTTGTTCACTTCCACGCCCTAGCAACACCCACATACCATTGCTCCACAAGGTTGATAAGCATACTGTTGTCAATTATAATATAATTCCCTGCGCTGGGTTTTGAAAAGCAAAACTGGTCCAAACAACACACCCACCTTTCCCACTGTTGTATCAGGTCGACACAGAATATTGGGTCGAACAAACACAGGTCTGCAGTGTGAAAATGAAATTTGATAAGAATCAATCCAGCTTTTTATTTGATCGACCGACTTCTATCTCATAAGTTTCAGGGAACATTCTTTTGTCGATTCCACAGAAAATACAATTCTGCTGAAACTCCGGCGCCTAAAGAACTACTGCTCCCCTGACTGAAGCTAGCATTTAACATTGTACAGAATGCAGCTACAGTCCTTTGTCTACGTACCACAGGAGGCGAACTTTAGTGAGAGGACACAGCTCTCGTGGAGGTGCAGCTGGTACTTGTCTGGTTTGGAGACGTGCAGCACTTCCACATTACTGCTCTCCATCCCCACAGCCAGCCACTCGCCCGTGGGACAGTAGCCCAGGGAGAAGATCTGCACAAGTCAAACAGACAGAAAGGCTGCGTGAGATAAGCAGTAACAACAGAGAAAGCCCAACATGAAAAGAAGAAGGGAGAGTCAAAGATAGACGATAGATGTGAGAGCTCTAAAGATGAGGGCATAGGGGGTAGTGGTGGTGACAGCCGTGTGCTTAGATCAAGACAAGAGATAGAACAGATGTAAAGCTCAATAGGAGCGGTCAGGGTGAGCTTTCTAAAACACTTTATCTCAGCCATCTAAGAAGGCCACATTTCAAAAGGAATATGCTTGTTCTCCTGGTAGTTTGTTTTAGTACGGAGCACACCTGTGAGGTGAAGTCATGCTGCTGCAGCTGGCGTCCCTCTCGGAGGTCCCAGCAGCGGACAGTGTTGTCCAGTCCTCCTGTCCACAGTTTAGTGCCGTCATTAGAGATGTCGATGCAGCTCGCTCCGTCTGTGTGGCCCTGGAACTGTCTGTGGGAGGAGTCAGAAAACATTGCATTTACATTATATGTACAATCAAACATCGTCCTCTGACTTATCCCCTTGTTCTTGTCTTTTAAATGAAAGTATAGATAATAAGACAAAGATTATTTGTTTGCCACACACAATTAGGAGTGTGACGATATATTGATATTGTGATGTATCGTGATACTTTCTCACACGATCGATTATCTATATGCTTTTGCCAAGTATCGATTTAAAAATAAAAAAATAAATAAATGTTTTAATAATAAAAACAAAAAAATATAGTATCAATACTTAATTTATGGCTACATTACGCATCTCCATTCCATGAATTATTTTTCACTCAACATTTTTCTTTTATTTATGCCAATATGTGCTGTATTTAAATGCAGAGTTGAGAATTAGTTAATAACTTACACTTATAACTATTTTGTGTTTATTCAGATTGCTTTACTAAAATATTTCTATAACAGTATAATTCTGACCAATATATCGATAATCGTCATATCGTGATATAATCGTTATCGTGAGCTTTGTATCCTGAGGTTCCCACCCCTACAAACAATGTTTACAATAAAGGCTGTAATGAAGTATAACTTTTTGAGACTGATTAATTGGACGATTATTATTTCAATTCATCTAAAGGTTGTTGTTGTTGAAAGCTCAGTGATTATTATGGGATAATTTTCTCCTGTAGCTCCTGTAGAACGCCCTAGAGATGACTTGTTACACACAAAACCTCTTCTCAGTCTTTAAGTGTCAAAAAAAATAACCAGTTACTAAATTAGTTGACAACTATTTTAATAAACAATTAGATGCGACAAATGTGTTACAGCCAATAACATGGAGTGAAGTGGCTGTTGGGACTCCAGCTGACTTCTTTCTTTTCCATAACTATTGATAGTTTGTGGTGTGGAGTCTCACCTCACGAGAGTCTGGTTGTGCAGGTCCCACACCACGATGTTGCCGTCGCTGCAGCAGGAGAAACACACTTTGTTGTCGGGGGAGATGGCCAGAGCGTAGCAGGCGGGCGCAGACGACGTCAGCTCCGCCTTGATGCGAGGAGTGGGCGTGGCCAGGTCCCAGATGGACAGTGTACTGGCCTCACCGCCCACTATTAGAGTCCGGCCGTCAGGAAGGATTTTACAGGATCTGATGTAGTTGTCTCGGTTCTGATTGAACAAATATGATGAAGAATTAAATAAAAAAATCAAGGTCAAATATTGCAGCATGTACAGTAGGAATGCACATTTTTTCTGATAAAATTTGTGATTATGATTCAGATTGCGATTTTCGGAAGCAAGGATAATGTTCAAGGTGCACTAGCGAAATTCAAACAGGAATAGTCCGAGGTAGTATTTTAATATAAAACTCTGCATTTTAACACCAATGTAGTGCCCCTAAATTCATTTGGGCAATGTCTCAGGTGAAACTGATTTTTTTTTTTACACCTGACTGTTTTTGCTACCAGTAAAATCTACCCTCCCTCTGGTGGTAGCATAGGGAGTTACAGGTAGACTATTTTTTTTTCTTTGCCTAGTTATTTTCACCATCTTTTCTACACAAGATAATACCGTCACACCATGGCATGACAAAAATAATGCATAATATTTCTTCTTTATGTTCTTGTTTGCGTTTTTTGATATTTGCCATGACAAAGGATTGTAGGCAACAAGCTTGTGAAGGAAATGTTGTAATACATATATTTGCAGTCTTTCCTAAATGCGGCCATAAAAGTTGCGATTTTGATTTAGTTGTAATTAATCATGAAGCGCTAATGAACAGCCCTAGTGCAGCTCTTCTCAGCCCTCTGAACTCAAGCCTCACCAGACAGTCGAGCTGGGCCATGGGGCTCTTGTTGCCCGGCTGGCTGATGTCCCACACTTTGACGCAGCCTTTTCCTCCAGTGTAGACGTGGCGGGTGGAGGTGCTGATGGTGACGGCACACACCACCTCTCCGTGGCTCAGTGTGTGGATCTGCCGTGCGTGTCGAGGGATCCCCGGGCCCAGGAGGGCATCAGGGGGGAAGGGCACGGGCTGCATCTGCCCATCTGCGCTCACGTGGAATGAGTATGCACTGGAAAAGCACAGGAGAAGGAGCAGGTGAGAGGGAGCAAGGTAAACAAGAACAAGAAATGTCAAAGATGGAGAGAAGAAAAGTTGACCGTTTGTAAGGAAAGGTGAACACTTCAGCTAGGACAACATAAACTCAGAAAAAAAGTTCACAGCGTAATAAAACAATAACAACAAAAATTAAGACACAATCCCAAACCTCCTCTTAATTCTAAACAAAAACAATACATGTTGCTGCTTTCCAATGCCCAGTCCACAACTATCCAGATTATTTGCAAAACAGATCAATTTTCTGCAAAATAAATATTTCATTTCATTTACATCCCTTTATTTTCCATTTCTGGGTCAGGGGGGTGGCAATCAGAACTGCCACCCAATTCACATAGCACCAGTCCCATGCTGATCTTCCCGCAGGTGGTGGGTCCACGGGAAGTAAAAATAAATATATACATACTAATATACTTGAATCATATGTGAATGAATGAATGAATGAATACTTTTATTTCGAGCCATGTCAGACAAGAACAAGGAATAACAGCAATACAACTGAATAGAAAAACAAAACAAATAAACAATAAATAATAAATAACAAAAAGTCAGCTCAAAAAGGAGTGGGAAGAAGTTAAAACTTTTAAACTCCCACCCCCTATTAATTATTCTAATTGAATTAACTTAAATTATGGTTGCTATAGCTTAGCTTAGTCAGTGGTGCAGTTATGCAACAGTGATATTCAAGTTAATATGCCCTTGATTTATACAGTATATGTATAATAAGTTTATATTCTTGTTACCTTAATATTTTATATGAATTTAGGTGTCATAACATCATCATCACCACCACATATCCATATAATTTTCATGTTTATAATTTTCATTATCATGTATATTGTATGAATTAAATAGGATTATAGAATATTGTATATTTACTATTTAATAAATTATTACTGATCACTAGTGTTATACGTGAGTTAAATTTGATCATTGGTGCTGATGGGAGCAAGCTTGTATTTAGCTGGTGTTTTATTTATAAAGGGAGTCTCTGCGTCCACGGATCGGCCTCTAAAGGGAGCAGCCTGTGAGCTGCAGATCTTTGTTACGTGTCCTAATCTGTGCATTAAAAGAGACAGTATGTGGGGGTCCTCTGCCAGAGGGTTCCTCCAGCAGCAGAGCCCCTCTGCCTACCCTGTACTTTGAGTTCTGTGAGTTCTGTGAACATACTCAAATTGTAATCTCTGGCTACCGTCAGCACCAAAGCTTCAACCAGGATTCATTTATTTCTTTTCCAACAATAGATGATGGATTGATATGTTGATGTAATGACGCCCATAACAAAAATAATAATTTCTATAATAATACAAAAATAGTGACAATCAAAAATAAAAATAAAAAATACCTTAATAACCCCAATAAATGCCCTAATATAGACACATCATATTATTATTATTATTAGACCGTATTATACAATAATAATTATAATAGAAGAGTATAGTAACAGTATAGGACAGTATAGTAATAATAGCACATATAATATATAGTTATATAATAATTATAATAGAGCAGTATAGTAATAATGCTAATAGTACATATAATATATGATTTGGTTGATGAGATCAATTTTCCCTTTGAAATAGTTTAGAATTATAAAACTATTTGGGCGGCACGGTGGCTGAGTGGATAGCACTCTCGCCTCTCAGCAAGAAGGTCCTGGGTTCGAATCCCGGTCGGACCAGGGCCTTTCTGAGTGGAGTTTGCATGTTCTCCCCGTGTCTGCGTAGGTTTCCTCCGGGTACTCCGGTTTCCCCTACCACTAAAAATATGTCCAATAGTTCTGGCATGCGCTTCCTGTACTGGCGACCCCGCTCCCATCTCTGTGTGGAGTGAGAGACAAATGCCCAAAATTAACAATTGTAAACCGCTTTGAGACTCAGATCTGCAGTGAAAAGGCGGTATATAAATGAAAACTTACTTACTTACTTACTTACTATAACAATTTAATTTAATATGTACTTCAACTTACCATCTGAAACTGGTATATGATATCCACTCATTACATGTAAATAAATATACCAATCATTTGTTGTGATAATCTTGATGGTTAAGATAAGATAAGATAGACTTGATCTCAAACTTGACATATGTACATGTCCATTATGGCTGCCAGTCCATTTTCTGAAATGTTCTATTTGGGCTGTGAGCCAATTATCACCATTATAACAAACACTTGATATTTCTCACTTTGTGTGTAATGAATCTGTCATAAATCAGACTGTCAGTGTATGTTGAATTACAGAAGTAAATGAAAATGTGAAAATTCTAATTTCCGAAATTCACCTTTCATTCATTTATTTATTTATTTGAACAGGGACAGTGTACAATATACATTAACCTCAGAAAGGAGGTTAATGTATATTTGTGAGGGCATACATGCACAAAATAATGCTATTTTATGATATATTTACATTATTAACAGTGCCATTAAAGCCTGAAGGTTGACTAATATGGGTTTTCTAAATGGATGATTGTTTTATTTAATTTTTTCGGAAAGGCTGTAGATAAACAGGGATGATGCTCATGCACTAGTTAGCAATTAGGACATTTTTAGATTTAGCCTTGGAGAATGATGGACTTTTTGTTAAGTGATACCTTATTGTCCCTGTCGGCAAATTTGTCCTCTGCATTTGATCCATGCTGCAAATAGTAGTAGTGTTTATTTCGAATTACATGCGCAATACAAAACAAAACAAAAAGAAGAAACATATATATGCACAATTCGAAAAGGAGTAGGTAGAAGTGAAACTTATGCTTCCTACCCCTTGAAGTAGGGGTAGTAGGGAATGCATCTGAGGCAATGTAGTACAGGCCCCGAGGGACTTATCTCCAGATTTTAATGCTCAGCTTTGTCAGGTTTACAGAGCTTGAAGATTTTACCTATATACAACTATGTTTTTAGAGGTAGGGGAAACCAGAGCATCCATAGGAAACCTATGGCACAAGTAAACATGCAAACTCCACTCAGAAAGGCCCTGTTTCCGACAGGAAGTTTAACCTATGACATTGTGGCTGAGGCAAGAGTACTAACCACTCAGCCACTGTTCCGGCCTGGTCAATCTCTATTAGAGGGTGTGCGATGTGTTTGGGGGGAGTCAAGCAGGAAACACAGTCTTCCTGGTTCTGTCATCTTGATAGGAATGTAAATAATGGTGATTAATAATACTCAGGAACAAGGCTATGGCGTGTTTAGCCAGAGTCATTGTGCTGTTGCTAATAGTGGATCAATACTGAAGCTGCAGGAAGCCAAGGCACTGTTTTGATTTCAAATTAGCACTGCAAGAATGATTTGCTACTTTGCTGCGAGTGACACAAACAGCACTGTTACTGAATAGGCAAGAAATAAGCAATTGGACCCGGGCATACAAGAGACGGTGACTGGCTGATGCCGTCACATAGATTCATATTTAAAGGCTGATTCGCAAATTTGTAACAAAACTATTTGAAAAAGCACTTACGGCTTGCCTCCTGATGCACCAGGAAGAGAGGAGGATAATCCAGATGCCCTGAGATGAGCTCGAGAATCATATGCAACCTGGATCACAGTTACATCAAATCAGTGAATGTGAGAGTAATATCCAATAGATCTATAATATATTTAGTCCTAAACAATCAACAATGAATCCGCTGTTCTCAACTCACCATGGGGCTCCGCGAATACGCGCTGGCTGCTGCACTGATCTGTGGAGACAGAGTCAAAGGGCCTCCAAAACCTCCAGGGCTGGCCAGTTCACCATTGAGTCCTGCGTGGGACACCACCCCAAAGTGAGCCGGGTATGAACCAGGGGGTACAGACAAGGGGCTGCGGAGAGCTGGGCAGGGAAGAGGGTTTGGAGGGGAGAAGGAGTGTCAAATCACTGCCACAAAGGAGCAAAGGAAAGTGTTTTCTTTTCTTGAGAGATAGGTGGAAATACTACAGTATATTCTTTGATCGCTCTTGTGAGGGTCTGGGTCTGTGTCAAAACTGGGAAATGAATAAAGGCTCAAGGATTAGCACGGAGGACAGGGGTGTTCAAGGACCCATCACATCTGCATTCCAATCTTTCATGTCTCACTGTGTATTGCAAAACTAGTCTAGTGCATCTTTTGCAAATGTGTTGAACATAAATCTTGGAGAATCTCACCAAGTGGGTCAGCAGATGAGGCTGCTTTGCTGACCAGGCGAAGGCAGGATGTGCTGGGACCAGGAGCGCCTGGGGCCCCCGGGGTGAGAGCCTCCCGGTGGGACGGAGACGGCGTGCCAGACTTAGACAATGGAGACTGCGATTTGTCCATCTACACATTAAGAACACACCAACAGTAAATGGGGCTTTTCCCAGAACATTGCAATCACAGGGCTGTTGTAATGTCTGCAGGTATTTATCTCACCTGTGCAGGGTCCTTGCTCTTCCCAGGGGTAGGACTACGTGGGTTTGGGGTGGTGGGAGCATCAGTGCCTGAGGAGCCAGGAAGCTCTTTGCGGAGAGTGGGGGCCCGGTCTAAGCCGTTCCCATGTGGAGAGTGAGGGGGGCTGCCTGCTGGAGAGTTTGGCTCCTGAATGAATAATCGTAAATAAGAGGAAAACAAAACACTTTTTAGTTCAGCAGTCACCCTTGAAGCTTGTGGTGCTCATGGTAATGTAGTCTTTGACAGTTTCACCACATTTCACTGTTTCATATTCACAAAGAGATCATCAGCCATGTCCTTGGGATGGCTTTTTCAGAACCCTTTTATCTTGAAAGATTGTCAGTTTCAGCGCTAACTTATTTTGAGAGATGTAATATTCGAACGAGTGGCTCCTTATAATGCATTCCTTTTGTCTTTGTTGTGGTGTGTCTATTGCCTTGAGTTACTTGACCCATCTGTAAGTGCTCCCAACATCTTTCAGCGCGCGGTGCACACTCAAATACAATTTTTTTAGGCAACACGATTCTGTCTTTGTCTCTTTCATACAGCTCAAGTGCACTTTAACGAGTCACATCTATTGTTTGACGCATTTATGTCTTGAGAATAAACATATTTAATTATGTGATGCCTAAAACTGCGTAAAGAACTTGAACTGTTATAACTCAACTATATTTGATGTCAACTGATATTTTGAGCTTTGGTATGGAAGTGTACTTGGTTTCAGTGGAATTTGCAAGGGAGTGGAAACAAACAAAAAGCATCCCCAAATTACCTCTGAAATTTGGCATTAAATTAAGCAAAAGCTAATTGGACTAAACACATCCCCAGAGTTCCGCTGATTATTTTCCCGTTCTTTTCTTGTTCCCTTTTGCACTCGTCATAAAAATCATACATTTTGGCCCAGTCTTTGAGCGTAATATCAAAAATAGCTTGTATGAGACACATTCTGAATCACTGCGTAAGGTTATTTTTGTTGTTAATAGTCCATGATGGGCATAAACAGCTTTGTAACATTCAATAGAACAAGACTGACTATGTAATTACAGAATGTAAGTAAGTAATCTTTATTTATATACCGCCTTTCACAGACCAGAGTCACAAAGCGGTTTACAATTGTTATTTTTGGGCATTTGTCCTCTCACTCCACACAGAGATGGGAGCGGGGCCAGTACAGGAGGCGCATGCCAGAACTACTGTACATGTTTTTAGTGGTAGGGGAAACCGGAGTACTCGGAAGAAACCTACGCAGACACGGGGAGAACATGCAACATTTTATGAAACTGATGCTTCATGAAGAATAAAAACATGCTAGTTTTGGTGATTAGTTAGAACTTAGTTAGAAAACTGCATAAATTCTCTCTCTCTCTCTCTCTCTCTCTGCCCCAAACTATAATCACCTAATGAATGAAAAATAAAACAAATCAATGAAATTTATGATTGAGATTTTGATCTGGCTTGAATATCAAAGAAAATAAGACGTTGACAAAATATCAGGCTTCCCATCCACCCATACACCACCATCATAGACCTTTTTCACACCGTGTTTAAACCATAGGTGGTGCTAAGCCATTTCCGGTGGCTATTCTTTACCATAACACACAGCTTCGAGGAAATCAAGCTCAAGCTCAATCTTGACGCAGTTGTTTTGGTTCTGTTCCTGGTTGCTCTTGTAGGGCAAGAAAACAATCCTACCGCAGCAGCGATCAAAAAAGCTGGGAAACTGACTAATGTTGGTAAAAATAAGAGACCAAACAGGAAGTGATCCAGCACCAGGAGGCGGCACTTCCAGTTGTTGTGAAAAGGTCTTTTTTTTTTTTTTTATTCTATTTTCCTCTAAACAACGACCCCAAAACTTAATTAGTCATAATTGATACAAACCTAATTTCAGAATATTACTTAAATGCACAAAAATAACCACAACGCAAAAGATGAGCTAAACAATCGTACACAAAATACTGGTTCTCTCTGAA
Source organism: Knipowitschia caucasica (assembly GCA_964034765.1). Classification (NCBI taxonomy): domain Eukaryota; kingdom Metazoa; phylum Chordata; class Actinopteri; order Gobiiformes; family Gobiidae; genus Knipowitschia; species Knipowitschia caucasica. The sequence continues at coordinate 48,502,423 of OZ035824.1, read as the reverse complement.
GTTTTCTTCCCTTTGTCTTCTTTAAAATAAACCTATTCTCATTGATATACAAAAAGGCATTATTAAATAACCTTGAAGAATGTCTGAAATACTGCCTAGCCCTGTCGCCCTACCCTATAACTGTACAACTTCAGCAGTTCTTCTTCAAATGGTCTCATTTTGGCACTTTTTGAACCTAGAAAATTAAATATAACAATCAGTAAACTAATAGACTAAAGATTGCCACATACAAGTTTAAAGTGTTAAGATGACACTATTAAGGACACTTTATTAGAAATTATAGGGATAATTTGAACATTTGGACATAAACCCGGGGTATTGTTTTTATTTAGGAACGAAGACCAAAATGTTGACTAAGAAGACTCCCCACGCAGTAACAGGTGCCATTTCTTGTGTGGGCTTTAGTGTGTCGCAGTCTCCGCTGGATAAAAGCTGCTTGTAACTGGGATTTGAAAGGTATTTTGTGAACCATCTGTGTACAAGGCGTGAGCTGTGAGAGAGGTTGAGTTAAAAAAAGAAGAAAGTTTCACAGTGGAAAGGAAAAGGGTGATATAACCAGTGATGGGAATAACGGCGTTACTAGTAACGGCGTTACTAACGCCGTTACTTTTTTCAGTAACGAGTAATCTAACTAATTACTTTGACTGTAACTATAACGCCGTTATCATTTCCGACATCCCGTTACTGCGCGTTACTCAAGACGCACAATGAACTTCTCTTTTTACTTCGTGATAGGACTCGTGCGCGTGTTGTCATGAGAGAAGGGAGGATGAGAAAACCTCTCAGATGTTATTGGCTGATGTAAAACATATTTCCTTTACAATCCACATGTCTACAGTTGAGAGGATGGTCATAAATTGTGTTTTTGAAACAAATATGGGTCTTAGTCGCGCTCAACCACGGCTTGTATCACCGTGAGGGCTCAGAGGAGCGCATGTGAGCGCAGAAGTCGGCTGCATACAATTCCATCAGAAAGCTCCTTTCTCTTCCTGGTTTATCTGCTAAGAGCTGCAACAAGTTTGGCTAACATAAATATAACACATTTTAAGATAATTTAAAATGCACTTACGGTAATTTTTCAATTACTATAGGAATGATAAGAAAGAGGTGAAGTGTAAGACGGTTGATTTTAGAAATTGGATGCAGCCGGCTGCAGCAAAACAGAGTAGTTTACGGAGGACACACCATGGATGTATTATATTAAGATTGTTTTACTTTTTAAAACTCATTTCCAAATGGAGGATTACATATCTACGCTTAAACTATTATCTGGACTTAAACACAGAACTGGTCTGAACTGAAGTGGTCTGTGCAGGTCATTTATAAGGTAAGACCCATAACTCATAGTTTTGCGTTTTGTATGAACAAACAATGCGGCCATGAAACATATTTTGCTGTAGCCAAACAAATTGTCCACTTGATTTATATGATATATATGTTCATCTGATTGGGCTGAAGTCAGTGCTTCACCGGTGTTTCCACATTCACAGTGGCGGGTGTTGGTGTTTAGTGCTTACAGCACAGAGAGAGAGATGAAGAGTGAACAGGACTTCAGCAGCAAAACAGCCTTTTCTAGATGGAAATATTGGCACTATTTCAGACTCACTGAGGTTAAAGGTTAAAGGTTAAAGGTAAAAATGCGCACCTCGAGTGCACATTATGTTCCAGAACAAAACGAAAAAGTAACGCAATAGTTACTTTTACTGGTAACTAGTTACTTTTATAGTGGAGTAACTCCGTTAGTTACTTTTTGGGAGAAGTAACTAGTAACTATAACTAATTACTTTTTCAAAGTAACGTGCCCAACACTGGATATAACTCTGCTGGTGCCCATTTAGCAGGAGAAAAAAAAACATACTACTCTGAATCTGGATAGACATGAATATATGCTTTCTTTGTTTTAGTTTCAGCTAAAAATTGATTGCACGTGCACATTGTTACACAGTGAAGAATTCCATTGTATGTTCTGTGGTCAATGCAGAATCACCAAATATAGACTGAGCTTTGGGCAAAGGGGTGGGATGACTTCTTTTCACTCTTCCTCAGACCTGTAAACTGCAGCGTAAAGTGTCATCTCTGCTATAAATCAGGCCCTGCGAATAATCTACTGTAAACCGGCCCTCAAATTGCATTTTGTAAAACCAGACAAAGCCAACTGTCTAACCCAATTTTTTAAATGGTACAAGCAAAACATTCCTATTCATTTTTGGCAAATCTACTGTTTAGATCATTTTGTCAAAAACAAGACACATATAATTGTTTGACAATAATTTTTCCACAATAATATGAATTGTACCTGCATTAGTAGTTGCTATTTTTGTTGTTAAATGTTTAAAGTGGTAACGCGTTTCATAATTCTCAGGCCCAGAGCACATGGCCAACCAAAAGATTGGACCGTTGGGAAAATTAAGTTGAACAATCCTAGAGACTTTTGACCTCTCTATTGATATTGCTGCTTTTAGGAACACACTTGTGCTTACAGCTGCATGTTTGTCATTATTTGAAGCCGTATTATCAAGTCTAGAGATTAGATTTATTTCAAAGAGAACCAGAAAGTGATACATTGTGACGGCATCCTGATACATGTCAACAATGTATTGGCAAATTCACAGACATGCTGTATCCCTACTTCATTATTCAAAGTAAACAATCAAATCTATATCTTTATGTAAACCAATTCGACCCCAAAGTTGACACCTGGCTTGCAACAAGAATTTATCTACATTTTTCTTTCTGTCTTTTTTCTTTTATTCCTTTCCGTTATTGATTTTGGTGGTCTTGTATAGCTAAAGTTTCAGGGCTGAGCAGGGCTAGTGTGTTTCACTTACTTCATTTGAGACGTCCACCACAAGGTTGTCCTCACTCTTTTCCGCATCACTGTCCTAATAGAGAAAGACAGAAGAGACAAAGGGTTGTGTCAATAAATCTACCAAAACAAGGCACTTTTTCTCCCTGCTCTTGGCAGATGTGGCGTGTACTGTACATAAGCATACAGAATAATAAAGACTGAAGCTCAAGTGAACATGGATCAATATGTCGATACCGCAGGCTGCTCTCTGCTCATATACAACCTTTAACACAGACACACATCACACTGCACACTACACTCAAAGATGTTCTGAAAAATATACAAAAACACTCTCTATGTCTTTCACTCTCTCCTCTTTCTGCGATGAGAATGATGGCACTTAGTTGTCATGGCAACTGAACTGAGCTTTGATGTGATCATGGCCTGATATTTCTATTGACATCAATGTTGAGTGACATCAGTGCCTAATTATATCCGGCCAAAAACAAGCCTGTGTTCAGGGGCCTGACGAGAAAACGGGGAGAGAGGAGGGGTGGAGGCTTGGAATTAAAAGAACAGTGAAGGAGGATTTGTGGAGAGGAGGAACCACAAACTTTCATTTATTCTGAGAAAAAAAAACAAAAAAAATGACAAGAAATTTAACTCGCCTTGTGACCTAGTCTTTCTTGTCAAATGTGGGTCAGGAAAAGAAGGTCTGACTACGCACAAGTCATAGGAGGGACTGTACATTATGACAGTAAAGTGAGTGAAGCTCTTTCCTTAGTATGTTTTTCTTGAAAAAATATTTATAATATTGCTCCATGTGGATGATAAACTTGCCATAGTCCATTAAAGAAGTTCCCAAAGTCTAATCCAAAGTTCCCAAGGGAATCCCAATATCAAATTCCACGATACGTTGAAGACAGAATTTGTGCAATATTTTCAATCAAATAATAAACTCATACTAAACTCTGTTTTCTAGTTTTGCGGTCTCCCTGCAGTGCAGTGCATATGAAGCCCCCCAGCCACTCCCACTTCAACTCATTTCCAAAGACAAGGGAGAGCAGTTGGAAAAGCTTACCATATACAGAAAAAACAAACAGTGATACGTATAAAACAAAATAGAGACTATAAGTATTTAGTCTATACTAATGCAGTAGCTACACTGATTTAGCCAGAGGCCATCCCCGCAGGCAGACTCTCACAGTCAATCAATCCCCAAGACAGCAAACATTCTAATTCAATACAGATATCTGCTTTGGCTGCCGTTTCTCCTGGCATCATGCCGCCTCTGGCTCTCAGCTCTTGCCTATTGGACCAAACTAAACACAGCTCCAAGTCACCCTGGTTCCCCACACCAGCTGAAACGTCACAGTCGTCACACATCCCGCACGTCCAGTCACAACAAAGTCAGAAAACACACTACTCATGTTCAATTATTTTTGCACATACAGAAATATGCTCCTGAACCCAACCTCGCTGCATTAGTCTGTAGCCAAGCGGTTTGTGGTGCAGCGGACTAGTCGAGCAAAAGAGCCTGATGGACGAAGACGAGCCAGTATGCTAATCACGCATACTTTTAAAGCAACCAATACTGTGATCTGAAACATGCAGTTTTTTTAATTGGTGGCTGAGCAGACGCCTTTTTTTAGGTTTAGGTTATGATGTAAAAGACAAGTTGAACCTCCCTCCACTGTGGAAGGAAGCAGCCTCTTCAAAATCGCTCTTGAGAATCCCAACCTCCCTAAGAAGCAAACCAAACGTGTAAATTACCCTATATGGTGTGACAGTAATAATTCCTCCTTCCGGGGTGTGAAAGGCACAGAGTTCTAATGAATCATGCCAAGTGTCAATGAGTGTGTTACACAAAACATCATTGGGAAACGATAGAAGAGAACAGGCGTACGTATGAGTGCGGTGGCAGCGAGTCCTTGTCCTCACATCGCCTCCTCTTGGCCTCTGCTCCTCCCTGAGACGAGCTGTACCCTCCAGACGGACCCTGGCGCTCCTCGTTCGGCTGACTGTCTGTCGACGACACTGATTTACTCTGAAGAGCAGGGGAGAGACAGCGCATTAGCTTTACTGGAAACATTTTATTAAAAACAGACTTTTTGAGCTTTTAACCATGTTCCGATATGGTTTCCTCAAAAACAGACTGAGAGTAGTTCAGCCACATCAATATCAGGAACTTCTGACACAATCATATAAAAGCTCCTATCTCAGTTCTGTATGATGTCATTGTGACACTCTGACATCATCCTTGGAGCTGTCTGCCTTTTAAAACAAAAGTATTGCACCTAATTTAGTTATGGCAAATTGTCTAGTGAAATTACACCTTTTTTCTAATTTCTGTTTTTAGGTAGGGATAGGACAGACCAATCACACTTGTTTCACCATATATCCTCTAACAAGATATTCTAGCACTTCTGAAAACATGAAATGACAAAGTAAAAAGAATCACAATCTATTTTAACGGCCAAAAATAACACAAAATATTTCTTCTTTATTGAGTAGAAAAATAGAGAATTAAAGTAATCTTTCTACGAGGCCAGCAAGTTAGAGATCCATGTGTGTCATAGGAACAATCTGGAGACGTAAGCTTTGGTAAAGGCCGTGATATATCAAGACAGTGACACTGCTAAAGTGTACATACATGTACTGCAGTGGGAAGAGCAGACGTAAGCAGCAGGTTACAGATTACATGCAGGATGGCCTATAAAGCTAATTAGCGCTCCCTTCTCGACACCCCGGCCTTCTTGTAAAATATGGCTCTCATTAATGGGTAATAAAGCTGTGCCGACATATTTACAATACAGCCAGCGCTCTGAGCAGAGGAGAAAAGCCATCACACTGCGCTGTTTGGCAGAGGCAAGAGCCAGGGGTGCCACGGGGTCCACTTGTTATTGTCGGTCCCTCTGTGGGGAGTGGGACAGCAGAGTTTAAAGACGCTAGCGGTGACTCAGACTAGAAAGACACAGACGATGAACTTTGCTGTGGTTTTTTAACGCTCCCTTGTGTTGAAAATGTTGCACTGATTTGCCTTTCCTGATGCTCATCTTGTTGAGATCCTCCATGGTTCAGTGCAAACCTCAAACTCACAAGAGGGACGTTTTCCTGGAGTTTGTGTTTGCCAATTAAATTATGCTAAGGGTTTCAGAGCAGGGATGAAGAGCGGAAAAGAGAAGCTAAGCCAGCACCTGTTCTAAATCACTCTCTTTCCATTGTTAAGCGATAACAAAGACATGTTACTCTTATATGTTGTTCAAAACAGTTTACTGTGATGCAAATTGAATTACTATCAGCCTGAACTGTCTATCAACCATTTCTAGTGGATTAAACTGAAAATGAGCATTGTTACACAGAGACAGACTAGACTCCTGATTTACACATAAGTCTAAAGAGATGAATATGAAATGATGCTGATGGTTGGCAGTTTCCAAATGATTGTTTGTGATTTCAAAAACAATCATTCTCATTTGTTAAGATGTACACTTTTTCAGCAAAACCTACATTTTTTCTAAACAAGAACTATGTTTAGTGAAGGGGTGGGGGATATTACATAAAAATCAGAAGATAACCAAAGATTGATTTTAATAATATTCATAATAATAGTAATATTGTATTGGTTTTAAAAATAGTTTTTTTTTGTACACAGAAAGACGTCATCGCATGTCATTATTCATTCACACCATTTCACTGTGGTGATAAACTGCTGCAGTAGCCACAGTTGTCTTGGGGCTGAGGTCTGCCGGGATCAGGCTTTCACATGCAGCTGGCGCCACTGTTTGTAATAATAAGGCTGTCACAAAACCACAACCACCGTCTACTTTAATCTACAGAACACAAGGTTGATGGACAGTATTTTCCAATATCTTCTAATAATCCTCTCCAATCTCAGAGATTATGTATGCTTTCTGACAATAAAAAAACAGTTGTTCATCCATTTTCTCATATTATAAATTCTTCAGGATTAGTGTCAAATGCACAGGCGTTAGTGGTGATGAGTGGAGTTAGGTTCAAGGCAATATGAGTTTGTGTCATCGTGAAGTAGGGATACGTTTCAATTTTCCCTGAATTCTAAATGACTTACAATATGTACAGCAGCACAACATTTCAAAAACATTTTGGACATATTTCAGAGATTAGGAATGAACAATGACTTGTTTCTCATTGTTGTGGTTGGGTGAAGCCATTGTCAAATAAATATATTTTCCATTTTCAAATGATAAAGACAACAGAACCTGTCATCTCCTCGTTCTCAATAGTGTGTATTCCCAAATTTAACATCTATAACTGTGGATGAGGTTCTTTATCCTCTCTGAGGCAAAGGCTGCCCATTCTTCATGATAAAAAACCTCCAGTTTCTGTAAATTCAGGGTCTACCTTGCATGAACTGCACGTTTGATTTCTCAAATGCGGTTTCATACAACGATTAACAATTAGTGGAAAATAATTTGTTAGTTTGTTTTTAAAATATAACACTGAAATCTCTGCCTGGGAGTGTAAGCACAACTGTATGTATATGTTATACATAATTATAATTTCATTGAGTGTACAGTATGTTGGGGCATCTTCGTCACTCACCCGGCTGGGGGCTCCCTCTGGCTCAGGCGGAGCAAACACGAGTTCATGAAGGAAGAAAGAAAAAGGAAGATAGTTTGACGTCAGTCCTGATAAGAATAACAGTTATGGCCAAGGTTATTCTCTGAACAGGCCCTTCTCTATTAAAGACAGAGGACGACTGTACAGATCCCACCAATATCTGGTCACGCACTCAACATGTACAAACATCCATGAGCACATTGATTGCTCCTCAGACGCTCTTTCTGCTCATCATACATTTACCAAAACCCCATTTTATTCATGAGAAAGTGTCTCCTGGCCCACAGCACAAAGATTAGATTTTATTACCGAGGTGAAAAGAAGTTCATTGAGAGAAAGCGTCTCCTCTGAATGCACAAGTACTTCTGTCCATATTAGAACGGATTACATTCCGAAAGTGACCGCAGTGAAATTACTCATAAGTTGTCTGCTTCAAAACGTATAGCACTGATTTGCATTCATGTTCTGAAATGGTAAAGTGATTTACGTTGGCTGTGCAGCTGTTTCGTGTCCACTCCAAAATGAAATAAATTCTGCACAAGCTGAAAATGCAGATGGATGTGTAATGGTTTGAGCCGAGATCATTTTCCCAGAGAACCTGTGAACGCCTTCTAAAGGATTCCAGAGTGTAATTGTTTGTTCAATGCATGTGAATTTGTAGTTCTGGAAACAAAAGCTCACATCAATACACTGCTAAATACAAACAGAGTATAAAGAAAGAGCCTTCCAGCCTCTGAAAGCTCCTATACAGTATCACTTCTGAAGTTACTGCTGTTTTAAAGGTAGTTTATGGCACTACAAGTCTGTATACTTCTGAGATATATATATAAAATAATAAAACAGCGCCATGGTATTTTTTCATTACTGACACTTTCTCAAATGAGTATCAAATTTCAATACCAGTTTTAGTATTGTTATGATTTTCTATATTTTGGACAACCTCACAAAAAGGTGTCACAGCTTACATATAAGAAAAAAATATATCAAGATATTATAAGAGTTTAAAAGGTGTTTGGTATAGACAGACCATCATCCAATCAGAGAACGAGCCTCTCTCTTTCTGGGTGTTAGTTACAACTGTGAAAACCCAGCAGACAAATCAATATTATGATGATAATCCTGGACATTTACAGACGTTTATGGACTTTGATTAAACAGTTCTTCTATACAAATTAGTAAATCAACAATTCTGTGACTGTTGGCTTTATCTTTATCACACAGACAATTAATACTCCTTTATAAAACATAAAAAGCCTAAACCCATTCTTACATTCAGAATGTAGCGTTAATGGTGGAATACCTCACTTTGCTTTTTCTTTCATAAACAGTGTTTGTTTGTGTCTTAATAATAATCTTTTTGTGAACAAATCAGACCGCATACCGTCTTTATCTTTAGAAAACATTTGATTTTATACATATTTAGAGCCTATTAGCTGAGTGAGGGTACCCGCCCTCATTCGAAAAGCTGATCTCAAAATGTGACAGCGGCCGAAAGTACATGCATGTGAAAAGAAAAAAGCCAACAGTTTTGAGAGCAAGGAGCTAGTTACCCAGATCTGATTGTATAATTTGTTGTGGTTTTTCTGTGTTCCATCTTTAAAGGTGGTTAGTGATTTTGTTAGCTTAGCTGTAGCATCAACTCGAAACCACTCCCCCCTTCCCTCGCCTCTCCACCAAACCAAACATCCAGCATTTTCTTTTCTTTGTCACAACAGGGAGAGTGGGTGGCAAACATGAAATTGGCATTTTCTGTTCAGTCATTTTAGGTTTTAGAAAATAATCCGATAACTCAGGTGAGCGCACTTGCGAGAAACAGCAAGAGGGGGAAGGGGGGTAAAAACTCACATGAAAACTTGACTACTTTTAGGGTTTAAGGACGTTTTCCCACAATGTAAAAAAAAAAAATGCGTCTGGAAAAAATCACTGACTGCATCTTTAAGCGGTGTGTGAGAAGTAAATACCTCTGAGGTGTTCTGGGTCCAGGTGGTTGCGTTCATCTTTTGAGGCCAGGTGAGCAGACACTCCCAGAGCACCGGTCAGCGCCAGGAGACCCGAACCGCCAGCGCCCAGAGACAAGCCCGACGGGTGAGGGGTCAGGGGGATACCGGGGGCGTGGTGCGACAGGTGCTGGAGCTGCTGCTGCTGTGGCCACAGGGGGGGGGTACGGAGGAGGGAGAGGTATAGGAGGGGAGAGAGGCGCGAGAGGAGGGGATGGAGGTTAGAACGTATGCGTGATATAACAGAAACAAATCAAATGGAATCATCAGAAAAGGCAAAAGTGCGATGATGGCGTAGCAGGGAGAGAAACATGAGATACAAAATGGGAGATTATAAACGAAGGAATGAAAAAAACCCACAATGAAATGAAAAGACAAAATGTAACAGCATGAGATAAAGAAAGACTATTATCCTGAGGGGAACGCTCTGATGTGAGCTGGGTTGTGTCATACGCACGCACTCACACACTCACACATACACACACACACACACACACACACGCCTACCTAGGAGACGGCTGTGTTTGTAGTGCAGAGAACAAAGGGCTTTTTAGTAGACAGTAATGTGATCAGAGCCTTGACAAGCAGCAGAAAGAGCATCAGTGTCACTGCTGCACATCTACAAACCTGTCGTACGCAAAGTCCTTATGACACGTTCACAAGTATAGGAGGAGGTAGGGGCTTTCAAGGCGGGTGGAGCGAGTATAACTATTTAATCTTTCAAACACAGAGGGCTTCACGAGTTCCTCGTTGTGGTCGTGTTTTTGTTGTCTTGAACAAGTGTGAACTAAAGCCTGAATATCTTGAACAGAACTGGACTAACAAAGAGCAACAATCTCTTAAGGATAAAGCCTTTACATACGCTGTATCTGTATATTCTCGTTCATTAACGCTTCATAATACTGTTGCATCTGGAAATGATGTATATTGTGCTTTATAAGCCTCTGTAACTCTGCACTCTTTCTGAAAAACTATATTAAACTTCCAGGTAGTCCACCGCTTCCAGGGTCTGATCATCAACACTGTATTGGAGCTTTCAATAACAATTATTTTGATAAGTATTTTTGAAGTTGTTTAGATCTGGGAAGGTCAGTGAATATCAGTTTTTTTTTACCAAAACAAAGCTCCAGAGGAACATCTTCATGACACACCGGGTTGTTTGATATAAAATACTTTTGAAACACATTTTCATTGAATTCTGCCTCCTTTATACTTAAACCTGCAATTATTTTGCAGGTCTAAGTCTATGTAGTCATTTATGTAATTGATTCCTAAACTATGGAGATAATTTTACGTGGTGTTTATGGTCAACAGCATTATTCTAAAATGATTGATAACTGACTTCGTTTTCATAGATGTACAATTTAGATTTTACAAAAAAAAAGGCAAATAACTTTTGTGTTTGTGCTCTAAATTAAAAATTACAACTTTACGTTTACTGCATCTACAATCATATCCAATTGAAATAAAATAGAAACCGAAGGAAAACATGTTTGGCCAGCGGAAACTTGCCGCGAACCTATTCAAAATTACAGTTTTTTGTTTAGAAGGCCCTGACTTTAGAAGATGTGTGAATGTCAAAGGTTTGGTTTGTCTCCTTCTGCATCATGTGTAATTGTCTTTTAGTACATTTGTAACAGTAGAGATTTTTTCCGTCTCCCTCAAAGCACTCTCATAATTCTTCGCTCTCTGACTGGGACCTATTCATTTAATTTCCGTCACATTGTGCTGTGCGATTGCAGCAGTAATACAAGTCCACCTGTGTGAATGTGTTACAGAGCAGCATAGTAATGACTCACCCCAATGATTGCATTCAGTTCTGCCATTGTGACCTGCTTGGCCCTCTCCACCGCCTGGACCACCTGCTGCTGGTGCTGTGGGGACACAAAAGGACATGTTACACTACAGCATTTATGCCTTAAACATCTAAAACTGTGAAGAGAAAGTCAGGCTTTTGCAAGAGGATGTGTAAATACCAACACAACACTAGATTGAGCAAGCATCCATTCAGGATCCATGAAAGGAACCAGCACAGGCCCATGTATGCTCAAACACACACATGTGGTGTTTGCACTAAACCCCAGTGTAATCAGTCGCTCCAGTGCAAACATGCATGTGTGCCTTCACACTGCACCGCCTCAGTCAATATTGAACAAGTTGACAGAGAAGTGACGTTTCCATCTCTCGGGAGCACTGACACAGCGGACATGTGTCCACACAGTCATTTAAAAAAGAGAGTTTTGCTATATAATACAGATAAACAATTACGCTCTAAATATGTCTTTTTTTAGACATTTAGAAAATATTACATATCTATAGGTGGTTGGGGTGTCACGATTTAGTTTTTAAAAAAAATCAAAAATTGATCGAAATTACGCCATGGTCTCGAGCATGGATTGGCGATCCATGTAGCGTTTATTGCCTCTGTGCGCGCATGCCAGACTATTTAAATTGGTGGACCGGCGCCTCCGGGTTTTTCCGGTGAACGAGAGCACATTAAAGTTAGTTGTGAGTCCGCTTGTTTAAGATAATATAGACTTTATTGATCTCACTCAGGAGATATTTACATAAACGGACTTTATGTGGTGCGATCGGTCGTGTGTGTATATGTGCTCTATTCTGTCATGGGTGATGCTCCCGTGCCGGCTTGGACAGATCAAACCCTGTCTCTTCACATTGGTTTCAGAGTGTTAAGAGGCATACACACCGGACTATACGGAGCATCCAGTTTCCATTCAAAGTCAATGACAGTCTACGGTTTCAATGCGCTTCCTTAATTTGACAGCTAAACTGTAGTGGATAGGCGCTAATTAGTTATAGTATAAATTATGAATCAATTTATATTGACAGGGTCTTAATAGCAGCCTTATTCGGTGGTAGAAAACACTGGATTAAAACATTTATTTAGCGTACTAGACCCACGCTACAGTACGCTGAAAGAAAAAGAAAAATCAAGAATCTAATCAAATCGTGAGCCTAAAATCGAAAATCAATTTGAATGGAGGATTTAGAGAATCCCATAATAGGTAGTATACAACACTATGTACTGTATTTCACCTGGACACATCATACCTGCCCCTTATGCTTCAGTACCAGACAAAACAATTGTAATCGTGGCCAACAAGTGCGTTGACATGACGTGCATGAGTGTGTGCATTTGTGTGGGAATGTGCGCATGTGCTAAATGCATGTGTGTGTCTGTGTGTGTGTGTGTAGGAGTGCATGTGTGTGTGAGCATGGTTGTGACACTTACCTCTTGTGAGAGGAATGGGATGATCTGAGCACAGATGGCACTGAGACGCTTGACGATCTCCGCCTGCGACAAAAAGAGGAGAGAGTCAGAGCCGGATGAAAATGATGAAATATGATCAAAACACAATAATAAGCAATGCTCACGATTGTATTTACATAACATTAATATAAAGACAAATGTAAAATCATCCATACATGTAATTTGTCTATTTGTGAGCTTGTGGTTTCCCAGGGTCACCACAAGCATTTACATACACTGGCTTTAAACATAAATACATTTCAGTTGAGTTTGAAATGTACAGGAATAGAACATGCTTTTAGTGTCACTAAAACATGCCAGGAAATATATGCAAAATGCAGTGAACAACTTCATAATCATAAAACAAAAAGACCTAATCGCTTAGTTTAGATTAATCTTGATGGACTACGGTTGATGGAATGTTTTTACACTGGCACACACGCACGCACACACACACAGGCGCGCACACACACACAGGCGCACACACACACACACACAGGCGCACACACAGACACACACACAGGCGCACACACAGACACACACACAGGCGCACACACACACACACAGGCACACACACGCACTTACACACAGGCACACACACACACACACACAGGCGCACACACAGACACACACACAGGCGCACACACAGACACACACACAGGCGCACACACAGACACACACACACACGCACTTACACACAGGCACACACACACACACGTCCTCAGTGGAGAGTCTAATTCTATCAGCCCTCTCAGCCTCATTCTGTTCTCCTTCACTCTCACATTCACACAGCAGCTCTCACACTGAGCCATCATTTCCCTATTCATGCTTCTTCCATCTCCTCTGCTCGCTCTCATTTGCACTTGTCTTTCCATCTCTCCATACTACTCTGCATAATCACTCATTCTTTTAAGCCAATCTAACCACATCTGATAAACCATTGTGTCTGTTGTGTCCAGTCCATGTGTTTTTATGCACAGAATGTTTGCGTTGCACTTAAAGGTGCTCTATGTAACTTTCAGTGGCTCTGAAACATAAGCAAAAACCATCTGCATTGAAACACACAAGTGATGGAAAAACATAAAGGTGGCAAAAAAAAACGGTTGGAGATTTCCATGGGCCAAACAGGTGGGGCTACAGAGGGCAACTGTAGATGTTTTGGAAAACATCATTTTGGGAATTATGGGAAAACTGAAGCATGGCTCTCCTGCATTAGTCCAATTGGAATGTCGTTTAAATTACCATTTTTAATAATTAATATTTGGCTGATTATATATATATATATATATATATATATATATATATATATATATATATATATATATGTATATATTGTATACTGAAAGGTTGTATCGTAATTCACTTTGGCGCCAGGAAGTCCAGCCAAACTGAATTCTCCAAGGTTAAAAAAATAAAAATAAACGGGTGAAATATATATTTTGGGAAACTAGCCCAAGTCTTCCACCCAGAGAGTGGTTTTTATTCACCCATTGTTTTTTAGTTTTTTATGTGGAACAGACTTAAGGTGGAGGTGAAATGAGTGAGGACTGCTACAACACAAATGTTATGACAAATACAATATTTGTTATTTTCAAACTTTTATACAGAGCACACATACGACAGAAAAGGTCAAAACAAATAAGTTTACTACCACATTATTTGTGTCTTTTCATTTCATTTCAGGTTCAGTATTGATATTCAGATATTCAGACTTCAGTGGAGCCCTAATAGAAAGTGTCCTGGATTCAAGTGCTTATTAAACAATTCTGCTACTTTGGCACTTGAATGGGAAACCTGCACTGTCCCAGCCAAATAAACAATACCCAAACACATAAAATAGAACAGCACTAAATGTTTCAAGCATGGGCAGCAATCCAATACAGCAAGAGAGATCAAAGACACATCATTTGTAGATTTTGATGAAAATAAAACTCTGTCTGGCACTGTGCATATTTCTGGATGTATGTTAAACTGGCCCATCAGATTATAATATCCACAGCAATAAATCAATGTAGTGATCTGGCTGAAGCCGAGAGAGGCGAGCCAGGTGTCACACACAACAAGGCACGGTCTCTTTGCAGCGGTGTGCCAAAACGGGCCCATTATGTGGAGCTGGCACAGGGCTGGAGATGAAGGGGTGAACGTGTGGATGGATGGACTCACTGCCACAGGCGGAGAGAGAGGAGATGGGAGAGGGAAGAGAGGTGAGAGAGGAGAAGCAACAGAGGAAATAGGAGAGAGGAGAAATAGGAGAAAGAAGAGGGGAGAGGGGAGAGGGTAGAGGGGAGAGGGGGTCAGTGCACACCTGAGTTTAAAGACTGCAGCCAAGTGGCACCAGCACAGAGGCACATGGAGCGAGCCAGGAGAGCAGAGATGAGAGGGGATTTGTTTTTCCATTTCAGCCTTTATATTCATTTAATAAGCCATGCATTTGGTCCAAAAATACATTGGGTGTTTTGAATAAATCTGAAATCATGGCATATTTATTGCAACAGTACAAGGTTGATCTGAGATACATGTTACAAAACACTGAAAAGTAGTCAGAAAGTAGTGAGAAACAGTACAATTATTACAGTGCTTGTACTATCAGTTAGAAGTAGAATATAAGTAAGTAAGTGAGTAGTCTTTTTTTATATTACGCCTTTCAAAGAGCAGAGTCTCAAAGCGCTTGACAGGCCTCCTCTCTGACAATGTATAAAACCAGGTTAAAAACGGTTCTGTTTAGCTGTGCATACAACTGAGGGATTTTATATTTTTATCTTCCTTTTTAATGTTCTGTGATTATTTATGATTTTAATGCTTTCTTGTTTTGTTCAGCACTTTGAGTTGCCTTGTATATGAATTGTGCTATACAAATAAACTTGCCCTTGCCTTGCCTTGCCTTACATTTGTTGTGGGCCGTTGTTTCTCACTCCACACAGAGATAGGAGTGGGGTCGACGTACAGAAGGCGCATGCTAGACCTATTGTACTCTTTTTTAGTGGTAGAGAAACCGGAGCACCGCAGACACAGGGAGAAGATGCAAACTCCACACATAAAGGTCTGTAGGTGGAATCAAGGACCTTCTTGCTGTGAAGCACAAGTGCTAACCAATAATATAGTATAGTACCCTGCAAAACTAATTCACAGCAGTATTTACACAAACAGAATTTAGCCACCCCTTATTTTCAAAATGCATTATAAATCTTATGGCAGATCAGCACTGTGTGTTCTTTCCCAACCTAACCATGACATGTTTCCAATAAAGCGCTTGTGATGTGAATGTGATCCATGCGGGAGAGATTGGCACAGGTGCATGGAGGCCATGCCCAGTGAGGTCTGTGCCAGGACAGTGCAGCTATAAGGACGCTTTCATCTTTCACAAACAAATTCCAGTTCAAACACTGATTTAATCTACACTCTTTAACCAGAACCTCCAGAACAAATCAATTGTAACACAATAGCTGCTGATTCCATTGAAAGGCCCAACTGGAATCTCAAGTTTGCAAACCGCAGCAGACCACTCGACCCTCAGAGAGACAAAACCCTGTGCCACAGCAACAATGTGATATATGAAGTTAATAACAATCCCAGTGTTACTACGTTATGCAAATTGCGGATTCGCTTAAAACACAATGCATTTGTTGCTGGTACAAAAACATATAATTTACCAAGAGTGCGCTTTTTATTCTTCTCATGGGGAAAAGGTTTCATGACTACAATGATGATTAAATCTGAGTCTGGAACTATTGAAGCTGAACTTAAAAAGTGACTCTGTTTTGTCTGTCTTCTTCTGTGGTTTTTATCCATTAAAGACTTTTTGAATATTTGCATTGCATCCGCCACCACACTGATCACCTGCTTTGCCTCCTCTTTTTAAAATCTGTCTGCAACATTTTGAACACAATCAGCCTGCTGCTCTGCTCTTGTTCCACACTGTCTGTTATATTCTTCCACTAGTGCACTCTCCCTTACTCTTTTGCTCTTCCCTCTCCGAGAATGGCCTGGCCACACTTTTCTTTCCTCCCTCTACTTCTTCTCCCTGTCCTCCCTTCTCCTCTGGGCAGCAAGCCAGCTCCTTTTCCCTGGCTCTGAGCCAACTGCAACCCCCTGCTCCTTCCTTTCCTCTATCCCCCTTTCCTCCTGATTGATGGCCACACTATTCGGGAAGGAAAGAGGAGAGAGGAGAGAGGCAAAAAGAGAGAGAGGACAGACAAGCAGCAGCACACAGAACTAATTCTAGTGTGCTGAAGCTGCGTGTGCACGTAGGCAGACACAGCCTCCTCATGCACTCTCTGGGCGTGCACGTAGGCAGACACGGCCTCCTCGTGCACAATTGGCAAACCTCACAGAGACAGAGAGAGAGGCAACAAGGGCACAGCGAGCAATCTAAACAGAAGACTGTGCACATACGACCACTGTGTACAGAGCAAGCATAGCCCAACAAACACACACCAACACACACACACACACACACACAGTCACCCTAACCCTCACCGAAACTCTTGCTTCCAGGGTGTCCCCTTTATAAATGTGCATTCTTACCTAACTGAATGAATGAGTAATGTTACTGTGTAACTGAACAGAGGGTCTATTCATGTTGATTATATATAAATTATAGAAATGATAATGTTCTACAGCCTATATGTGTCATGAGAACAATAAAAACACTATACGGATGCTATTCAAACACCATATCTTATTTGCTTGCTTTCATAGAAAGCAATATATTGTATCCATAATGTACCTTATATATTTTTTTTTTTTTTTTTTTTTTTTTTTTATTTGGGCATTTAGAAGACAAAAGAATAATAATGTGAAGAAGAAAAAAATAAATAAAAATAGCCCAAAAGGGAGTTGGCAGAAGCTGAAACAGCTTATCTGGGCCTACCCCCTATTGCTAATCAAATGCATAACACTTACACATACATACCTTGATATATACATAATTCACATACGTACATTAATATAATACACATTTATCCATACACATATATACACATACATATATACATACACACACATATATACACATAGATATACATATACCCACATGTACATATACATACATATAGATACACATACGTACATATCTACATATTATTTATTATGAATATTATTATGTATTATTTGATATTATTTTCAAATATTACTATTTTTTATTATTATGGTACTAAGTTTCTTTTTGTTCAATGTATTTTTCCAGAGCATTTATTTTGAAGGTTTTTTTAAATTGTTGAATAGAGATAGAGCTTTTTGAGGCCTCGTCCAGGCCATTCCAAAGCTGAACCCCCCTCACAGATATACAGTGACCCTTAATATTAGTTCTTACATTTGGTTTTTGGAAAACTTTGGAGCCTCTGAGATGGTATGTACTCTCCCTGATATTGATGGTAAGCTTGTACTCTCATTGGGATCCTGATTATACACCAATGGCCTCTGTGCATCCTAATATCCACACGACCACATCACTGATCAAACTGTAATAACAGTCAGTCATTTGACCTCTGGAGAGCCTGACCCACATAGGCAGCCTTCTCCTAATCCCACCCTTTAAATAAAACCTGTTAGCATAAATTCAAACCATAGCAGCTGGGATTATGGACTGACTGCGATGGAGATGACACATGGAGAAAGAGCAGGCAGAATGAGATGGAGAGAGGGAGAAAGAGGGGAGAGTCAAATCCTATTATTAAACCAAAGAGTTGAAAATGAACACACTTCCTGCTTCTCTTTCATGTCTTCCAAATAAGACAAAATGTGGGTCACAACTATGCCAAATATACCGATGCAGTATATGTATATGCACGAATAAGGCCGCAAGTTAATGTTCCTTTGCCTGTCCCCAATTTTAGCTCAACAACAATGTTAGTGGTGACTGCAAATGCCAGTGATGGTAGGGTTACATCTTACCAGACGCTATGTGCAAGGACAGCAATTATTTTGATTTCATAATATACTTTAGAAGCAAATTATCTTATTCCTTATTTAAACAATTTGGCTATGTCTGCCTTGGAAATAGAAGAATCACTGCAAATGCCAAGAGAGAGGCATTTGAGAGATTTATTAAAGTTTTTTTCTCTTGATTTGACTGCATTTTGACTTATCTGCAAATGGAAAACGTCCAGTCTTATTTAATTTAGTTTTAAGCACAAAGAGAATTGGCTTGTAGTTAATTTTTATAAGTGAAAACGTTGTCAAATGAAAAGGGAAAACTTCAAAAAAAATATTTTTTGGTTTGGATTTGGTATCCTTCATATTTTAATTATCTCTCTCTATCCTATTTCCTAACAGAAATCAACGCCCAAATCGTAATCTAAAAAACCAGATCAATCAAAAAGACCTTTCTCTGCAATAGTGCAGTGATGCTTTGCAATAGTTCAGTGTGTGTGAGAAAGTGTGTGACTGTGTGTGTGTGTGTGCACACGTTTACAAGTTTGTGAGTGTGTGTGCACCTGGGTGTGTGTTTGTGCAAGTGTGTGTGTATGCGTGTGCCTGGGTTTGTGTCAGTGCAAGTTTGTGTGTGTGTGTGTGTGTGTGTGTGTGTGTGTGTGTGTGTGTGTGTGTGTGTGTGTGTACTGGTGAAATGAAAGAAGCGAGCAGGAAGGAAGGACAGCCAGCTGCTTCATGTGTCCTCAGGAGTCCACAGGGGGAAGAGTGTGGCTGCTGAGCATCCTGACTATCAAACACAACTTCCTATCATATCCTGCTGGCTCAGAGCGGCACACAGTACCTCTATGTATGCTCCAGCACAATAAAGACTGTACTGTACGTACACATGGGCTTATCACATGCGGCCCAAGCACTCAAAGACAAGCATTTGGCTTCGTTCATTCAGTATCACAGGTTTGGGGCATCTGGACTAGAACAGCAGCAAAAATTACAATTTGGTATGCATTTGGTATTTATCGCTTGTGATGAATAACAAATGTTTGACTTTTATTTCAAATGTATTTTGTGCCAAGCACCATGTAACTGGACATATTGCCATCATCGTCTCCAAAGCACACACAAATGAGAAACAGCTCCTTGTCTCTTAGTCTTTCTTTACCGAGTCATGCTTATACACAGTGTCATGAGTTGCAAAGATTGTGTCCAAATAGACTTGTCTGGTTCATGTGACTGTGACTTTCGTACCTTCGTACCAAAAGACATCATCTTGTTGTTCATTTGTGATATGACATTTGCAGCACTCTGTCAGCCTATAACAGTTGTGGAGAATCGCTTACACATGCAGTTGTGCAATTGCTTACGGCGAGCCCCAGGGGTCCGCTGATGGGCTGCCCTGTCACTGGAGAAAAATTGTGTCATTTCCATATTCAAAGCGAGATGCAGTGTGTATATGGCATATTTATATCATATGTGAACATTCACCTGGGCTATGTGCTGAAACAACCTCCCATTCGACAGGGTAATATTATTTGCTCTGGTTAGTCAGTAAAACGTGTGCAGGGCAAGGCAATTTCCGCATGTCCGCCATCAAATTACCAGACTGTCAAGTCACTGTTATGGATGATATTGAGCAGCTAAAAAGTTCAACATTCTGGATATTTTGTTGATATGGAACACAAACCCATATGGCTTCACATGAGTCAATAACATTATGCTTTAAAAGCTAAGAAAAAAATAATTCTAAACTTTTACAACTACTTCTAGGCAGAAGTCACATGCCTTTTAATGAGCAGTTTCATTTTACCATGACAAATCCACACTAGGATACACGCTGCTTTGCATATCACGCCTAATTAAGAGAGAACACATGTGGAGTGTAGATATATGTGAAGCTATGAAGCCGCTGATGCTATGCAAGGCATGAGAACACATGGCTCTCCACAATCTGAGTGATTAGACTCAGGAACTGCATGGAAATACAACCATAGGCTGCATATTTATAACCGCTTGATTGATGATATAATGGCCTATATATATATATATATCTGTGCAAAATAGATTTACAGATTGCTTATGTGACAACTTGTAGCCACCGTAAAACTAAGACAATTAATATGTAATATGAAAGCTACAAATCTATGCCTAACAAAGTGCCCTTCATATTTAAGATGTTCTTCTAATAAGAAAAGTGTGTAAAGAAACCACTGCAGTCCCTACTGCACCTGCTCTGTGAGTGCAGAGAGAAGCTTTGCTTTACCTATTTTTCCTAAATTAAAACACATACTTGTGTTTGAATAAAAAGTAAGACATTAGAAACTTCACACTGCATTGGCTGCAGCTTTAATCCCCAGACACTGGCGGCACTCTTGTCCCTTTTCATTAAATACCATTGTGACCAAAATTCAGTTCAGTCTCTAACTTTTCATTATTCTTGTACAAACATCATAAACCCTGTAGCGTCACATGAGCCACATGAGCAGATCTGACAGTGCCTCCGGCTCTGTGACGCGTCGGTGTCGGGCCCAGAAGTGCAATATCAATGAACACAGAACAAGTACGAAGGGGAGAGCGTAGCCCTTACAGCCTGCGTCCTCCTGGGAATCCATAAAGCCAGTGTGATACGACAATAACAGAGAAGCCACAGCCACAGTGGTTATGAAGGGAAATAAGAGACATAAGATAAAAGACACGCATACTATAACTGCAATCCAATCAAAATATGGAATTTCAGTGGCAGCAAATTGAAAATACGGCAATCATTTACATTCTCAGCCAACAACAAAATAGAATTGTACGATTTTGGCAAAATATCTACGCGTTTTCACACTATATTCAAACTCTTAATGGAAATACTTTACTACGTTACTCGGAAAATCTTCAATCAAGACGGTCAACCCAAACTCAAATTAAAATATTATTTCCCAAAATTCAATAGATTATTTTCGTGTGGCCACTAAATCTGTTTTTGTCAGGAGTTTGCATGTTTCTACCCATGTCTAAGTGAGTTTCATCCCTGCGCTCTGGGGACAAAAAAAAGCAAAAATGTCTTAGATTTGGTCAGTAAAATGGCAATTTCAATTTGATTATGATTCGTTTTGCAGACCTACAACAAAAATGCTCTGCCTATACAGAGACTACAGGGCTGCAACAAGATTAATCTCAACTAATTACTTCGCAAATCAAAGACCTAAATGGGCTGAAAATAGGTGTTATGTTTCTGATCATTTTATAAAGACTGCAATTGTTATTTATTTTTTTACATCAAAACAACCCAATGTGTAACAATTCGACGCTTGAGTGTAGTTTTGGTCAAATGTTACCATATTCACACACCTTTCTGGACCTAAACAAATCCGTGATTAACTGAAAGTTGGCAAACTAATCAAAATTCAAAACAACAATTGTTAATTATCTGCCTAGTTTAGTAAATGTATGTTGCTTCTCCTTGGTTCTCAAATATTTATACTTCGGGACCATAGACTGGAAATATTAATGGATATAGTCACATCTATATCCGCCGTTGAAACTAATGTGCCACCACGTTCACCACGTTCACCTTCTATGGTCATTATCAAAATGGCTGTGGGGGCTGAAAAATGTGAAAAAAGCCAGCACTTGCTCCATTCAATTGACGAAAAAAAAAGTTGTTATATGCATGGATACAGTTATATTAATACACATTTGAGAGGTCAGTTGGATTAATTCATTATGTATATGGATTTTGTCTTCATTGCACGTATATTAATAGTCTAAACACAGTGTTTGTCTGAAAAATGATAAATCTTATAATTTTCCCTACTCACAGAGAAAATGGCTGAGCATGGGTCGAATTCACAAGACTTGGAGGACCCTTATAGTTCCATTAATGGCAGACGTGAGGCGGTCCTGCTGCTGATAATGGCAGAGAGATGTGGACAGGAAGTGAGGAGGACAAGAGCGCATAGTGTTAAATCTATTCATGATTCATTATTTCTTACAGCGGGGAACTGTTCTTGATGTCTCTGCCCTCGCTCACTCTGGGGCCATTTCCTTTCTTGGTGTTGTCTTTATCTGTCGGGGCTGAAGCTTCCTGTTTAGGCTTTCATCCCAGCGTTTCATTTACAGTCATTTTTCAAGAGAGGTGTTCCTTCATCTATTGATTTAACACCATAGCTTCACGCTCACTGATATACAACATGTTCCATTCTTTCATCTGTGCCAGACTCTATGAACAATATGTGGCCTGGATTCGGACGGGTTGTTTAAAACTGCATTAAGCCGTCAGCTCTACAAAACAAGCACGGTCAAGTCATCAGCCAAGACCACATCGGATTTTAGTTTAGTATAGAGTTGGATTATAGTTAATATTCGCTCATCTTGTGTCGTGTCCTCATTCCTACTGTTGATAAACTCGCTATAACACCACACTTCAGTATTTTTGTATTTAAATATGACTTAAATGTGTATTATTTTCATCTCTATGTTTTTAAATGTGAAGCGTTTTGTGATCCTGGTCTGTGAAAGGCGCTATACAAATATATTTTACTTATGGAGCGTTCAGACCGGATCATGCGTTGCGTCGGCTTTCAATGCAAAGTCAATGATGACGCGCGTTCGTGCGTTTTGACGCTCGAATGCTCGCACGGACCACGCTGGGAAGTCGAAGGGAGGAACGCAGGAGATGGATTTTTCTCAACCTTTCCTCGGGACGTTCGTGCAGCAACCAATCGGAGAGCAGCAAAGTGGTCACGGGGACATTAGGGGTCTGAGCAAGCAGACTGAAAATACTGTTAACAGCCAAAACAGGAGCTACATCAGGACTAAACCAGGGTTGACAATGGGGGACTGTGTGCTTGTGAACATATGCGTTGTCATGCTCCTGTGACTTTATGCAACTGCTTCAAGTGTGTTCGCCGATGCGGAAATACCGTTTAATCATAAAATAAACTTATTGCGCACCTCCGTGAACAAATACTATTGTTATATAAAGTCCGTGGAACGTCTCTGAACACAGACACGCTGCAAAGCTTCATTATTGGAGAAGATCTGTACACAAGAAGCCGCTAGATAAACTCTGTTAGCATCAGAGCCTGCCGGCTACTTCTGCCACTTCCGGCGCGAGCCAGGACCTCTGGTCTGAAGACCCCTGCGTCTGAAAACTAGAGAACGTTTCAGCGTCGCCGGTCTGAAAGCACCATTACTTACTTACTTCTTTAATTTGTAATGCCAGGATCTATTAATCTTAATCAGGTTTAATACATCCTATATAACACAGAACATATTCTAAAAAAAAAAACTCAATAGCTTAGACTGCTGCCCCCGCGACCCTGCAACGTATGAAGTTGAAGAAAATGGATGGATGGATGGAAACCACGGACAAAGACAGAAACACGAGGCATAACGCAGCTGCTGCTCAGCCGAGTACTATTTCACACTTGTAGAACATCAATGGGATGAATGCCTTTATGCAAAAAATACAGAATTCTTTTTTGATTGCAAAGAACTTTAATTATTGACTTTGCTAATTGTGAGCATTGGAATTTTGATTCGATTTCACTACATCTAATTCCTCCTCTGCTGTCTTTGCCCGTGCGGCGGCTGACTCTCTTCTTGCTCTTTATTTTGCTGTTAAGTCTTCTCTGTCTTTCTCTGATTATTGCTTTGTCAATATTTCTACTGCAGGTTTCACCAAAAAATCAATCCGACCCATTCATCACTCAGCCTTGTTGTGGTACAAAAACCTCACACGGAACACTGTATTCTCACATCTAAAAAGAAATACAACATTTTGATATTATAAATAGTTTTATTAGTCCTAACATCACACAGTTTTCTGCATTTTCCCAAAAAGGGCAAAACTATAGCCCTTAATTTTGGAAATTTCTCTGGTGAAATGACATGGTGATACAATTTCATGTGTTTGGTTAGAATTTGGGGGAAAAACCAGAATGCAAAAATAATAATTTAATGATGACAATGACATAAAAGCAAAAGAACCAGGAAGAGGACAGACAGACATTGACAATGGACCAGCAACGAGAGGAGAGAAGCACAGGGTACAGACACAGAGGAAACAAGTTAGGGTTGGACAGACATGAACACTGAAAAGAACCAATAAATCCAAATAAAACCAGGTAAAAGTAATCACAACGTCCACACCACGACAATCTCACCATCGATTTTCTACTGTAGACATTGTTAACCATTCTAAAACATGAAATGACAAAGTAAAAAGTCTCAATATAGTTTTTAACAGTCAAAAATAATGCGTAACATGTCTTCTTTTAAAGTTACCCATAACAAGTGTGCATCCTCTACCAATCAAAGCCGATCTATACACTTTTTCACCCCTTTTTAAACCTGCAGTAGTATGAAGATATGATAGATTGCTTTTTGCAGGTTTGAAATAATATCTAATCCAGATGTGACTGTGGTACGAATGTTTTATGTCCCATTGTCCATTACTGTATTCATCCATCCATCCATCCATCCATCCATTTTCTACCCTTTAATCCATTTCTGGGTCAGGGGGGTGGCAGTCAGAGATGCCACCCAAGTCTCATAGCACCAGCCCCTCATTGACCCTCTGCAGGTGGTGAGTCCACAGGAGGACGGCTGCTCTCTGAGTGTGAGCATAGCCTTGATCTTTCAGTGGGGGCTTTGGGCAAAGTGGGGTTAAGTGTCTTGCCCAAGGACACAACGACAGCAGTCATCAGTGGGAGTCGGTGGAGAAGGTGCAGAGGTGGGAATTGAACCCACAACCTTCTGGCCTTAAGACCAATGCTCTACCAACTGAGCTACTGTCGCCCCCTGTCGACTGTACTGTATTCATTATATATCTATTTACACTGAACAATATTGTTTAAAGTCCGCTGCACGTCTTGATGTTTCTTGTATGAACTTGTAATTTCCCCACAGTGGGGCCAATGCAGGTATCATTCATTCATTCATTCATTCATTCAGCACATATTTTCATGATAGACTTTAGTACATAATAAGGCTGAATGGAGCTGGTTACAGCTGATGTTTTAATACACTAGAATAACCTTTCCTTCACAGCGGTGTCGGAGGCTGCTGTTCATACACTACGTTCTCTGGAAGTATTTGGACAAAACCCTGCTGTTCGGAGCCGTGTGCTATAATTACCTCGCTGATGGGATGACACCATGATTAAAGGGTTAAAGTGCAGAGAGCAGGCCTGTCATTTTGAGGCTGTTTTTATGAAAATCAAACAAAGGCACTCTCTAAATGACATTGAGGGACGTGCTGAGCCCAATGCAAAATGTATTAAAAACAAAGCCCCCTCTGTTTGCTGTGACAGTGCAAGTGGCGACTGTGGAGAACAATTTAGGAGGGATGGAGAGAGTCACCTTTTAAGAAAGTCACTAGTAAATGTCTACATAATGCACCGATGACAACACCAGATTCAAAAGAGAAGAGGGGGGGGGGGGGGGGGGGGGGACAACATATAAAATAAATATATTACCTAATTAATTAAAGATGAGGAAAGAGAGACAAAAGACATTCCAAACTAAAAGCACAGATCCCTGCCATATATAAGCAGAGACTGTTGTATGGTATGGATGGCAAGGTCACACCTGGAACAGATTCAAACTCATTCATCAAACACTATCAGCATTTATGCATAATATAAGTCATTATTTTGTGTTCAGTGTCATATGATCAAAAGCAGAAGCAGAACAAGGCCGAACAAGCCACAGAGTGCACTAAATGCACGGCTCATTTGACGTTGTCTTATCTTCATGTGAACTGGAAAAACACCAGAATACCCTGTTTCAAGTGAGCCTCTGCTAATGAAACCCAGCTGCCATTGGATCGGTTCATTTGAAAGAGCAAAGACATGAGTGTGGATAAGTGGCCAAGATCCTGTGTCTTGTCACACATGTTTACTCTGATCATTTACACTGAACAGCCATTCTCCAACACAACGACCGCCACATTGGAACATAACACTAGAACATCACGTAATGGACAGGACACATCTGCATCACATCTAAACATGTGGAGGCTAAATCAGAAAGGAAGGGGGAGGGAGCTTGGGTTGGGTTTTTTTTCTTTTTATAATTATGAACCGCTCTCCTTTTTCCGACAAACTCCAGACTATGACTTTAATGTTTTTGTCATGGTGTGGACTTTTTGACCATTTTGGCCTGGTTTTATTCTGATATTCGTTCTCTTGGAGTTTGAGTTTGCTTTCTGTCTGTTCTGTTGATTGTTGCCCCACCCTAATGTGATCCACCTGTGTCTCCCTGTGTGTATTTATACGGTCTGCATTAGATCATATACGGAATCGGGACGGAAGCGGAAGTAAATATAACAAACTACCTATTTATGCCTAAACTTAACCAGCCATTCCCATTAAATAACCCCAACCCACACTTAACCCTAACCTTAACCATCTTACTCAGACGCCAAAAACTTAAGCAGTCACCACTTAAGGACTAGCCTGGCCATGGTCATCCGTACACTCCGCTCAGTCATCATTTCACTGCATGTAGCGTCTGGGTCTAGTCCCTGTGTCAGCGATTACAATCGGTCGTATTTCGACCGGCTACTCAGAGAGCGTGTTATAGGTCGGTGCCGGTGACGTCAAGAGTTTGCGGCGAACGTGCAGGTTGTAGTTTGGTAATAGCGAAGAATGCGATAGTGAAGTAATCGGGTCTGGTTCTATCAAGAAATTGAAGCTGGAGCAAGAGGAATGTTTAGCAAATGTAATCGCTGGTCAAGATTGTGGCGCTACTCCCCACGGGCTCCGTTAGCGGCAAAGGAGATGGCTAGGCTAAATGCTAATGCTAACAACTCACTCGGGCGCATTACATACGTCACGTTAAACTCAGATCCAATCGTTTCAATCTGCAAAAGGAGTCAACCCCTCCCACCTGTTCACGGAGCTCAATGGCGCAAATCCAGACCTTAGTATGAAATGAAATTTGTACTAAGGTGTGGTACGACCAGGCTACTTGAGGACATATTAGTCTAAAACTAATTCGAAAGTAGGATTGTTACTTCCAGTTTCGTCCCGATTCCTGATGATCTAGTGCCGACCGTATTTATACCCTGTGCTTTTCCTCACTTGTTGTCCGTCCATTGTCTCTACCACGTCCTGTCCTGTCCTGTCCTGTCCTGTCTTCAGTTCTGGAGTTTTTGTGGGTTTACATTACCTTGGATTTATTTTATTAAATTACATTTGATTTTCAGTCCTGCTTTTTTGGATCCCTTTTTCTTCATTGCCCCAAATGACAGTTTTCTTTGGGTTTACTCTGGTAATAGACTGTACATCTGAGGTTTATGTTAATGTCTGCTTTTTGTGACTCTAGTCTATTGTGTTAGGGTTAGAGCTCATGTGAGAGCTCGCCAACACTTGCTCTATCACAATATAATAAGAATCGCAATAATATTGAAATGTGGCCAAAATATTTCAACACTATAGAATTGTTACATTTTGGCCGATTGTCACCCCTTGTGTCCAGCAGCAGAAATCTGTCCATTCACACAAACATCAATAAATACATAATTTTCAAAGTTACTAACAATAGTAATAAAATGCCAATCTGTTGTACAGTCTTATAGCCGAAGTAACTACAGATCTCTTAAAACATTACATTTGGCAGCGCAGTGAGAGGAGCCTGTTGCTACGGTTACTCCTGAGCGGCCATAGTGTCATGCAGAGGGTGTCTGGAGCCCACACTTCTCCCCATCACACAAACACATTTCCTGATCAGTCTGTCTGGCCGTCTCTCGAGGGCAGACTGCTTCCTCAACACACAACCCCAAAGACACGAGCTCCAACAGATCAAATATGCAAATCTGACCACTTAGCCTTCTCAGCCGTTGAATAATGGCACGACTAATCATACAATAGTCACTACATGAATCAATTATTAAAACATTCGATTAGTCTGTGTGTTGTTTGAAATATCTTGTTTTTGTAAATGCGTTTTCCCTTAATCCCTCTCGGTTAAAACGTTTTTTGACTGAAGAGTAAATATAATGCAAAGAAAAATAAAGTATTAAATGTTATGTTTAGTGCTTGCAGCTTATCTGTGCTTACTAAAAAACAAAGTACAAATGAACCCTAACAATATCATTATTAATTTAAATACTGTTTTATTTCTTTACTTCAACTTAATCAACTTACATCTGTGTTTTTTTAGAAGCTGTGAGCCAATTATCAACATCAGGATAAATAAAGGTTTGATATTTCCACTTTTAGTTTCACGTTGTAAGGTGAATTTCAGAAGTACCTAAATGCACTTTAGAACGATATTTGAATGATTTAATTGCGCCTGTATTTCACCTGAGTCCATGCGAGTTATTCTGTGATTGTTTAGATTCTCGCAGTAGCATCGAGGCGCCACCTGTGCAGCACATCTCAGAGTTTGTGCGTGGAATTGTAACCATTGCCATTACATTTGACTAAAAGGGAGACCGTGTTGTTGTGTACTGTATTTCCAGCCACCACATTGCATATACAGGGAACATGAAAGAGCTGAAACCACCCACACATAGAAAATAAAACTAGCAGACAAAAATAAAGCCATCCCCCTTCACCACCAACTGCTAACATGCATTATACAAGTATATCTTACCTGCTTGTGCATCTCGATGTTTAGGCCGTAGGACATCTCGTAGTACTGTGGAGGAAAACAGACTTTTCTCAGTATTTTTCCTGAACATCTGTTGCTTTGCTTGAGACACATTTGGCACAGTTTGTTGGTGAAGTTTTAATGAATTTGAGAAAAGCCCAGGAGAGCGACAATCAATAATGAGGACGTTTATTCTGCCGGAGTGAACGACGTGTGATCGCAAATGATTCTATGTGACGGGAACGGCGCACACATTTTACTTATTCTTTACTTGACGTCAATTACGCATGTTTTGTTGAATAATTGCACAGATAAAATCAATTCAAAACCAGCAAAAAAATATCTTATTTCACCAAAAAAAATTGCACATACATCTTAGTACTAAATTATGTTATTGTTATTTTATTTTTTTAGCTTCAGCCAGTCTAATATCATGAACTTCTGGCACAAACCTGCCCAATCAAAGCAATCCATCAAACAGGTTTCTTCACTCAAAGCGCTTCATATCAAGGAACCCTCACCCATTCACACACATCCAGGTTGATCAATCTGACCACTCAACAAATGCTGTTTATTGTTCGAGAGCAGGATTTGATCTAACAACCCTCAGCTCAGAGTACACATGCTCCTCCAACTGTGCGATATTTAACATGCAGACAGACACATCCTCCATCTGTGCATCAGGAGCTTCAATAGCAAGGGCAAGAATTATTTCCCTGCACTATTTAAAAGTAGAACGGCAGGAGGAATACATGAGTTTGTTTGTCTTACGGTGAGGATGGGCTTGTGACAATAATTACTATATTCATGTATTATTCAATAACTAACAAATGGAAAAATGTATTTTGGGTGCCAATATTAATCATCTGTAAATTGTCTTTGAAATCGTGAGAATATCTTTGGCATTTTGTTTGTGATACAAATATAGTTTGAGTTCAAAAGGTCCTTTATCATTATTTTTCACATGCATTTTTGGCATTTCATCACATATTTGGATCAGTTTTTTCAGAGTGAAAAGGGAAAAAGGGATTTGTGGTTTAGTGCTGCTCGTGATGTTGGTGGTAATATTTGTATATTTTCTGTATAATACAAGATATGACAAATCAAAAGCCTTTATTCTGTGGGGAATCTTAGAAACACAGCACAAAGCTAACAACATCGGAATAAATGGAAATTGGCTCCAGCTAGCTTAGGATCAAATCGGCATCTTGCGCTTTCGGCAAATACTATCCTGATGTCAGCACTTGGCTAGTCCTCTCCTAATATAGGTCGATGGTCGCGCCAAACTAAAAGTGTAATTTATGAACTAAAAAAGGCAAGTATTCTATATTTATTTCGTTTCAGTCTGTGGATTTTAATGGTTAGGAAAAGTATAAAATGCTTCACAGGGATTCCCCAGCTGTTTTGTAATGTTGTGTTTCAATAATATGTCTTGTCGCAACATTTCTTTGAATAAATAAAAAAAAAATTTTTTTTTCAACATGACAGGCCTTGGGTGACAATCAGATAGTCACACCCGCTAATGTTAGCATGGCCCCCAGCAAAACTATAAGGAATCTTAGAGTCATTATTGACCAGGAACATTCCTTCAGGGCACATACAAATCCAGCAACTAAAACAGAATATTTCCACCTGCAGAGAATAAATTAGGAAAATCCTTTCTCATGATGCAGAAAAACTGATCCACGCTTTTGTCATCTCAAGGCCCTCAGTCCTCTATAAAAAGCTTACAGCTCGCCTGAAACACAGCAGCAAGGATTTTACGGATCTGTGCAAAAAGACGAATATAAAAAAGGCAACCAAATAGTTATTTTTTTATTTTTTATTTTTTTTACGTACAAGGGAAACCAAACCAAGCACTGCGCTTACAAAACGCCAGACTTCTGGATCCTACACTCCCCTCCCAGACTGGGAGCATCCTCAGTTCTGCACCAGGCAGCCTCTGTCCTCGTTCTACCGCCTGAGGCCTGGATCCAAAGCCTGTTCGTCCATGGGAATGGACCCCTTCCTGAATCTGTGCCTAACAAGTTTAAGGACCGTGGTGATGATCCAGAACCTCTGGACCGTGGTGATGATCCAGAACCTCTGGACCGTGGTGATGATCCAGAACCTCTGGACAGTGGTGATGATCCAGAACCTCTGGACCGTGGTGATGATCCAGAACCTCTGGACAGTGGTGATGATCCAGAACCTCTGGACCGTGGTGATGA
This sequence comes from Knipowitschia caucasica, assembly GCA_964034765.1. Lineage (NCBI taxonomy): Eukaryota > Metazoa > Chordata > Actinopteri > Gobiiformes > Gobiidae > Knipowitschia > Knipowitschia caucasica. Next base: position 48,471,098 of record OZ035824.1, on the reverse strand, counting down.
TCCAGGATTTATTAACATTTATGTACATTGGTCGTCCGCTCCGCTGTGGACCAATAGCTGTGTTTTTGTGTTTGAACTGTTTGATCCGTTTCTCTGATCTGTGTTGGAGAATTGGCAACTATAGAAAGTAGAATAATGGCACAGACACAATCAATTCAAAACAAGCTAAAAAAATCTTATTTCTTATGTTATACTATGCGCGGAAGAGACTTTTCAGACGTTTGATCAAATAACTGGTTTTTGTTTTTGACCCACCTTGTGACAGTTTTGCCTCCACAACGTATGCTTTACTCTAGCCACTCTTGTTTACTTAAAAAAAACCTGCCATATGGCAGACATCCGGTCCCCTTGCAGCTTGCCTTCTCTATGCAGACTTTTGGAGATCACCTGTCGTGACGCAAGTGTAGATTAAATGTGGGTTGCCGGCATCAGGTCCTATGGTATGAGTACCAGTACCAGTACAAGCCTATGGTATTGACACGATACCCGATACTTGTTAGTTACCTATTGTAACTGTAGTTCTACGAATAGTGCGTAGCCCCTTAGGCTCGCTTTGGGTATGACTCCAGAAGCACCAGCTTCCCGCCAGAGAGAACTCAATGCTCCAATCACTGTGCAGAACCTCCTATAAATAGCCCACAGCAGTCCATGCTCTTCACTTTGAACTCGCCAAAGCCAGGTTGGACTGATGGGCCCGTAGCTAAGGGGCTACGCACTATTCGTAGAACTACAGTTACAATAGGTAACTAACAATTCTACTTCATAGTGCTACGCCCCTTAGGCTCGCTTTGGGTAACGAAGCGTAGCCTAAGAGTATGTACTCCCATCAGGCCAGCTAGCAGTGATTGGAGCCCTGCCGAGTAGGCCCTAACACCTCCAAGGTGTGGGAACTCAAGACAGACAGGGAATGAGCAGTGATGGGGCCGCTCCTATCAAGGACGCCCAAGGATAAGCTCAAAGGTGAAGCAGTGGTAGGGCCGCTCCTATCAAGGACGCCCGAAGCACTAACAGAATCCAAGAGGGAGGCCGTTCCAGGAACAGCCAAGTCTCTGACCAAACCCCAAGGGCGAAGGTCACTTCCCAGGACGCCTCTATCAAGAGCTCCTGAGGAACACCGCGCGCGCCCCCGTAGGGGAACAAGGAACAGTCCCAGGCCGCCTCTACCAAGAGCACCTGAGGACTGCACAAAGCCGCGAAGGAAGAAGGAGAAGGCTGAGCCCAGGACGCCTCTATCAAGAGCTCCAGGAGGGGCCGGCCGCTCCAGACAACATAGACCGCAGAAGCCTCAGAGAGAGCCAGACACGGTCGCATCAGTCCCAGAGCTCAGGATGGAGTGAGCAACAGACCGCTCTGAAACATCCACCAGGTAAGACAGAGCAAAGGTGGAAGACGAAGCCCAGGACGCAGCCTGGCATACCTCCTCCACCGAGGCCCCTCGTAGCAGAGCTGTGGAGGCCGCCACGCCCCGAGTGGAGTGCGCTCGGAACCCCACCGGGGGCACCATCCCCTGGGCCTGATACGCCGAGCGAATCGCCCGGGACACCCAGTGGGCCAGCCGCTGGGAGGATAACGGGGCGCCTCTGTTTTTAGGCCCCAAGCACACGAACAGCTGATCCGTGCGCCTGAAAGAGGACGTGACCTCCAGGTAATGCCTCAGCATCCTGATAGGGCACAACAGGTGTCTTTGCTCATCCTCCTGCGAGGCGTGAGGCGGAGGGTGAAAAGGTCTGATCCGTATGACCCTGGACCTGAAGGTTGAGGAAACGACCTTGGGGAGAAAGGCCGGGTTGGGCCACAACTCCACCAACCCATCCCCCGGACCAAAGGACAGGCAGGCCGGGCTGATGGAAAGAGCGCACAGTTCTCCCGCCCTCTTGGTTGATACCAGAGCCAATAAGAGTGCGGTCTTGAAGGCCACGCATTCTGGGCTGGCACGGGTCAGGGGTTCGAAAGGAGGCCCTGACAGCCCTTTCAAAACCACCTTGAGGTCCCAGATCGGAGGTGTTCGTCTAAGGACCGGCCTCTTCCTGTAGGCCCCCCGAAGGAAGCGTTTGATTAACGGGTGGGAGCGGGCTGAAAACCCCCCGAACCCTTCGTGACCAGAGGCAATGGCCGAAGCGGACACAGCCAAGGTACTAGCGGCCCTGCCCTTATCCAAAAGGTCCTGCAGGAATCCCAGGACGCCCTCTAGAGGGCAAGACCTGGGGTCCCACGAGTGGGCCGCGCACCAGTCTTTGAAAAGCTTCCACCGGCACCCGTAAGCCCTCACGGTGGAAGGTGCCCTCGCCCCTTGGATGGTATCCATCACCGCCCGGGGGAAGCCTAGTCGGACTAGGTTCTGCCTCTCAGCTTCCAAACCCAGAGCCTGTGGCCCAGGACTGGGCGGGAGCGAAGCGTCCCCCCTCCCTGGACCAGGCCCCCTGGCACGTCCGGGAGAGGCCACGGGTCCATCACAGACATGTTGGTCAGGAACGGGAACCAACGGGCCTGTGGTCGGTCTGGGGCGACCAGGATTACCTCCCGCTCTTCCTGCTCGATCCTCCTCAGTAGGATCGGTAGGAGACGAGGGGGGGGGAAGGCGTACAACAGGCCCCCTGGCCACGGATAATGAGCCAAGGCATCCACCCCTAGAGGCGGATTGTCCGTGGGTCTCAGTGCGAACCAGAGCGGGCATTGCGCGTTGTCTGCACTGGCGAACAGGTCGACCACAGGCCGACCAAACCTCTGCCAGACCTCCGCTGCCATCTGCGGGTCGAGGCCCCACTCGTCTTCGAGAGGGCCTCCCCGTGACATTATGTCCGCCCCTGTGTTCCTGTCTCCCGGAACATGACGCGCTCTCAGAGACTGCAGATGCCCTGCAGCCCAGATCAGAATGGTCGCTGCCAGTCGGTGGAGGGCTGGGGACCTCGTGCCCCCCTGCCGGTTCAGATACGCCACCACTGTGGTGTTGTCTGAGCGCACCATCACGTGTCTCCCCGCTAGTTGTGGAGCGAAATGCAGAAGCACCCTGTGAACCGCCTCCATCTCCAGCAGATTCGCGTCCGTGAACACCTACCAGGGGAACTCCTTCCAGCATCAGACCGGGCGTGAGCCAGTAGCTCAGGTCCTCGGCCACTCCTGGAGGAACAATGAGCCTTCTGCCCCCGTCTCTTGTGGGATGTAGTCGGAGACGGGAGAACCACCTCTGGAAACGTCTCAAGTGAAGGAGACCTAGCCGCACCACTGCATGAGCTGATGCCATCATCCCCAATAGAGACCGTATTCGTCAGGCGGTCACTGTGGGAGAGGTCAGCGCTTCCTGAGCTAGACGCGTGATGCTCGAGCGTCTGTCCTGGGAGAGCGCTGCCCGAAACTCCACCGAGTCTAGCTGTAGACCTAGATAGACTAAGCGCTGTGCGGGTTGCAGATTGCTCTTTTCCCTGTTCACCACAAAGCCTAGGCGCTGCACGTGTGACAGGACCCAGTGCGTGTGAATGGTGGCCTGCTCCAGAGACGGGGCCAGAATCAGCCAGTCGTCTATATATGTCAGGATTCTGATCCCTGCGCGTCTGAGTGGTTCCAGCGCCGCCTCCACGCACTTGGAGAAGGTGCGTGGGGCCAGAGCGTAACCGAAGGGGAGGCGACAGTACTCGTAACACTTCCCTCCCACGGTGAAGCGCAGGAAGCGTCTGTGCTCCGGTACTATGGCAACGTGGAAGTAAGCGTCCGTCAGGTCTATGGTTGACATCCAGTCCCCGGGCCTGACGCACTCTAACAGATGTTTTGTGGAAAGCATCCAAAAGGGCCGTTTGGAAATGCACTGGTTCAGAGTGCGCAGATCCAATATGGGCGCACCCCCCCTGATTTCTTGGGGACCAGGAAATACGGGGAGTACAGGCCTCTGGAGGCGTCCCGAGGGTCCACCAGGACCGCGGCGCCTCTGCGTAACAGGGAGGCGACCTCCATTTGGAGCGCCTCTTCTGTCTCCCGATCTGTAGGGCGCACCGCACGAATGCCCTGGAACGGCGGTGGTCTCCGTGCGAACTGCAGAGCGTAGCCCCTGCGCATCGTTTTCTTTAACCAGGGGTCTGACAGTAGACCGAGCTCTTCCCAGACCCGAAACTGCTCTGTGAGGGGAAGGAGAGGACCCGGAGCACCTGGTGTAATAGCCCCCCACTCTCCCTGCGCTCCCAGCGGAGAGGGGGGGGCATCGAAAGGGCCGAAACACCTCATGAGATGTGCTGTGTGAGGAGGTTGGGACCAGGCCCCCTGACTCACTTATAGACAGCGGTAATCTGCGTTTCACTCCCCGCCCAGAGGATGAAATGACAGCAGCCTGAGCTGAAGGGCAGACGTGTGTGGGAGCGTCCTGCTCTGTATGCGTAACACCACTAACAGAGGGAACCCCGGAGACGGAGGGAAAAACCTGACCTAGACTTTCATTACCACCCCTGGGGAATGAAGTGCTGGATTTACCCCGGAGACGCTGAGAAAAGGGAGAGAGGCTCGCAAAACCTGGTCCTGACCCAGCAGATACTACACTGGCCGCTGTGGGAAGTGGTATGGAGGGATGCGGCCGCTGTGGACTCAACGTAACCAAAGGTGATGGACCTGTGTGTGATGCAATGCTGCCCTCTACCTGAGATGACAAACCATGCATGGCAAAAAGATGACGCTCAGACCGAGAATACGGTACACCTTGTCGTTTATTGAAAAACTTTTTCCCCCCCCGAACTCCCCGACTGTAGGGAGGGCGGCGGTGGGAGCGTTGGTCACGGAAACCACCGGAGTAAGGCTCTGAACCCCGTGGTCTCTGCGGAGTGTAGCGGCCCGGGCAAGGAGCAGGAGGGGGCGGAGCTGAGCGTCGCCGAGGTGACCGGTCTCTCACTCTCTCTCTGCCGCGATAAGGCTGCTGCTGTTGTTGCTGCTGCTGCTGCTGCTGCTGCTGCTGTGACACACGGCGAGGGAGCAGATGAGGAGCCAGCATGGCGGAGTCTTTGGCAGCAGCGTCCAGTCTCGCGACGAGCCCCTTCATGTCTGGACCGAAGAGGGAATCCATGGAGATAGGGAGGTCCAGGAGCTGCCTCTTCTCCGTCTCCTTGATGTCCGCGAGCCCCAGCCACAGATGGCGAGCACCGACCTGTGCGGACGCCATGGATCGCCCACCGTCAATAGCCAGCGCCTGGATCATACGAAGTATGGCCGCCGTGGTGGTTCTGGCCCGGTCCAGGTCCTCGTCGGTGAGAGCTTGACCCGTGGATAGAGACCTATCGAGGGCCCCGGTGAGAAGAGCCATATTGCTAGCTAACGCAACGACCTGTGCTGCGTTAGCGTAGCATCTATCCAGAACAGCCATGCTCATCCTATCCCGCTCCGAGGGAAGGAGAGGTCTGCTGCCGGGCCACACCGAGGACTGCGGGAGTAGTGCGAGCCGGACAGCGTCCTCCACTTCCGGGACCCCTTTGGACCAGGACCAGTCTTGGACCGAGCAATAGGCGCCGTACCCCAGAGCAGGCTTCTTAGCTGCTAGGGGTTTGGCCCAATCACGTGCCGCGTAATGGAAAACCGGATCCATCCGCGGACACAGTGTTGGAGCTCGTCTCTTCCTCCCTGGAAGCGATGAACCCACCGACGTGAAGTCGCTCTCTCTCTGGGTGGGTTGCGGAGGCAGGGGGGTCTCCATGGTGGCCGCTGCCATGGCGAAGAGGCGGGGCATGTGGTCCAGAGGGAAGCGGTCTTGTTCCTCGCACAAGGAAATAGCCTCGTCGAGAGTGACGTAGGAACCCCGGTCCTCGTCAAACTCTTCCTCCACAACACAGTCTCCCCACTCCCTGGGTGCAGGAGGCAGGTCGAGCGGGACATACTCAACCTCAGGTTCCTCCTCCTGGGAGGGACCCGGGCGAGCCTCCGCGGAGGTGGCATAAGCAGCGCGGCGCTCTCTCTCCTCCCCGGGGAGAGAAAGGCACGCCGCACACGTCGCCGCTTCCCGGTGGTGGTGAACTCCCAGGCAGAGGAAGCAGAACTCGTGCCGGTCTTTGCGGTGGAGCTTGGTCCGGCAGCCACCGCACCGTCTTCGTCCGACGCCGGATGGCGAAGGAGTTCTCGGACGAGGAGGAGTAGACATCGCGATCTTCAATGGTGAGTAGAACTTCTCTCAATGGCGCCAGAGTTCAAAGTGAAGAGCATGGACTGCTGTGGGCTATTTATAGGAGGTTCTGCACAGTGATTGGAGCATTGAGTTCTCTCTGGCGGGAAGCTGGTGCTTCTGGAGTCATACCCAAAGCGAGCCTAAGGGGCGTAGCACTATGAAGTAGAACAGTATTGGTATCGGAGATTTTGTGAATTAGTGCTATACAGAATAAATGTTATTGAATTGAATTGAACAGTATCACTTCAGAGAAGAAATTATAAAACACAAAGCCATGTGGAGGACAGAGAGTGATGCCCTCAGCACAGATTTAGAGGAGAGAAGTATAGGGTCAGAGAGTGTTTGTGTGTGTGTGTAGGTGTGTGTAGGTGTGTAGGTGTGTAGGTGTGTGTAGGTGTGTAGGTGTGTGTGAGTGAGTGAGTGAGTGAGTGAGTGAGTGAGTGAGTGAGTGAGTGAGTGAGTGAGTGAGTGAGTGTTGTGACACTACATGTACTGTACAGTATCATACTGTATATATGTCTGTTATTTTGTACTTTGCAATTGTGTTTGTGCAGGAATATAATAAGCATTTAAACAAAGCTCAAAAGTCCATTTAGCATAATACTGTGTGTCTCCTTTAAGTGACTGCAGATCATATTTAGCAGTGTACTATGTGTCAGCAGTAGTACTGGTGCCGGTGGCAAAGAGACTCCAGAGTGTGGCTTTGGATGAGCAGCTCTCTGACTGATGAGACAAACCCACAGCAGCTCCATCACTCTCCACTCTTCTGCATTTCCCCCCTCCATGTTCCCATCTTTCCCTCCGGCTTTTATTTTCCCGCTCCTTCCTTTTTCACTTATGCCCCGCTTCATTTCTGTCAGCCCTTCTTCATTACGTGCCGATCTCCCATTTCATTCGCCGTATCTGTCTGTCTGCATCTATCGATCCAATTAAAAACTCAAATTAGACTGTACTGAAAAGTCACAGAGCTGGGAATAGAATAAAGGCCGCCTAATAAAGCACACACAATATTATGCTAGGCGGAACACACACGAAAAAGAAAGGAATAGCTGATTTTGCGAAGTGGTTCATTAGTTGATTACCCTCAGGCAGCGCTGACACAGTTCACTGCCTCAAGACTAAATGTTTTGCGCGTTTCATATTTTATCATTTGTAGAAATAATCAACCCAAAACAATATTACAATAAAAACTTAACCAAACTTTAATTGTGTTTTTTTGCACATTGTAATCTATGTGTTGGCGGGTTGCCTGATATGGCATAGCATTAAACAGACTTATTGGTATAAACCATGCATGCTAATGGTTACGTTGAAAAAACATGTATTCAGATGTAAGTGAGAGTTTCTGCTTCTTCCATTCCATCGGGAACATTACCCGATACATAGCACCGATTTGCTTGTTCACAATTGTTGTTCTGGTTCACTCTCACTGGACTCCAACTGGTTTACTTTCACAAATCCATTTTTAAAGATGTGAACTGATTTAGTGCACACATGTTTACTTGTTTGATGATTTTACCTCCACAGTGGGGCACTGGTGGGAGGTGATATGGTGTGGCCCTCATGCGGGTGTCAACAGCTTTATCCTGTTATAAAGTTAACAGCAAAGTAAGATAAAAGGACCTTCATTGTCTCAAAGTGAGGACGTTTCTGTGTTACATAGAGGAACAGTAGTAAAAGCACACAAGAAGCGTGAATGTATGTACGTATATATACACATATATACACACTCACATACATATTTTGCCAATATTTGTGCTTGTATTGTAACCTCAAAGCATGAATATTGCTGGATTATTAAAAATATATATAGAGAAAAACAAAAACAAAATCAGCCTGTTTTGTTTTTGTTGCCATCATGTTGTTACACACTGCCACACTATTGGCTATGGTATGATATGTACAGGGATGGAAGTTTACAAGTTTTTCTTTCTCAAACTCATTTTTAAGTTTAATTATGTACCGAGTTTTAATTATGTACATATATACGCTATTATGTATGTTAAAGTATGACTACAAATGACTATGCAATGGTTGTATAAGTAACGCATGAAAAAAGTGAGTCAGAAATAAGCTTGTTAAACTTAGTGTGAAAACGACCTAAGTTTTTGAAATATTGGTTATTGGTCTCAACTGCTACACCTACACCTTTTTTGCGCTTTTCCTACACAAAGTAACACAAGTGATTAACAGCCCCTAAAATATATTTTTGTCAGGAGCTAAACACAAACCTTCCACAAATATAATTAGGGGTGTGACGATACTTTCTCCCGCGATTCGATTATCGATATGCATTTGCCAAGTATCAATATCGATTTTGAAAAAAAAAAAAAAAAAAAAAACATTTTTTTTTTCTTTAAATTGGTATCAATACTTAATATATGGCTACATTACGCATCTCCATTCTATTAACCATGAAATAAAGAGTATTTTTTCTTTTATTTATGCCATAAATTGGCATATTGTATATTTCTGACCAATATATCAATAATCGTCGTATCGTGATAAAATCGTTATTGTGATAAACTCGTTATCGTGAGCTTTGTATCGTGTATCGTATCGTATCGTGAGGTACCCTTAGGTTCCCACCCCTAAATATAATACTGGGTCACGTCTTCCTCTCCTTATCTTCTCTGGAGAAAAAAATACGATTCCTTTCTATATCCATGAAGGTATGGCACAACCTTCATAAAAAAAACGAATTGCTAACTCCTATTATAGCATCATGTCCTAACCCTTTGGTCTCTGAAAAAACAACTCTGGTCTCTATTCAAGATGTCTAAATTTTTCTCCTTTTTATACGCCAATAAAAATCTCTCGTCTCTGCACACCACATTTAGTCATTTCACCCCTTTCTGTAACTGATTTAAACCCAACAATACACATCATTCACAATCTTGCACCTGGCAACACACATCGATACAGTCCAAGTCTAAACATTCGTGAGACTGAGTGCTGGATGAATTACCCCTTTGTTTCTTCAGTGCTGTCATCCACAATCCGTCACATTCTCTTTTCTAAACATGATCTCCCTTTTTTACATTTCTGTCCATTATCTCATGGCATTAACCTTAAACTGTGGATAAAATGTGATACTTCATAGTTGAGAAACATTCATGTCGAGCAAAACTGAATCCTCGAGAGAAAACGTGCAACAAGCAGCGATAGAAGCGACGGTTACATCTTGAGCAGTTTCCAGGCAGAGTGTGCGGAGCCTTGATATGACGGAGAAATGAATGAAGAGTCCACTTACATCAACTGTTTAATTAAAACTGCTATTCAGCTCACTGCGTTCCTCCTCATTAACACAGACTGTTGCCTTAATCACGTGGTTCTACCTCCTACAAGACCACGGCAAACAGAGATATTCATAATAATGCATTAATGTTAGATCAATGCTCGCGCATTAGGGATTTCTGGACTAAAACATAAAACTCATGGGGATAGAATGCTGTGATCAATACAAATACAGTACTTGCCACATCGCTTTTTTAATTTATATTAAGAGACAACAAATCTCACTTGGGAACAGAAAATGCTACTGGCCTTGAAGTAACCCATGGGTGCTTGATTCATTGGAAAATCATTGTTTAAAGAATTCCCAATAATTTTACTACAATCGGCCGCTCCCCCTCCCCATCCCCCGACTTGATTCAAAGCATTAACTGTTGATATAACTAGTTGTTAGTGGTGGGGACGACAGTAGCTCAGTTGGTAGAGCATTGGCCTTAAGGCCAGAAGGTAGTGGGTTCAATTCCCACCTCTGCACCTTCTCCACCGACTCCCACTGATGACTGCTGTTGTTGTGTCCTTGGGCAAGACACTTAACCCCACTTTGCCCAAAGCCCCCACTGAAAGATCAAGGCTATGCTCACACTCAGAGAGCAGCCGTCCTCCTGTGGACTCACCACCTGCAGAGGGTCAGTGAGGGGCTGGTGCTATGAGACTTGGGTGGCATCTCTGACTGCCACCCCCCTGACCCAGAAATGGATTAAAAGGGAAGAAAATGGATGGATGGATGGATAACTAGTTTAATAATAATTCCAGAGACATCACATTACAATTCCATGTTGTAAAAGTTGCAAAAACTCCCATAATGTTACACGTCGCTTAGACTATTTTACATACAAAAATGATCTTGCTTAAAGTGATAATCTGTAACTCTAAATTAATTACAAATTTTAGGAAATGTGTTAAATTGACCTCCTGGCCTAAAATGTTGATTTTAATTCTAATATTACAGGTAAGTTCCGGCTTCCCTTCTCTTAGCTATAGTTCAGAATCCACGATGCCGTCGAGGTTAACCAATCAAGTGATGCCAAGGGCTGTCAATCATCGCGCTGATTCTCGTAGCCGCGCTCATGCTCAGTTGTTTCTTTTCACGGAGCTTCTGAATCAAGCCTCTATTAGGCTCTGGAACTACATGAAAACTGAACAAAGGATTCTGAACATCTGCGCTGAGGTACTTATGTATATACTGAACCTATATCCATAATCATTTATATACTGAACCTATATCCATAATCATTTATATACTGAACCTACATCCATAATCATTTATATACTGAACCTATATCCATAATCATTTATATACTGAACCTACATCCATAATCATTTATATACTGAACCTATATCCATAATCATTTATATACTGAACCTATATCCATAATCATTTATGCAAAGAACATGCAAACTCCACTCAGAAAGGCCCTGGTCCGACCGGGATTCGAACCCAGGACCTTCTTGCTGAGAGGCGAGAGTGCTATCCACTCAGCCACCGTGCCGCCCAATGTCCTAATGTGCAGTTCATGATAATAGCTACTTCCGGGTTTTTTATGCATAAAAACATTATTTTTTTCATGAAAACGTTAACAAATAATTCAGAAAACCTTAAATGTGTTACGGAAACACAGGCATAGACAAATCAGAAAGGAAGGGGGAGGGAGCTTGAGTCGTTTTTTTCCCAAAGCCCCCACTGAAAGATCAAGGCTATGCTCACACTCAGAGAGCAGCCGTCCTCCTGTGGACTCACCACCTGCAGAGGGTCAGTGAGGGGCTGGTGCTATGAGACTTGGGTGGCATCTCTGACTGCCACCCCCCTGACCCAGAAATGGATTAAAAGGGAAGAAAATGGATGGATGGATGGATAACTAGTTTAATAATAATTCCAGAGACATCACATTACAATTCCATGTTGTAAAAGTTGCAAAAACTCCCATAATGTTACACGTCGCTTAGACTATTTTACATACAAAAATGATCTTGCTTAAAGTGATAATCTGTAACTCTAAATTAATTACAAATTTTAGGAAATGTGTTAAATTGACCTCCTGGCCTAAAATGTTGATTTTAATTCTAATATTACAGGTAAGTTCCGGCTTCCCTTCTCTTAGCTATAGTTCAGAATCCACGATGCCGTCGAGGTTAACCAATCAAGTGATGCCAAGGGCTGTCAATCATCGCGCTGATTCTCGTAGCCGCGCTCATGCTCAGTTGTTTCTTTTCACGGAGCTTCTGAATCAAGCCTCTATTAGGCTCTGGAACTACATGAAAACTGAACAAAGGATTCTGAACATCTGCGCTGAGGTACTTATGTATATACTGAACCTATATCCATAATCATTTATATACTGAACCTATATCCATAATCATTTATATACTGAACCTACATCCATAATCATTTATATACTGAACCTATATCCATAATCATTTATATACTGAACCTACATCCATAATCATTTATATACTGAACCTATATCCATAATCATTTATATACTGAACCTATATCCATAATCATTTATATACTGAACCTATATCCATAATCATTTATATACTGAACCTACATCCATAATCATTTATATACTGAACCTATATCCATAATCATTTATATACTGAACCTATATCCATAATCAGATCCTCTGCAGGTGTGTCCTAGTAAGTAAGTAAGTAAGTAGTAAGTAAGTTTTTATTTATATACCGCCTTTTCACTGCAGATCTGAGTCTCAAAGCGGTTTACAATTGTTAATTTTGGGCATTTGTCTCTCACTCCACACAGAGATGGGAGCGGGGTCGCCAGTACAGGAGGCGCATGCCAGAACTATTGGACATATTTTTAGTGGTAGGGGAAACCGGAGTGCCCGGAGGAAACCTACGCAGACACGGGGAGAACATGCAAACTCCACTCAGAAAGGCCCTGGTCCGACCGGGATTCGAACCCAGGACCTTCTTGCTGAGAGGCGAGAGTGCTATCCACTCAGCCACCGTGCCGCCCAATGTCCTAATGTGCAGTTCATGATAATAGCTACTTCCGGGTTTTTTATGCATAAAAACATTATTTTTTTCATGAAAACGTTAACAAATAATTCAGAAAACCTTAAATGTGTTACGGAAACACAGGCATAGACAAATCAGAAAGGAAGGGGGAGGGAGCTTGAGTCGTTTTTTTCAAATCAAGTACCTCTCTTTTTTCTGACAAACTCCAGACTATCGCTTTAAATTATATTAAGGCTGCACTTTTTGGAAAAATATCTCATTGCAATACTTCTAACACTGCGATGCAATTTTCAGCATCATATGTATTTTTTTTTTGTTCAGAGTAAAAAAAACTTCAAACTCCCACTTTATCTTTAGTCCCTTTTACTTAAATAATCAGTCTTTGCTTAAAAATAGTGATTTTGATTGCGATTAATAAAGACGGCTATAAATCATATGCATCCTCTTGTGTCATCAAAAACTAATGTTCATATACATGCTGCCGGTCTTCTATGATGCACTGAGCAAAGCTGTTAGTGAGCGAGGTTATTTAGTGCTTTTTATGAGCTCATCCTCATCATTGTTATGCCACAGGAGGCAGCGCTGCCACCAATGACAGTAAATATCATAGTCCACTTCTCTATGGCTCCCTGTGGTGCTGTTTGCTCTTAGCTTATTCCACAATCTCACAGTATTAAGATGCACAGCATTATCACCCTGCAGGAGTGGTTACACTTACTAATGCTCACATCCAAAAGGAACGTTTGTCTCCTTTGACCTCAAACAATGTACTTAATGCCTAGCGTACATCGGACTGGCAACTGATTATATCCGTCGCCTATGAGTTGCTGCCCCGCACACGTCGACAATCTGGCGAAAACGGGCAACTCCCAGTATCAGGCCAGTCTCGGGAATAACAGCGCGTACATCGACAGCAACTGGCCTCAACTACAGTGTGTTTTCTGGCATAAACTGTAGAGAGCGCGCTATGGATCTATTAGGAGCGCGCACATCGGGTCATATCTCCGGATCTGAGGACAACTAGATGCCGAAAAGTAGAACACGGGCAACTGACTGAATCCGGAGATCGACTGTTTATCTTCAGCTGTAAGAGCGCTCACATCGACCGATTTCGGCAACTGATCATCTCCATCATCTACTCTCAGTTGCCAAAAGCCGCCTTGAAACTAGTTGTCTCCAGTTACTCTGTCGATGTACGCTAGGCTTAAGTTATTCTTTGTTTTGTTTGATGATGTATTACTCTGAATCAGGGGTCCCCAACCTGTAGCTCGGAAGCCACCAGTAGCTCGCCAGCCCCTTACAGGTAGCTCGCCAAAGGAATTAGAATTTAACAAATACACTTCAACAAATATTTTTTGACCCATTACATATCTATTATAAGTATAAATATAGGGTTATACAGTAATATGGTGTATTTTATATGTAGTCTCTGAGTTTGGTCGCAATTATTAGATCGATTTTTATTACGACTGCAAAAAGGAGTAGCTCTGCCTGTTTGTTTGTATAAAAGTAGCTCTCCGATTGAAAAAGGTTGGAGATCCCTGCTCTAAATGGTGGCCTTTGAGATGTTGAAAATTATAGATGTTAAATACAACTTTGAGCCTTCATCCAAAACATACGTGGGGTTCTTCTATGACCACTCTTTCTGTCTGAAGGCTCTGTTTTCAAACTCTGTACACTATGATAAATCAGGGGATAAATGTTTACAAAGCACTATTGCAAATTGTCTTCACTTTTACAAATCATGTAAACCATGCGATGCTGAGGTGTGAAAATCCAGGCAGTTTTACGTGATACATTCAGTAGAGTCCTTTGCTGATTGCATTTTATTCTTTTGTTTACAGAAAGCACAGTGTATTTAATTGTGCTGTGGAAATCAAGAATACATTAAGTGGAGCATGTGCGAAAATCGAATACTCAAAAAGTGAATGTATGATACTATAAATGTCATTTATACTTGCAGTTCCAAAGTAAGAGTAGTAAGCCAAAGTTACAATACTCCGCAAAGACTGAATAAAGGGTAGTATTAAGGTTTGAAAACATATTCTACTGTATGTGAGATATCAGACAAAACTTTATTGCCTCCAGATTTATTTTTTCAAGAATCTTTCTGCATGAAGTTGGCATGTTCTCCCTGTGTCTGTAGTTTTTCCTCTTGGTGTTCCAGTTCCCCCGACTACTAAACACATACACAATAGGAATGAAAGTGCTGAGTTATTGTAGTCATACACCCACAAAAATCTGATATTTTTAAACAGCAATTGAAGCAGCATGTGAATTTGAATTATGAGACATGGTGAAAGAAAGCAACAGACCAAATCCATGTCTGACTTGAAAGGCCATACAATATGTGCTAATTTGTTTGATACATTGTAAGGTCAGCCCCACTATTACCCTTCAAGCGAAGCCAATATGAAGCCTAACAACAATAATTTTTCTTATTACCATCTCCATTACCTGTGCTTTAGCTCACATTTAGCTCATTATGTGTGTTCGACAGGCGGGCTACTTTAGATTAATGAGGTCCAATGTAATCCGTGTTTATCTGATGGAGCAGCGGCGTTCCAGTCTTGTGAACACGGCCTGGATCTGTTATGTATCTGCTCTAACGGCACACATGCTGCAATGTCATCGTCGGGACAGACAAAAAGCATTCCTGCACATCTCTCAGTGCTCTATTTATGGTGCACCCTCCCGCCAGCAGACTCCCCCACGTTCACGCTTCTGTGGATCCTCCTGGCTGGATCTTTAAAAATGAGCTTTAGAAAGAGGGTCTAATCCAAAGTGATTCATCTAAACGGGACATTAGCGTGTGGCTGTTTACGGTTCGTGTTGCCTACTCTAAATGTGGAAGACCTTAGCATTGTTCACGGGTGTCTCAGGGGTGGACTTGTCTCTTTCATCTGCCCGCCCACACACATATACACACGCTCAAGATGTTCAAACATTTAGTGTAGCTGGAGGTGAACCGCGTCAGAGGCCGTGTTAGTAGGTTGGACTCTGCTGTGACGGCAGGTGACGGCTAAATCAGTCACGGCTTCTCTTTCAGGAGGTTTCATCAGAGCAGCTTTTGAAAGGATAGGGCTTCGCTTTATTGTAGCTTCTCATTAAGAGTCCTTTTCCTTTAACGCATTGAAAGAAGACATTAAGTTGTTATGTTTTTGATTATCGTACTCATAACATATATTAAAGGAAACGTCTAAAAAAAAAACCACACACCTGATTGTTTTTAGATTGTTTCACACTTCAGGACATGTAACTCTGCCCCTTTTTAATGTAATGTTTATTTATATAGTGCATTTTACAGACCAAGGTCCAGACCCAAAGCACTTTACAATGTTCAGAGTCAGATATTGTTCCAATCATTCCACACACGGAGATGACAGAAGCGAGTCCAGAACACACTGGACCATCAGCTCCAATCAACACCATCCATTCACTCTCTCATTTACATTCATACCTTTTGTACATGTTTTTAGTGGTAGGGGAAACCGTAGCACCCGGAGGAAACCGTAGCACCCGGAGGAAACCTTCACGGACACGGGGAGAACATGCAAACTCCACTCAGAAAGGCCCTGTTCCGACCGGGATTCGAACCCAGGACCTTCTTGCTGAGGTCCTGGGTTTGAAAAGCTTCCGTCTCCGTCCGGTAATATGATGTCATTGTTCCACTAAGACATCACACTTAAAACAAAAGGTTTTCCGATTACTCAAATGAGGAGACGTTCTTATTTATTCTTATCTATTTATTTATTTCAGGCAAACACAGGAGCAACCCAGTTCTTATTAGCATAAAAACATACCTGTATCAAAATAAAACCATTTTGCCTGAAAGGAGGTGGGAAGAAGATAATTTATTTAATCCCACCCCGTTTTCCATTTGCACATTAGCTTCTCTGCTACTACCTCTGCTACTACCCAATGAGCAAGAGTGAATACATACAAGAAAACAAAGGAAAAGCATGTGTGTTAACATAGAAAACAGAACTACTTTGCAACCTCAATGAATACAACAGCGAGCGGTAATCAAGACCAGTGATGGTTCTTTACAATCACATGGCTGTGTTTGCGACTGATCATTTTCAAATTTGAAAATAAAATATTTACACCTCCCTTTTGTGGTAGCATAGGGATAGTGCAGGCTATATCCTTATTTTTTACCCATGATACTTGTTTCTCCATATACTTCCTACTAAAGATCTAATTTCACAATTTCAATAACATGCATTGACAAAGAAAATGATCTAATTATAATTTTTTATGGTAAGAAAGAATGCATACGATTTCTTATTTAAAGCTGAGTTACATAACTTTCCAACCACAACAATGGAACTATCTAGAATCAAGGTCTAGACCAGTTTGGTTCTACAGTATCACTAGCTTCAGACGCAGGTGTCTTTGGCCTCCACCACATCTTTAAATCAGCTTTCTTAGACAAAAACGTGAAAAAGACCACCCTCACTCAATGAGCTCTCAACTCTATAGCATCAAATAGTAACTCACAGGGCTCTTACTTACAAGTATGCAAAAGATACAAAAAATTCTATTAAGATAAAGACAGCATGTTGTACTCTGATTTGTTCAGACGGTCTATGCCATGTTCTGAGTCTGAATTGAACCCAAGGCTTAACGTTAGATTCGTTACATTTGCCATTTGCAGGAAAACCACATTAGAAATACACTTCAAAGGTCCTCAGTGTGCACCGGGCAAGTACAAACAAGATGAACAAGTGCAGGAAACAGTTGTGAATGTGAAATCAATTAACATAAACAGATTAAATACACTTCAACCCCAATCTCAAAGTATCAACAACTGGACTTGCAAAAATGCTGAACAAAGTCATTATTTAGTATTTGATGTGATGTCATTGATAACAATAACTTTAAAAGAATACTGTCCCTGTAAGCTGATGTCTCTGGACACAAGGTTAAAGTTAAACAAGAATTCAAAAGGACTGATTTTAGCTCACTGCTCTGCTTCATGTTTGTTTCTCCAGTTCCAGACAGTTCAGACAGGTTTAAGACTCTTAAAACAGACTCAATCCGTGCCTACATCTGGACCCTGCTTATCCCCTGGATGACTCCCTCTATTGGACGGCAGAGTGGTTCAGCTTAAGCGGAGGGCAATCCCAGTTCTGCGCCCCTCTCTTTCCTGCTGGGTCATACAAGTCTTGTTTTGGATTGCGTCTGTGTTTTTCTTGGATTTCAGTCTATACAGCGTCTGATATAGCGGTGAACACACTTAAAGATTGCACCAGAAAATCTAGTTGTTAAATAAAAAGGTGTGATATCTCGTCAGAATTTATTTACATACTGTTGGGTCGCCGTAAGCTTTGAACAGTTTAGAATTACAATGCATCTGTGGAAAGCAAACTTAAAACCAAAACATCACTCACAGATGGTGGACCCAAGCCTTAAAAGACAAGAGAACTATGCAATGTTATGCTGACCCTTCAACATTGTTATGAGTAATGTAGTCTTTAGGTTGGGGAAATTCTTGCTTATGCAAAACTATTGCTTGAAATGACAGAAAACAGGTTGATTGCGCTGAAAACAACTCCCGGTATTTTTGATGAGGTAACCATGTTTAACCTTCTGTACTAACAAACGTGAGGATCCAAAATACAAATCTCTCTGCAGTAAAAGAAAAGGCAAACAAAACTAATGTGATTAAATTCATTTGACAACATTATTTGAAAATTGTTGCAGCTCAAAAGGAGTGTGCCTCCAGGCTTGATTTGGCACAAAATGGCAGAAAAATAGCTGTAATCAATTGTGCATCTGTGCTTTTTGCGTGCTGCCATGGCCTTCACTCGTCTCTCTTCCCTCCATTGCAGTGTGGCTGTAATGTTGCTCAGGAGACAACAATGTCAGGGTGAATCAGACAGAAGAGGCTGAGAGCTGCTCTGAACCACACTCTGTCTGCACTTAACGCAAACATCGCACACGGCTCGGAGCTACCACACGACCTGTATGAGACAAAACACTCTCACAAGCACTTAGAAAATTAACTAGCTATGCATACTGTAGATACTGTATTGTTCGCACCATTAGGAACACCTGATTTTAAAGAGCACAATCAAATGTCAAATGTTGCATTTATTTTCATAAATAAGGCGCATTAATTAATTCTGGTTTACCTGAAAACAAAAGCATGATGCAGTACAAACTTAATATTTACCTCATTTTTTAAGTGAAACAAAATCACCAGATCATCAGGTAATACATTAACTGGTACAAACTCTATAAACTAAAATAATTCAATATACAAACACAACTTGGTTACGAAAAATGAAAGAGTTATGAAATACAAAACAATTGCTGCGATGCTATTAGCATAATAGCTATAACCATGCTCAGCAGAATCACCGATAACAAAGCTTAAAGTCCATTTCGTAAGCATGTCTCTTCATAGGGGCCATTTCTACTGTAGGATCATTTGGCCATTTGCTCGGATAGTCCTGACCAAGCCGAGTGTCTACATCTGGAGATGGGTCCACGGGCGCTGTACTACGGCGACCACTGCTCCTGGCAGACGCCCTAGTGGCATCAGGCTGTGTCAAATGCAGAGATATTGCCCTACGGGGGATAGATAAAGTGCACCTTTACCTTCATTTGACTAACAGTAATATTAGGCAAATGTAACAATAATACTTCACAAGGCGCCATAAAATTGTGTTTTTAGCTTCAGCAAGAAATCCGAGAGATGTTTGTAGCTTTAGCAGGGATTCGTCGGTGCTCACAATCCCCGGAACATTTATTACTTCACCCGGACTATTCAAGTGGACGGACTTGCGCTTCCATCTTCGGTTTTGTTTTTTTACAATCAAGAGTGAATAAAAGCGGTTTGGAAGCGAGTCCAACTAAGTGAAAGAGCACAAAAACTGTAAGACCCAAAACTTTGTATTGAGTTGTATGGCACGATCGATATATGCGTCTCGTATTTGCGCTTTATTCATTCACGGATGTTTAGCTTCCATTTTGGCACAGAGCTATATAGCTCGGTCTGTAATCACAGACAGAAATTGATTGATACATAGGACGCACCAGATTATAAGACGCACTGTTAAAAATAAAGACTTTTATCCGCAACTAATAGTGCAAAAAACACATTACCTGAAAATGTGAGACAGGCTCTCTGACAAAGATCAAATCCAGGTTAAAAACAGTTCTGTTTAGCTGTGTATATAACTGCTCTGTATAACGATGATTATTTATGATTTTAATGCCTTCTAACTTGTTATGTTCAGCACTTTTTATAGCCTTTTGATCTGTATGAACTGTGCTATACAAATAAATGTGCCTTGCCTTGCCTCACCGTATCCTCATACTTCTCACATGCTTGTTTCTTGACAAACAACAGCTTCAAAGACAGCAATAAATGCGTCAGATACAGTAACTGGAGTTCATCTAAACAAGGAGAACATTCAAACTCCACAAAGATAAAGGTGAAACTCATTAGACATGAAGTGAGATGAATCAAGCCTTTATTTGTCATAATGTTGATAATTGGACCAAATAATTACCCAAAATAAACCATCTCACGAAATTATATTACTGGAAAATGGACTCTATACGCCATAATCATCAAAATTATAACAAAGCCTTGGCATATGTCACTTTGAGTCTATGTCATGTATTGGTTTCACATTTTAAGTTGAATTAGAGAAATAAATTAACAAATTCTAAATGTAACGTAAGATCTTTTAGCCATGAAAATAACACAAACAGAACTCCAGAAACCTAATGAAAAACAGTAAAAAGACAAACAGCACCTGTAATTTTCTGAGTTTCACCTGAGCCTCCCACTGGGGCTGAAACGTAGACAGTAGAACTATAGAAGGGCTGTAATCATTGTAACCATTATTTTGATAATCGAATATGGAAAGGTCAGTGAACATGGGATTTTTATACATTTGACCAAATCAGGTCAACTGATGCCCCTGGAGAACTTGTTACACATTGGGTTTTTTGATTAAGATTAAGAGATCTTTTATTTGTCCAATAGTGAGGAAATTTCAGTTATAGAACAGTAGGAAAGAGGAGCACACACAACAAGATCAGAGAAAAAACCCCCAAAATAAAACAAAATCTCTAACTCTACCATCAAAGGATAAGTTTAAATTCTCTATCTTAAACATAATAATATAAAGAAGTATAAAGTTTGTCCTTATAGCATGCATGTTTAAGTCTATATAAGGTTGAATGGCAAACCACCATCAACCCAGTAACCGCCTAAGCAACAACAGCGAAATACCGCCCTTATCGCTATAGCCAGTCACCTGCAGTTTTGTCAAATAAGTCAGAAGGCATGATATTCTTTGTTCTGAGCAACTAGAGCGTCTTCTTGTTACTATGGATCAGCAGTCTCTCAAACATTTATCCAACCCATTTTTGAACTATGTAATTGTTATTTGTCTATGATGGTGATGCATGGGAAATGTGCTGTGCAGGTAAAAATAAATAAATTAATGAATAAATAACCGCTCAATAGATACAGTATATTATTTACATGGCCTGCTATGTGTTATGTAAAGACAAAGCAAGTGCTACATCACAGTAAATGCCTGTGCTGGCTCTTCTGCTTAGGCTTAGTGCAACAATATTCATATTCCAGCTTCCTCCGCAGCTTGACGGTTCATTAAGAGTGGCGCCCCTGCTGCGAGTGTGCAACCTCTCTATATACACACACACACACACACAGACACACACAGACACACACACACACACAAACACGTACATACAGAAGCACACAGACACACAGACACACACAGGGGCCACCTGATGTGCCCCCAGCTGCGAGCTGTCACCCTTCAGAACACATGTCTTCTTTGGACTCTATATTAAAAGGGGTGGGCGCGCCGCTTCCTGTGGTTCTGTCTTCTGTCTGACAGCCCGGACATTGATAGAAGTAAAATGGATTTCTCGGAACAATTTATTTGCCCTGAGAAAGATACCAAAGATTAGATGCCATTGAAAGCCATCATGCTCTATTCATCCATAGGTGAACTGTTTGGAAAACCACTAATCGTTCCTGAAACTTCAGGGGAAAACGTGCAAGATTCTATATGGTGAACTCGGCCCTGGTTAAAGCCAGACTTTAGAAGATCTATCTTCCATCAGTCAAATGAGATCCTCTGTATGTTGAGATAAGCTTCATCACTATATCCTAATATTTGTGCACTATTAATAGGCGCTAGAATGACGGATAACGTATTTCAATATGTATGTAGATTAACTTAACCTTCAAAACGGAAGAGCTTTCAGCTTGTTCAAAGTGAAAGACAGCAATGATAATCACTACAATAGAATTCCTCTTCAAGCACACCGGTTGCTATAATTGCTGCATTTATTGTGACTGATGAAGAAAATAAATGTTCTTGAACAATGAGAATTTCATTGCATTTCTGAGGGACTGAAGAATATACGTACATCTGCTCGGAAAGTCTCAATCACAGTTTAACCAAGGTCAGGCCTGGAGTTAGATCCAAACAGATAAATAGTAGTCAACTTTGAAAGATTTAAGCTGATCATTAATCATGATTAGAAATGACACTTAAAATAGAATATTCATTAAAATGTGTTTTTCTTAGACAAACTATCTTTGAATTAGGGTTGGGCAATATTTTTTTTGTACCGGTATACCGGTATAAGTAAATTAAATGATAAGAAAATGCCTTATACCGGTGAAAACGATCATTTAACACTGAAAACAGCGAGCGGAAGACACGTTTGTGTGCGGCGCACTTTGATGATGCATCTGCGCGGCACGTGTAGCAGAGCGGCGTGCAGGGACAACAACAACAGAGCAGAGAGCAAACATGGCTGAGGGCGGCGGTGAAGACCATGGTGAAGACATGCAGATTGTAGAAGACATTGTGCCAAAACGCGGAGCTACCTCAAACATATGGGAGTAGTTTGGGAACTAGATAAAAAGAAGCAATTGTGTGTAACTATCGACAGTGGATCTAATGTTGTGAAAGCAGCTGCCCCAAACAACTGGACTCGAGTGGCTTGCTTCGGACGCTTGCTTCGGACACTCGCTCTCTCTCTCTCTCTCTCATAGTGCCATTGGTAAGCTTTATTTACTGTTTACTGTCATTCATTTTACTTCAATGCATGTGTTTGTCTACATTGCAATATAATTACAAATAAGTTATAATTACATAATTATAGAAACGCAAAAGGATAAAAAAAATATATACAGTATTTGATCATTTTGACTATATTGGGACTAGGAAACATAAGCCAAAGTGATCAAATAATTATTTGATAATGCTACACTTTTTATATTACAAAGGACAAACTTTTATATATTTTACAAATTACAAATGTTCACCTTTATTACATGTTGCCTGCAATTTTCAGTATGTACAAAACAGAATTCTCTACAATTCAGTTTCGTTAATACGTTTTATATACAATAGCTGTATTACACATTTTGCTGCCAATAAATCAGTAAATGCACTTTGAGGCAAGTGTTTTTAAAATTCTCAGTGCTAAGTTTTTATAGCTTTTATATGAGGCTTTGTTCAAATTATCATATCGTCATATCGTGATACATACCAACAAAAATCGTGATACATGCTGAGGCCCATATCGCCCAACCCTACTTTGAATCACTACAATCATTGCATCACATTGGATAAAGAGAAATTTTACACTACAGAAAATCTTTGACAAAAAAGGTCTGTTAGAATAACTTCAGAGATGTGGGGAGGTTTTATGATGCAAGACGGCTCCATTTCTTTCATTCACACTCCGGTGCACCCTGCTTAGCTCTCCAGCTGCCAGAGGTGAATGGTTCTCTGCAGAGGTCTTTGTGAAACCTACACATCCAAACTCTTATATCAAAGCTAACAACCAACACATCTGCAGTGAAATCAGGAGCAATGTAACTATATTCACAAAAGTGTTAACATGGACTAAAATCAAGATGGCCAAGTGAGTTGTCAGCCTCCCCGTAAAGATGCCAAAGTCTCACTCATGCTCTCCACAGCACACAATGAACCATGAGTCTATTAAGGCAGCCAACACAAAACATGTCTTCCATCCAAAAAGCAACACAGAGTGGAGCTGCCAAATACTGAACACACAATATCCAAAAGCTGGCTGAGTTTTCACAGCAGCAACACTCCACAGACAGCCGCAATTTAAGAGGGTTATTGCAACATGTCTCTAAAGCATGAAAAGTGTAAAATGTGCCCACTGCCAAAAGAAAAGTCTCAGTGACTTTGAGAAGTTTGATGACACAAAGAAAACTTCACTGCAGCTGTCTAAAATACTTCCACACATGATTGTAAATGGCAATCATAAAGGATTATAACAACAATAATAATAATAATGCATCAGTTTTATGTATTTCTAGACGCTATGCATAAAACCACATGTCAAGGATAACTGATGACACATACTGGTTGCCTCGCTTCTGTCAGTGTGCCCCAGGGCAGCTGCGGCTACAGTAGTAGTTTATCACCACTGTGTATGGAGTGAATGAAGAATGACATGTGAAACGTCTGTGAGTGCTATATAAAACCATTGCATTCATTATTTTAGCATGTTATTATATTTGTTATCATGTTATATCGTTATCATGTCCTTGTTCCAGTAAACAAACCATCTGTAATGAAATCCAAGAAGTATATATAGAGACAACGTTTTCTCTACGGTTAATCTTCTCATCCTGCGTGTTCCACTATAACAGTTTGAGCTAGAGGTGGAGCCCTGAGCGTAGTATTTAGAGGTGCAGCATAGTTGGAGCAGTGCAAGCGTGGTGGAAACAGGCCTTTGTGTGTGTGTGTGTGTGTGTGTGTGTGTGCGTGCGTGCATGTGTGAGTGGGTGAATGTATGTGTGTGTGTAGCGGGGCTAACAAGCTAAATATAGCCTTCTGGGTTATCTCCTCTGTGGGCACAGCCAGGCCGTTGTTGCTTCACATTATTTACGTGTCTGTGCGTGCGCCCTCTTTCCCTTCATCCCTTTCTTTCACATCGCCCCCACCATCCTCTCCCAAAAGCACATCTCTGTCTCTACATCACTTCATCCTCCCTTCCTCTCCTCTGCTCAATCATCGGGTCTCATTTTTTCACTCTCTTCTCATTGCTTAGGCCACTCTTTTGCTGCACAGATCCAGTTCAAAACTGCGGTCATTACTACATGCACTGGAACTCATTTCTGTAAAATTACAATGAAATTTCAACATTAAACAACTGTTATTATGAAAAACAATTCAAACATGCAAATTTAAGTATAAATTGGTTAAAAAAATATCCAGTGGCGTTTTATTACCACAATTATAATGTTATTACAAAAAACATTACCATACCATAAAATCACAATCTTGGAATGCTGGGAAATTAATGAGTGTAAGAGGTGTAAGCTCCTGCTTTTGTTAAAATGATGATATTGCGTTAAACATGTTATAGAAGAAAAGATTTCAACTATTATCTTGTATAAACTGAAGATGTTAAAAAATAATTGAAAAGCTGTGTTCATTAAAGGAAAACAAAATTAAACTGTAGTTTGTAGTTCAATGAAACTAATTAGAATATAGAAACATATGGTGTAATAATACAAAATTAACATTAAAATGCTGTTTTTGTTGCATGTGAAATAACAGGAACATACACTTAAATCCTGAAATCACAAAGGCTTAATGTGATTCAGTGAAACAGTCTTAACCGTTAAAATTAGCAACGGTAATGCCATGTTGAGAAATCCCTGGAACCATATTTGCCAGCTTTTTACCGTTTTTCTACAAGGAAATTCTTCCCAGTGTGTATGTATGAATGTATGGATGAGGATATATGTGCCACAAGGGCTTCTCTCTGACCTCAAAGCCCACTCACTGCCAACAGGTTGAGCTAAGGGTCAGCAAGGGAGCTGTTAAAAAACACTAGAAGATTCTGGTATTATCTCTTCCTTGCTGTACTTCACAACTGCGGTCACAAAGGCCATAACATTTAATGCAACCAAAGTTAACTCAAATGTCATCTATGAACTTGTCTCAAAAACCCGGGAAGGCTATGGCTGTGCATACAACTGAGGGATTTTATATTTTTATCTTTCGTTTTAATGTTCTGTGATTATTTATGATTTTAATGCTATCTTGTTCAGCACTTTGAGTTGCCTTGTGTATGAATTGTGCTATACAAAGAAACTTGCCTTGCCTATGTACGATCGTAACCCGTTAGGTGTTGGCTGCATGGTTGTATTGTAGAAGACCGCGGCTAAAACTAGGAGTGCCGGAGAGATTAGGAAAGTGGGTGTTCGAAGGCGTCTGAAGTTTTTCTTTGTGTGTGGTTCTCTCCCCGTATATTCTTGTGTGCAAGCAGAATCTTGTATTTTCTCCTTGAATAGAGTTTAAATGGACGTTTACGGGATGTAGGGAATTGCAAGATTGGGAAATTGTTGTTTTTAAATCAGGCATAATTGCGACTAGAAGAATTATATGACACTGAAAGCCCCAGAAATGTGGACCACGGTTCGTTGGCGTCTTAACATTGGAAGAGAGGTTTTGCTAAAAACAAATACAATCAAAACATAATTGACAAAGGATTCATCCACAAAAGGCTGTCTGTCTATGGGAGTGGATCCCTCTCTCACAGTGGGTCTCCCCAAGGTTTTCTATATTTCCCTGTCGATGAATGAGGGTCTAAGGACAGGGAGTGATCCGAGACATGAATGGACTTTCATGGACATTGATATTTCCATCATTATTTATTGTTTTAATTATTATTGTTATAATCATTTGAATGTCTAATCTTAAATGTGTTCTATATTTGTTGTGTTTTAACTGTTGATTCTCTGATCTGTGTTGGTGATTTCAATGGTTTTGTTAAGTCTCTGAGATGATACTGTTGTGATTTAGGGCTATACAAGAATAAATTGTATTGTATTCTATTGTATACTATTCTATTGTAAACTACATTGATTTCAAGCACAGTTTCCAAAATAATCCAAATGACTTCAATGTAAGGCTGGGGGATTGAATCATGAGTTCCAGTGATGATTTTATTTTGGTAAAAACATGACGTTGTGGTTTTGACACATTTTTTTGAAGTTTTAGGCCAAAACACCAATTTTCACTAGTCAGGCTGGCGCCACCTAGAAACACAAAGTGCTCTCAGAAGCAGGAAGTACCAATCAATGAACAGCCGTTTGTAGTTCAGCTGTAAACAAAGCGGCCGAAATGGATGTAGACCAAGCCATACATTCTGTGTTGGCAACAATCCCCGAATTTGAGGATTTAAAGCCAGAACAAAGAGAATGTTTGAAGATTGTTATCCAGGGGAAAGACATTATAGCCCTGCTTCCTACAGTATGTCACAATCACACAAAAGAGGTACCCTACGATGGGCAAACACATCCTAATGCTGAAATGTATGTAGCAACACGTAACCACTCGCCAAGTCACCATTTTCACCAAGAACAAGTAAAAATGTCTTGTTTTTCTTGATTCATAATCTGACTCTGATTTTGCCATGTCTCCTCATTTAATGTTCACAGTCCAAAGGTTACCCCTACTGTTTTCCTTCATGAATATAACAAAAGCTTCTCTGTAACCTCAAGTTAGTTTGATGAAGAGAGGATGTAGAAGTGTCTACACTGCTCTGAACTGCATTTAAACAGTCCCTTCTCCCTGTGTGCTCACATTATTGTATCTGTGGGCTTTCGCTGTCTCTCTCCCCAGCCTCCGTCTGTGATCCTGACCGCTCTCCCAGGTTTCTGAAACGCTAGCAGCTCAGCAGATGGTGCATATTGCATTCTGGTGGGCTCGCGGTGGGTGTGTTAGAGTAGACACAGGCTTACGATACATGTGCGCCTTTAGTCATGCAGACACACAGGGAGACCGGGCTGTTCGAGAGAAAAAACAACTGGGAACAGATGAACCAGCGCAGGGGTAAACACGGGTGTAGAGATTCTATCCGAGATCCTCCACAAGGTTACAAATTGTTGTCATTCAGGGAAAAAATAAAAATATTGGGGGTTGTAACATGGTTTTCCAAATTAATTAAGCATTTCAATAAGTTTTTAACAGATTTCATTATATTATTTTCATAGCGTTAAATGCATTAAACAATAAATATTTGGCATTATTTTTTGGCCATCAACAATGATAATGAGACTTTTTACTATAATCTGATGTTTTAGAATTTGATACATTATCTTAAAAGGAGCGATACCCATTTCTGCAAGGTTTGAATGTTTAGCACCGCCCTCAACTCGCTCACATTCGCTCATTTTCCCTACGCTCTCATCCCACGGAGCCATCTAGTTAGGCCTGTCGCGATAGTCAATAAATCAATTAATCGCACGATAAATAAAATTTTCTCAATAACTTTTCTGGCCGCGATAAATCCCATTTGCAGCTTGTTTGTTTCCCCCGTCTCTCTCGTCAGAGAGCCGCAAAGTGGTCACGGGAACACTAGCGGTCTAGCAAGCAGACGGAAATTACTCAAAAATACAAAATACAGCCAAAACAGGACCTAAACCAGGACTTAACCAGGATTGACAATGGGGGACACAGTAGTTGTGAACATATCCCGGCAGCTGAGTTCTCATTCAGGCTTGATTAGTGACTATACTAGCGCAGCTAGCGTTAGCGTGTTCGCCGATGCAGAAGTACCGTACCATACCAATAAAATAAACTTATGGCGCACCTCCGTGAACACATACTGCTGTTATATAAAGTCTCTAGAAGGTCTCTGAACACAGAGATGCTGCAGACTTGCATTCTTGGAGTAGAACTTTACACAAAAAACCCGCTAGCTTAGCTGTTAGCATCAAAGCCCGCCCCGCTACTTCCGGTGGGCGCTACCGCAGCAGGACTTCTGTACGCCCCATTGGTGAACCCACATATCAGTCACTTGTCATTCGCCTGGTGTGTGGGGAGGTGGGACTACTGAGAGATCCTGTCTTAAGCCACACAAAGTCAACATGTTGGTATTTCTTTCTCGTAATCTGCCATAAAGTCTGAGAAATTATTGACATTTGAGGCATCTGTTTCATATTTTCTTTACAAAGGTCCTGGCAGTTTTATTCCTGGTCATTTTTTGTTAAGAGACTGAGTCTATTTTATTTATTGTTTTTGGTTGTTTGTTAATTTATTGTGTTCTAGCGTTAAATATTCGTTAAAAATAAAAGTTTATTTCTCTTTGAAAAGGTGTACCTGCATTATCATTGTAATCGATGCAAATGATCTCAGAACGACAATATAATCGTTTATCGCAATAATTTCTGAGACAATTAATCGTCCAGCAAAATTTGTTATCGTGACAGGCCTACATCTAGTTGTATTTGCGATCTATATGCTAACATTAGCATGAGCGCAACTTCTTGTAAGCTGTACAACAATCACTGATATAATGGTACAAAAGCAACGCACTGCTAACAAAATATAGAACTGAAAGATTACCGCTAGTTCCGCGTCCGAATGTGGTCCGAGCATAGATAGTCCGAGGCGGTCCCGCACTCGCAGGTCTCTCCCATAGACAAGTCTCTCCAGAGGACACGATGTAAGCTAGCTATGATCACCCGGGCTTGATTTCTTCTTTGATCATTTTTTCGCTTTAGTTTCCTCTTCTCCTCCTCACTGTTGTGTCGTTTGGACTGTTTTGCTGTGTCTGCAGTTACAGCCAGAGGAGTTATAGCCAATTCTGCTAACATGCTACTGTGTTTAGCAGCGCTGTAGAGGCTAGAGGACGCAGCCTCGTAGAAAATAAATGGTAAAGGTTAAAAATGCTTTTCGCCGGTAACTCCCTATTCTACCACCAGTGGGAGGAGTTTACATTTTTGGAAAATTACAGACTCCTAATTACAGCAAATATGTATTTTACCAGAGAAATTGCCAAAATACTTTTGTTTCAAATGGTAGAAATTAAACTACATAGTGTGATGTCATAGTAAAACGACATCATGCTTTTAGACAGAAGGAGCAGCGTTAAATGTTTGTGTCAGAATTTCCATATTTTAGCGTGGGACGAACAAAAAACCACTCCAGGTCTGCTTTTGATGAGGACACTGTTGTTTTTGTATTAGAAAAGTCATGATGAACATTTCTTGCTATGAGGTACACAATACCATAAAAATATGCTTTGCTGCTGTGCTGAGTGGATATCTTTCCTTTCAGTCTATGCCAATAAAAGATAGAATCAAGAACGACCACGAACCACAACTGGACATGACTGAATGCAGAAATGTAAACTGTGTACTGCATATATAGGCCTCCTGTATATATACGCTCACAAACAGAACCAATGCACATGTCTGATTGTAACATGGACAGAAGAGGCCATCATGGAGCTGAGGTTTGGCTTTAAATCAGAGTTAGGAAATGTCCTGATTGCACTCACCATGATGTAGTGCCGCTGCATCTCAGTCTTCTCACTGGCCAGTTTTTCACATTCCAGTTTCAGGCTGCAACAGGCACAAGGAACACAAAATGAATGTCTTTTTTATAGGGGTGGGACAAGACCCTGTTTCCAACTGAACGGATAAGACAAGAGATTTTGACAATATTTGAAGGAGGTTGGAAGTTTATAAGTGCCTGCTTCATTTAACCCCTTCTCTAAACATGTTTATTTATTTAATTATGGATTACCCCTTGAGAAGGATCATCTCTTTTTGAGGGGATCCTTGAAATATGTTTGTATGTGTGTTGTTATGTTAAATGTTTCACTGTATGTATTATGAGTTAAATATATTGATTGAATGATTGATATTGATGTTGAAATATAAAAGCCTGATGACTTACTGTATTGCCTGTTCTATTATACATTGTTTTTAATACAAAACATGAGCCCAGTTTTGCAGAATGAAAGCCACACTACTGGTCACTACTTTTTATTACATTTTAGATCAAATGTCCCAAATGTTAAATTTTGGAGGTTTCCATCACCTGCCTTTGCCAGCCCACATTTTTCTCCATTGTTTTAACATCTTTACCCACTACTTTTCTCTGCAAATATAAAACTTCATTTATTGTCTTATCAAGTCTATATTGGAAGGACTCTAAACAACAGCTGTTCAAAGAAAATGTAAAGACTGGATTTCCTTCATTCTTATTTACTTGCTCCTAAAGAAATCACAATGAGGATTATTACAGAGACACTGCTGTGGGTCCATTGCAGTTAAATAAGGCTTGTAAACAGTTGTTCATACAAAGATTAATAGATTAATATGTCTATAAGCACAAGTCAAAGCTCAGTGGGTATATGAGTGTTTCCCAAACTGTGGTACCTGGCGTTAACTTCTAGACACTTCTATACTGTCTTGTGGTCGATCACACTGTCTTTAGTCTCTTTAAGGCTTGTTTGGTGTATAGATTAAAGCTTTGTCATAACTGTGACAAAGTATGCAGTCCTTGATAATGGAAACTACAGTACCTGTGATACTGAGCCTGAAGGAACTGGAACTCCTCCTTGATCCTGTCCAGTGTCTCCAGGACGGTGAACTTAAAGGACTGGCCAGGTTGCAAGGGGACCTGGGAAAACAAACACAGACAATAGTACAACAGACAAGTACAATATGTCTCTGTGTCCTTCAGTGTTCTGCCCAGGGGTATATCTGTACTGAAGAGGTGTGAGAAGAAGAGCAGTGAAGGAAATGGCATTGCAAAAACATAATCTATAGTTTATAACAGGAATGCACCGATACCGATACTGGTATCTGTGAACTTGTACTCATACTCATATCATAGGACCCAATTCCGGGAAACCACTTTAAATTTATATTAGCGTCACAACAGCAGATAGTTGTGCAGCATATGTTGCCATGGTGATCTCAGAAAGACAGCAGCGAGCAGCTTAGCTTAGCCGCTAGTTTAGCAGCTAGCAGACAGGATCTCGGCTGTATGGCAGCTTTTTAAAGTAAACGAGTGACCAGAGTAAAGCGGACTGTCACGAGGTGGTTCCAAAACAAACACGTATAACACCAGGAACTACGCAGAGTATAGCTAGCACCGGAGCTAGCACCGGAGCTCTACAATATACATTTGCATGAATGGCAGTGGCTGAATTGCTAAAGTGTTTATTTGTTAAAGCATTTTCTTATAGTTAGAGAGAAATAAAACATTTTACATTTCAGTTGTATTGATTTAATCATGAATTTCCAGGGATAGCACAAGGCAGTACTCGTACCTGTATTCGGTATCGGCAAAAACTCACATTAAGATACTCGTATCCCTAGTTTATATATTCTTTAGTCCATCCATTGATCCATTTTCTTATGCTTTATCCGTTGCAGGGGCTGCAATCTAATCAAAATGACTATTAAAAAGTAAAATACTGTACGTTCCTGATATATGAGATGAGATGTGTTTCTCTTTATTCAATATGTCTAACCATTCAAATTGCAGAAAAACCCTCTTCACAAAAACATGACATTTGTGTGAGAAGGTAATGAGTGTCACAACTAGATATTTATATAAATTGAGTTTTCTACAGACCCGGGTCACACAAAGATCTTCACAATTTGATGTATTTTCATTACCTCCACCAGAACTTCGGACCACAATCATACAGTGCCTTGCGAAAGTAATCGGCCCCCTTCAACCTTTCATCATTTTGCCACATTTCAGGCTTCAAACATAAAAGATATAAAATTTTAATTTTTGTCATAAATCAACAAGTGGGACACAATCGTGAAGTGGAACAAAATTTATTGGATAATTTAAACTTTTTTAACAAATAAAAAACTGAAAAGTGGGGCGTGCAATATTATTGGGCCCCTTTACTTTCAGTGCAGCAAACTCACTCCAGAAGTTCAGTGAGGATCTTTGAATGATCCAATGTTGTCCTAAATGACTGATGATGATAAATAGAATGCACCTGTGTGTAATCAAGTCTCCGTATAAATGCACCTGCTCTTTGATAGTCTCAGGGTTCTGTTTAAAGCGCAGAGAGAACCATGAAGACAAAGGAACACACCAGGCAGGTCCGAGATACTGTTGTGGAGAAGTTTAAAGCCGGATTTGGATACAAAACGATTTCCCAAGCTTTAAACATCTCAAGGAGCACTGTGCAAGCAATTATATTGAAATGGAAGGAGTATCAGACCACTGCAAATCTACCAAGACCCGGCCGTCCCTCCAAACTTTCATCTCAAACAAGGAGAAGACTGATCAGAGATGCAGCCAAGAGGCCCATGATCACTCTGGATGAACTGCAGATAGCTATGCAGATAGAATGATAACTTGACCAGCCCTGGGTTTAGACCCTTTAAGACCCTAAATTAGGGTCTAATTTAAGGTCTAAAAGTAGACCCTTTTACACCCTAAATTAGTGTCTAAAAGGGTCTCCTTTAATCACTGTGGCGGGTGATTAAAAGTATCCATCCATCCATCCATTTTCTACCCTTTAATCCATTTCTGGGTCAGGGGGGTGGCAGTCAGAGATGCCACCCAAGTCTCATAGCACCAGCCCCTCACTGACCCTCTGCAGGTGGTGAGTCCACAGGAGGACGGCTGCTCTCTGAGTGTGAGCATAGCCTTGATCTTTCAGTGGGGGCTTTGGGCAAAGTGGGGTTAAGTGTCTTGCCCAAGGACACAACGACAGCAGTCATCAGTGGGAGTCGGTGGAGAAGGTTCAGAGGTGGGAATTGAACCCACGACCTTCAGGCCTGAAGGCCAATGCTCTACCAACTGAGCTACTGTAAAGTAGACCCTTTTAATTACCCGCCAACGAGGGTAGCACAAATATTTTTTCTTCTTTAAAAAAAGCAATGATTTTGTTTCCAAAATCATTGGATCAAATCAAATTGAAACTGGAAATCTTGTTTCCAGTTTCTGACCTCTACAAATACAGGGCCGTGCTAAATCCAAGTATACCACCTTAGTATGCCCCCTCCGTTTCCCCCATTGTTGCGCCTTCCCTATATGCTTGCTAATATATATTCTCCCAAAAATACAGGTTACATCAAATTACAAACCTTAAGAGAATAGTCACCTGCTACAAAAAGCTAAAGAAGAACCTATAAAAACAAGCATGTCCCAGGGGTGCTTCCCACTCAGTGTGAATTCTGGAAACAAGGCCATAGCAGTTGTTGATGTTTACAGGCAGTGGAATCTGGAGTACGTCTCAAAAGTCTCTGAGGATCACTTTATTTAGAAGAAGAGCAGCATTTGCCCATTTGCTTGAGGTCTAATTGATGGAGCGCTGCAGGATTCATGGAGAGACCTGTCACACACTGACTGCTCAGAGAGAGAGAGAATCCAGAGGTATAAGACTGTCATAATGCTGGTAAACAGTCAATTATTAGACAATAGAAATTACACTGAT
Organism: Knipowitschia caucasica; assembly: GCA_964034765.1. Classification (NCBI taxonomy): domain Eukaryota; kingdom Metazoa; phylum Chordata; class Actinopteri; order Gobiiformes; family Gobiidae; genus Knipowitschia; species Knipowitschia caucasica. Next base: position 48,437,422 of record OZ035824.1, on the reverse strand, counting down.
AGCCTTTTTCATTGTAGATGCATATGCATTTTCAAAACCTCAAGTCTCACTTACTGCCTTTATCACCTTGCAAAAAAACTTTACGGTTCTTAACATGGGGAGGCAGTGTTTACGATTTAGGAAGCCAACATCTGGAACAGTCCTCATGTAAACGTGAGACAGGATTCTACTCTGACAGTGTTCAAATCCAGGTTGAAAGCAGTTCTGTTTAGCTGTGCATACAACTGAAGGATTCCATCTTCACTCTTTTGTATGATTTGAATGCCTTGTGTGATCTTTTTAGTTAAGCACTTTGAGTTGCCTTGTGTATGAACTGTGCTGTATACTGTAAATAAACTGACCTTGCCCCGCCCATCTAACGTCCACTACAGCATGCTGCATAAAACCTATTCCATGAGAGTGATGCTAATCTATATTACAAGGTGGAAACACAAAAAAGGTATATGTGCCTAAATGTAGAACAACTTTAAAACCTCTTTAGAACAACTTATCAGATTGATTAAAAACATATTCAAGTATGACTGAAGAAGTATGTGGAGGAAAGAGTGAGTGAGTGAGCCTGGTCCATCCAACTCCAACTGTTTGTTTTGAATGAAACTTATATAGAATTAAAATAAATAATTACTATTTACTTATCAGTCAAAAAAATGTACATAGTTTGTTATTGGTTTTCTTTTCTGAGATCATAGGACAGTTCAATATGATTTTCTATTGCTATAGTTCTCTAATTGTGCATCAAAATATGTGATCATATTTGTACCCATTCAACAACCAGAGCCAGAACTGCACTGGTTCTGAGGTTATACTGGCTGAAATATTGTCGGTTTCAGTGGTGGGGTTTCATTAGTCTAGACAAGCACAATTCAATTAGATTTCAATTAGTCCAACAGCGGAGGTCAGAGACGCACGGGCTTCCTCAGTAATTAATCCACTGAAACTGGTTGAGTTAAAGTGAGCTATAGTGGGTACATGGAGGTGGCAGTATGTGCACGTTGTGACCATCCTTTTATGAAGGGATGGGGGGGTGGGGGTGGGGGTGGGGGTAGATACTCGCTGACCTTGATTCACACACAGCACTGAAAGGGGAGGGGGTGAGAGAGAGATAGAGTTTGCACATCGCACACAGACCAGACTGGAAAACAAACGCACACACTTGCTGGGTTTACAGATCTTATGGGGACATTGACTTGGCTTTCATTCAATTGCTGCAGACTGACACTGATAATCACCTTCACCATAGTTACTCACCGACTACTCGCCTGACGACAACAATCATTGTATGCTTTATACAATACAACTCTTTATACGCGTGCCAATTTGGACAGTACTGTGCTCTCTACATATTCAAGTGTGTTGTTTGCCTTCTAGTGGTTTACCATGATGGCAAACTTCTTGAAAGAAGAAACACATTTCTCCATCTTTTAAGTTTAAAAAAAAAAACCATTGTATACAAATAACTCTAAGAACTTAATAGAAAAACTGCCTGCTTATTTGATGTTTTTTTAACTGGAATTCTGATCACAGGACTATTGGCTTTTTTTTTTTAAATACTTGGAAAGATTTTGCATAGACAATTTTTATTTTTTAAATTATTTTCAATTACATTTTGGTGCCACAGATAATTAAAGCATAACAAAATTCAGTTAATAATTTGGATGCAGGAAATGTGTTTGCAAGATGAACAATGGCACTGCAAGAGAGGTTTTGAAGCAATTGTAAGGGCTCTTGACCAAATTATACCTGTTTTCCTCATGACTTGATTTGAGAAAGCAGGATGCTAGAACAGAGAATGCAAGCAGATTTGAGGGCCCGCAAGGTGATAAATACCTGGCCGCACACACATAGATCTGAGCATGTGACAACAGGATGGATGTATGGCTTTGTGAAGGCAGTGATGGACAACACTGACAGCCATCCAGAGAAATGAGAGGCGCAGAGGGAGAAACATGATGAAAGAGAGAGCGGGTCGTTGATCGTCTGACACTAAGAGAGGAGAGGATCCGCTGCAGTCAACACACTCCGTCTCTCCCGTGTCCACTGCACTCTCTGTGGTAACTGCACTCCACCATCTGCTGCCAGCAACACACACAAAGTGCTGCGGGTGCGTTACATCAGCCACACTAAGTCATCTAACAAAGCCCATAGTCACAAATCAGGATTAGGCCAGATCTGAGAGTCCGAAAGCTTCCGTGAACAAGCCACAGACGGAACACCGCTTCATTTCTTTGAACTGCTGGACAAAATATCTGATTTTAGATTATTGGATTGTACTATTCCAAAGTACCAAAGACTCTTCAAGCCTGGAGCAATAAAACTTTCTATTCCATATGAGAAAGACAAAAATGAAAAAAATATCTATATATATATTAAAAACTGAGTAAGATGCACCTTAGGCAAAGACAGAATGATCGCAGGCCTGAGCGCTGCCTGTCGGAATAAAAAAAGTCTCTAGTGTGGAAAGTCAAATTAGCTCGTTCTTATTTGTCTTTGGAGAAGACACAGTGGAAATGTCAGTATGTAAAGTGAACAATATGGACACTGTTTGCAAAGACAGAGGCATCCGCAAAGCCGCGTGTATGAACAGTTGTTATACGAGTGTGATATGTTGTGACAGATGGCGCCACAGACTGTAAAAGGTCCAAGAGCCAAACAGGCCAAAAAAACAAACCTGCTTTCTATGTGTTTATGTGCTTGGATCTAGGGGTGAGAAATACACAGCAGCACCGCGCACACCGAAACCCAAAACTGATCCGGTTAATCTAGACGCAGGACGAGGGGGCTGCAGGAGACGGGCTGCTGGAGGGGTGGGGTGTTGTGGTGTTGTGGTGTGGGACACAAGTCAATCACAATTTGGATGAAGCTGGCACTGGGCGCGCAGGGAATTAGGAAGGATTATGTGCGGGGCGAGGGGAGAGAGGTGGATCACATAACCCACTGCAGCCATCACCTGTCTGTCGCTTCGTATCATCTGATATTTAGTACACACTGTGCCAACACCAATGAGGACAGTTCTAGTACAAACTTAACTCTGGGGTTCAGGGCTGTTAGCTTTGGTTGCTTGGTCCATTAATAGGGCAATCCCAACTGAAATATGTATTAGTTCACCATTTTTTTTAGCCTGGTCTTAGCCATGCGTACACTCCGCTCAATTATAATTTCACTGCATATAACGTCTGGGTCTGGTCCCTATGTTAGCGATTACAATCGGTTGAATTTCGACCAACCAATCAGAGAGCGCGGGAGGCGGGTGTTGTAGTTAGTGGTCGGTGACGTTAACAGATTGTGCCGAACGGGCCGGTTGTAGTTTGGCAATGGCGAAGAATGCGATAGTAAATTAATCCGGTCTGGTTCTATCAAGAAATTGAAGCCGGAGCAAGAGGAATGTTTATAAAATGTAATTGCTGCAAAGATTGTGGCGCTACTCCCCATGGGCTCTGTTGGCGGCAAAGGAGACGGCAAGGCTAAATGCTAAATGCTAACAACAGACACGGGCGCATTACATACGTCACAGTAAACTCAGATCCAATGGTTTCAATCTGTTAACCCCTCCCACCTGTAAACAGAGTCAATGGAGCACCTCCAGACCCGAGTACGAAATATAATTTGTACTATGGTGTGGTGCGACCAGGCTACATCTTTTTCAAATACAGGTGAAACTTGGAAGAATAGACTTTTGAGTCCATTCACTTCTGTAGTTAATCTTACAATATGAACATAATACATGACAGAATCATATTGGACCCTGATTGGACGCAATACATTTTAATTCTTGATCCGAAGACATGGCCCCTTGCCATTGGCCCAACTATTTTCCTCCATCTTATTGGCGATGGTTTTTCAAAAGAAAGGGGCTGAATTAAATATGTTGGCTAACCACACCCATAGGTTAAAAATCACCAACGCGCGGTCTGAGATTTCATTCCCTGAAGAAGTTCTTTCGATGAAGAACGTGACGTTGGGAAAACCTGCTAAGAAGTGAAGATGATGGGTGAGAAACCTTCCTTTGCTTTAAATATGTTGTTATTGAAAGATATTTTCCGTGATAATCATATGCTCCAAAATAAACATTGTTTTTAATAATGAAATCCAATACAATCCAGACATCCCCTTTACGAGGTGCTCATCAAAGTCAAAATTTGAATAGACTGTAACCCAGTGTGGACGCCCACTGAAATATAATAAATCTTAATCTGAACTCCTCAGTCCTTTTCCATTTGAGCCCTCACCACCCCACACTGGAATGGGGGGTTTTCTTCAGTCTTCAAATTATATTAATATTTGGTATTCATTACACTTTTATGGTAGAAAAAAATTTGAATTCACATTTTTATAACAATAGCAACCTTGTTTTGTTCTTGCTTCAGCTGTATATTATTAAAGTGAGGCGTTTCTTTGGTATAAATGACCTATAACTTTAAAACTGGGATCCTTAACTTTTTTGTTCTTTAAATAATGCCTTTTATTTGTGAACAAGTCAGCCCACACCATGCTTCTTAGATGGCACTTATTTGCAAGAAACTATTAGCCAGAGAAAGCCCAGCAAGTCACCATTTGAAGCATTGGACGAAGAGCAGATGAGGTCCTCTCTTTTTCAGTTTTCTGTCAGAGAAAAAGTTGATCTAAAGACGTCAAAAACACACATACATGTCAAAAGTGATAGAGCCAACATGTTATGAGAGCGATGAAATGGATAGTTGGATATTATTATATTCGTTTTTTTGTGGTTTAAAAGAAAGTTTCCCTTCCCTTTAAGTGAATATATACAATCTTGTATTGTAGATTAGCCTATTTTACATTTTTACGAGAGGTTTATTGGCTTGAGCGGTTCTTCGGGTAAGATAAAAATCATTGAGGAATGCGTCATAAGTACAACATTCTTCACTTTAATATTAAACGCATCTAGTTTCCCACAGACTGTGATACGTGACCAGCAGTTTATTTACTGAATACAATATTTTTCATGAGTTCAAAGCTGTTTTCAGAAGTTTGCTTGCGATGGAAGTCACAGTTGAAGCAGATGCGTGTTTTCCTCTGGCAGTGGCTGAGCTTTACAAACTGATCCAGATGTGAAGCAGGCAGTGATTGGGAAAGAGATAATTCTATCGGTCTGGTGTCAGGCCTGTGGCACTCTCTACCCCCCCCCCCCCCCCCCCCCGTCCTCACATCCAATAACGTGCAGGCATGTCTGGGCGTGCGGGGGTTCCTCTGAACACCTACCAACCAAACATTTCAATAATCCTCTCTGTTCTTTTACATCTTCTTTTGCGTGGCTTTTGTTCTTGCGTTTGCCAGTTCATCTGCGCTACAAGCAGAGGCACATTCAGAGCGGGCATGAAATAATAATTGGATGGTGAAATATTAAGGAAAAGGCAGAGGGATATATGAGAAAGTGTGGCGGAGCGGTGTCTGTGGCCCCTGCATACCCATCGTGAGTGTTGAGGCTGTGTGATGTGCGCAGCTATGGGCCCATGCTACAGCTCATTGGTTTGAGTTGTGTGGAGATGAAAAATGCAAGTGCTGCAGGGAAGAGCAGGGAAGGGAAATGTAAGTACGGCCATCAAACTTTCCGTCTTGTGCTGATGACCTCATCTTTATATTCTACGGCACAATATTTGGCTGAGATCGCTATGGGACATTTAACCCTCTCCCCTCTCTTTTCTACACCAGAGTTTACGGTATACTCCTGAATGAAACCAATCAGACAGACACAACAAGGCTGAGACCATTATGAAAAGACCTTTCTTTGGCTACATTGGTCCAGCAGCATAAATGCAGAAGGTAGATAGCACTCATTAGACACATTTCTTCTGCTATAATTTAAAGAAATGTTTTGCGTTACTTTTAAATCTTAAAAATTGTAATGAGAATGTTGTTTCATGATTTATAATGTGAAATAATATGTTCACTAAAAATGTATGGCAAAACATGTATTCAACTGTAACTCCTGATGCTACCACCAGAGGGAGGAGTTTAAAATGTTTTTGTTTTTTTCATGTCTCATTCATGTTTGTGCCAGAAGTTTCTGATATTAGCATGGATGGAGCTAAAACTGTTTTTTAGCTCAAAAAAGTTGCAAGATTTAGCAAAATGTGTAGGAATGTTGATTATTTTTTGATTATCTAAATAGTTATCAATTGATTTAGTAACCGATTAATGGTTTTTTTATAGACTTAAACATGCTCAGATGTGGTTTTATGATTTTTTTTAAAAGGATAATGACTGCAAAATGAAATAAAAATGTGAATACAAAGCATTTCTAATCAAACAGCCCAAACTCATCTCTATGAAGACGTTCTCAGGCGCATCTCTTCATCTGCGCAGATTTCTGGATCTACTAAAAATATGTATCCTTTAAATCTTTTTGTTACAAAGAGATATAATATGGGAAAACAAGGAAAAAACACTCAAATAGGACAAGGCAAAACGAGACGCACAACAGCTCCCCACTATGTCATTGGTGAGTTGGAGATCAGTGAGGCTGGCAGTCAAAGGAGCGCCTGGACGTTATCCAAGCTTCACTCTGATCGTTTCTTTGAACAACAAAGAGGGCAGGATTTGGGGATAGAAAATGGCTTGTTATTTGATAAATCAGAGGATGGGTTTAATCTGTTTTGCCTAAATGGAGAAGCTTCACGACGTGTCCCCGCAGCTGTGTTGTTGTAACTTGACTTTTTGCCATTTTTTTTCTATAAGCGGTTGTATAGTAAACTATTATGTAAACAAGCTTAGGACAGGGAAAGAAGAGAGAATGCTGAATTAGCGGAGGGAGGTGACAGCAATCCACCCAGGCTCGTTATAATGAACAAAAAACGGCGATGTAAGTAACCTTATTTATCTAAACATGTCACACAAAAACAAATGCAGACAATGTTTTTTGGAACTCATTACCCACACATCTAGCTTTATTTGTTTATGCAGTGGGAAAACACACTCAAGGCCAAAGCAGCCCGCTAAAAAGCACAGATGCACAATTGATTGCAACTATTTTCCCATATTTTTATTGTGCCAAATTATTCCTGGAGGCACGCTGCCTTCGAGATACAACTCTCAAATAATGTTGTCACGTTAATTTAATCAGATGCTGTTATTGCCTTTTCTGAGAGCAAAAATGTCAATAGCAGTAATATTAGCATTTTTGTTTGCTGTCGGTTTTGAAAGTTTGGACTGTATAGAAATTGACATGTACAAATTTGACAGAAGCACATTTTACTATCTGCACAACCGCAATGTCAGCTGTAGATTTTCCCTTTTGGCGGCAAAAGGGAAAATCTCAAGGTAACATTTGTTGAACTAGATAACACATTTTTTCAAGTCTGTATATTGTCTAAATTGAGCAAGTAAAATATGTGAAATTAACACTAAAGCTTCCAAATACATATTTAGTTTACGATAAGGGTTTTCCTCATCGCATCGCACTAGATTACACTGACATGCTTTATCATTCATCTAAACTATGGAAATATGATACCTTATTATTTGACTTGGATCGTACGCGCGCTCTGATTGGCTGATTTGCGGTCTGATATTTTCCCATCTCGGACCGTTACCATGGCAATTTGTCCGCAGCGTGTATCAGATTTGATTAAAAAAGAATTGAGCGACGACTGGGTGCTTTCTCCAGTGAATTACATTATCCGGACGAGTTTGAAGAGCCAGAGGAAGTAATAACAGCAAATAACGACGAAAACACAACTCCTTAAGAAGAGATTGACAACTTAGTTACAGACCAGAAAGGTAAACCCACGATTAGGAAAACCAAGTCGGACATGAACAAACTTCACAAATATCTAAAAAGCATTGGTAAAGACACAGAAGAGATTGAGAACTTACCAGTGGGCGACCTCAATCATCTGATAAGCAAGTTCTTCATGTCACGGTTTCACAGTTTGGTTGCATGTGTTTTTGCTAGTTGAAACCGATCGATATTTGTACAAAAATAAAAATAGTCATATAATAACACATATATTAACCTCGCTTGCTCGGTCTGTACAGAGAAATATCAGACCTTGGTCTTTTTAGCACTGTACAAAAAGGCCCTGGTCTGATATTTCTCTGTACAGACCTCGCGCTGGTTTAATAAGGCGTTATCATTTGGCTAATCTTCCAGGTTTTCATCAGTGAGTGCCGTTTTTGTTTTGAAATAACCAATACTTAAAGCAGCCCTGTCTAATCCCCGGAGACCTACTTTGAGATTACTGACTTTTGAAACCAATCTATTCTTGGAACGCAATCAAAACTTTGTCCAAGGATACGGCATAAGTGAAGGGCAAATCCATGACTACAGCAGCTGGGCCATTAAAAGGCAGAATGCAATCTTCCACGTTTAACTTTGTCGATTTTATCATCAAAACCCCAGATATAGCTCTATTTGCATGTTTCCATTTGTTTCAACTGGAGTCTGCAAACACTTTCCACACCCTTCAAATATCACTTTTCTTAATGCGCCTGTAAAAAGGCCATGTTCTAGGCACATCCGGGGGCGTGGCAACCAATCCGGAGCTCGCGCATTTACAGCTGAAGCCGAGGTCAAGCTAGGACGTTATTTATTGTTATAGTCGCACATCAACTAACAGCTCCCAGCCTTCCTCCTCTCATCGCTTTTACAAGAACACAAGGACAACAGCTAAAGCGCATACATTTACATACACGCACGCACGATTATATACAGGCATAAATTCACTTTCGCACTTTGGGAGGAAACAACATTTTAAACTAAGCACTCGGGGGAACGGTGACGCACGGGATGAAAGCATGCAGTTGTACACAAAGTCATACGCACACATTGATAGCTCTAGCCACAAAAATCCAGTGGAACCAATTACAGCTCAGCTCGCCTGGCAAATCAGACCACTTTTAACCCTCTCCGCACAAAGACAGAGAAAGAAGTCAGGGCTGATGAAAAATAACACACAGAGCATGAGCCTTGATGGCCTTTTCATGTGTTCAGACCAAGATAGGGGAGCACAGAGGACTGAGGGGATCGAGGGGGCTCCACAGCAGACACTTCTCAAACTGACAATACGCTCAGTGGGAACTTACTGATGCTCTTTCTGGAGCTTCCTCTGTTTTATGTTGTTTATATTTCAGTACGTTCGAGCTTTTAACTGTCTTCAACACTGTATTTGACTGTTATTTCCTTTCAGACAAGTAAGTTTGAATAATGTGTCATAAGTACCGTAAGTAAATACTTCTTTTAACGAAAAGAGAAACGTTTGGATGTTTTTTGCCCTAAAAAAAGCAAGGGATGCACTGATTCAGATTTATATATGTCTGATATTGATACCGATCCCAATAATTTGGACTTCAATATCTCAATAGTATCAATATATCTTCAATAGTATATTTCTAGACAGAAATCAAATCACAGAAAACATAACAAATGGATCCAGTGGTTTTTACACAGAAAGTAACAACAAAAACAACTTTGTGAGAGTATAAGTTAAAACTCTATTGGTGCAATCTTGGGGTTTACAACATTAAGCAATACGAAAGTGCAATACGAAAAATCAGGAGCTTGATCGTATAAACGTATTAGTGCACTCCTCTTTGCTGCTTTCGGTGGTAAAGCCTGCCTTCACCGAGATCAAGTGACAATTAAAATGAAGTAGCTGCTCATGAATAAAATGTACCTGCAGATGGTTGTTCATCTCTGTAAAGAAGAGAGAAGTCCTGAAAAGATCTGTTGTCTTTCCGGAAGGAGAAAACCCTACTTTACGCAGTAGTTACATTTCTGTCTATGCCTGATGTAGGCAGGAGAACTAGGATCGTGCACCACTGTAGACTTTACATACTGTATACGCACAGGTCAAAATGGTGTACAACGATTTGACATAAGTGAAGGACATATCCGTGACTACAGCAGCTGGGCGTAAAAAAGCTGGATGTAGCACAGGTCTCGTGGTTTTCACCGCTACAGACACCTGCTCCGGTCCTGCCGCAGACCAAAGATCCATATTGTTACCACAGACGCTGGAGCTTCTTCTCAGATCCCTTCTGTAAAGACGTATGTTATCGCTTATGTGTCGTCTCTGTGCCCTGGGAAACATCAGCGAAGCTCAAAAATGGATGCTTACTTGTGTTACTCACTTGTGTTTGTCACGAATTTGCAACACAGCGAATCCAATTATTGAATCATTAAAGTTAGAACCCATAGATGATTGAAATAAAGAGCTCCTGATTAAGGCCAACCGCAAGATGGTGCCCTATGACGTTCTGGGTTAACATCTGCCTGTAAATAGTCTTATCACATCATGTTAAAAGGCGCAATCAGGATTTTTGGCTGAACCGATGTCATCAAACCGTTATCCAATCTCGCCTTGTAAGGCTTGGTTCAAAGGGAATGGTGTTCCGTCTGTAATGTTTCACAGTATGACAAATAGAACGTTGGTTTTAACTTTCTCTTTCAATGGGCTAAAACAAGGGACCACCTCTCCTTAAATCGGATCTGAATAATGTAAAATGCCACAATATCAATACCGTGAGCATGAGCGACAATATTAACAGAGCTCACAAACTTGTGTGACTAGCACAGGGAATCTGAGGTGAGAAATCAATCCATATGTGGGATCCATTTATAGTAAGATTGGGTTTTTTATCAACTGCATACAACTTTCTGGTCATTTGTTATTATGCCAAAGTAGTTTAATAGCTTCTCCTCTTTGTGTTTAAACCAATGCCAACAGAGAGCGCAATGAAAAAGATGGAGCTTTGTATTGATATGAACAGTCTTTCCATGTTGAATTTTGTTACTTTATGAGTTCGCGAGGAGAGGCACATTGCTGTCCTTGGGCAGGCTGACATTCAAACAAGTCTCGCTTTACAATCGTCAAAGCTCTGCACAATTGTTTGTTTGAAGACTAGGGATATGACATTTAATCAATTTGATGAACTCATAATCCTATCATAATAGATGTTAGTATAAACATGGTTAGATTAAACAATATGCAAACAAGCTAATCATTCACTTGTTGTGTGCAACACAGTTCTGTTTAGAGCAACACAAGCACCCACTTTCCTCAGTAACAAAAGCCTGGCACGCAGACAGACACTGCTTCACACCTCAGCGTAGATCACATTTCATAGCAACAGTAAAGTTCCACTGGCCGGGCACACAAGCGATGGAGACAAGGAAAGGAGGGAAAGATGGCATCGTGAAGCAGGGCGATCGATCGTCTGCTCAATCTACTACTCAACTTTATCACAAATGCAGAAGATCTCAGCGGGAAGCCTTCTGATTGAACACAACACAGGAAGCTTCACACAGACTTGTCATTTTCTATTCTCCTGCCACCACCAGCCGCGCTCTCTCAAAGAACTATCTCTAGACTTTTTAAATCGTACACTTTTTCAAATTCTTTCTTGCTTTATGCCGCTTTCTAGCCCCGGCTCTTATCCATTAGCATTCTGCCTGTGTGTTATAATTGATTCCACATGCTTTCCTCTTGTGAAAATGTCATTCATAATTCTGTGTGATGGCTTGTTGGCTGGCTGGCTCAAAGACAGAATGACTGGAGAGGCTGAAGTGTCCACTGACCTATTTGTAGCAGATACAAAGAGACTGACAACCAAATCTGATTATAGCAACCGGACCAGGCCCCCCTTCTGAAACAAGTGGTCTAAACCGTGCTCAGGCTAAGCCGCCATTCATCCTTCTGTGTGCTTTTTGGTCCTTGTGGTTAACCTTTATTTCAGGCAGTGTGGGGAAATGACCGGCAAATTGTCGGTGCTGATGAAGGCTGAAACTCAAGATGGCTGTTGAGGAGGCATTAACTTGGGGAAGCGGAACGTGAACTTGTGACCTTTTTGTGCGGTAATAGAAGAGATTGAAGTGAAGCCCGACTACTCATTAAGTTGTCTGTAAGCGTGGTGTTTGCTTGGCAACGGGGGATTTGCAAAACTGACAGACCATACTGTAACGTTAAACAGATGTGGATATGCCACAAACATAAACGAGCGGTAATAGTCTAGGAGTTTGCAAACGCTACAGGCTATGAAACTGGCTGAAACAGGGGGTCACCCAGCCCAAACAACCATCTCCCCTTATTTACACTGCTAATATCAGAACACTGACTGAGATAAAGGGAAGCACAAAACAAGTGAGCACAAGGACACAGTGTATGGAGATGTGAAAAGACAGAATGGAAGAATGAGGGGTTGTGTAGAGGTATACCTACCGGGTGCCTGCCCTGAGGGTACATGATCCCTGGAGAGGAGAGGCTACCAGTCCGTTTGATGGCCAGGTTAGAGCCCTGGCCCTCCACTGCTCTGCCCTCCACTGGTCACTCTACTCTTCCAGACACTGACAAGTATTTGCTGCTGGATAGAAGACAAGTCCTCCTTCTCAGTGTCCTTTAGCAAGAGTTGGTCCTGACACACATTCAAGCATAGCACTTCTGCCTTTCTCCAACAGTGTCATGTTAAAACAGAGCAGTTGTTTTGACCTCTTTCTTCCAGAGTTGTGCTTCCCAAAGACTTCTCTCTCTCCACTCTCTCTTCACCTTGTATTCCTGGCTCTGTGATCAGTCAAGGTCCACGCGTAGTGACATGACAGGGGTAATTTCATCCAGGCGAGCCCCCACCTCCGCTGTCTCCCCCTCAACTCCTCTCTCCGTAGCAAGTTTCTCCACCTATGCGTCCGAAGACAAAACATAAACAGTGTTTCTTTGGAAGCTTTCTCCCTCCTCCTCAACCTCTGCTTGCTGACACGCTGAAGTCCTGACTACTGCCGCAGAAAGAAGGAGGAGAAGACGAGAAGAGAAGGGAGGGGAGAGAGAGAGCTTTGTTTTTAATCTAAATGTGGAAAAAAGAAAAGGAAAAAAAAACGCGAGAGGAAGGCAGGAAAGAACAGCAGGTCAGTGGAGGATCCAGTGGGCTTTTCAGCAGCAAGCCCTAGACTGTAATATATTGTGCCTGTTGGCTTGAACACAAACACCACAGACTGGGCTAAAGCTGCTCTTAAGGTGGAGCGAGTCCGCGCAAGAACAACCAGTGACAGAGCAGTAGGGGGAGGAAGGGGGAAGCAAGGGGGGAGAGAGATGGATCCATTTTCAATTGTGGTCAGACACACAAAGCGATCAGTCATGCACAAAGCTCCAACTGATATGAATCGCGCTCACACATACGAGCTGACACCAAAACATGACAGCTTATGTGGACGCACGTAGCATTAGCGTCGCCACACACATCACAGACACATGGAGTAGAGGAGGAGAGGTTTATTACCCCGATCAGTGCTCCTCGTTAAAACTCTGCCAGCGTGATTAGACGTCTTTATGGTGACATTTAATTGCGTGAAAAGGCCAGGTGCATGACGGCAGTGACGAGGCAGCAGGATGTAGCTACAGAGAATGGCAGTGAATCCGGAGGGAGACGAAGGCTTGTATTCAGCATCTTGTACTCAGCACGATACAATGTTTGTTATTAAAAAGATCAGGTGGATGGGAGGACAGTTGTATTGCAGGCTGTGGCTCTAAAGGGCAAGCTGTTGTCTGTCTGTCTGTCTCAGGGCAGTTTTGTGGGTGGAGAGAGATTGAATGATTTTTGTTTTTGAATCCACCTCCAAATTTGTAAAGTGTTTAAAGTTCAGGAATTTGATGTGAAGGTGGGAAAAAGGTTGGAGCGCTGAAACTTTAAAAGAGATCGAGGATCAGCAAAAATCAATTACAGAAAGAAAAAGATCTAATTAACATGTAGGAAACTGTTTGAGGAAGCCAGGTTGCTGTATAGAAAGTGTCTTGGATTCAGGAGCTTGTGCAGCAACTCTCGCTTCAAATGTCTATCTTAACAGGGGGGGTATGAAGTTTGCATGTTCTCCCCGCGTCTGCTTAGGTTTCCTCCAGGTGCTCCGGTTTCCCCGACCACTAAAAACATATACAGTAGTTCAGGCTGAATGAGTGAGAGTGGGACAACAGATGCAAATTAGCCCAAAGCTACAAATCTAGAGAGGTGTGTTTATTTGTCCCAACCAAATAAATACTTGAACTTTAGAAGGTTTAAGGTTTCCAAGAATATTTGAGTTACATATTCTGCCACTTCAAGTCTACTTCCCCAGTCACATGTTGCAAGTCACAAACAAAAACAAAAGATGTAGCTTTATAATAACTGAATGGATATATAATGGAATATAAGTGCATCCATCAATGTCACAAAAAGCACACTAGAAGCGAACATACCCTCATGTTGGGGCAAAATTAGTTGTTGGGCACATGTCCCATAGAACTAAACCACTAAAATGGTAAGCTATTTTTCTTTGCATTCACAGTTTATCGCCAGTGATAAATATACCCCAAAATGTAACACCGAGGGGGGCTCAATCGACCCGCATTAAGCCTGATCGAGTAAACATTGGGAAGGACGTCCTGTATGAACCAAATGGATATACAGGACAATACATGTGTCTGTTCTCCTGTACAAGGATAATTACTGATTAACTAAGCAAAAATAGGCTCACTACTCCAGGATAAGCCGTCTGTTGGTCTACTTTTACCTCCTGGCTCTACACACGTTATTTACAGACAGCGCTGTTAGACGTGTGCAGTCTACAGCAGAGTATTTAAAGCCTTTCCGTGTAGAGAGCACCACTATCCCAGCAGTCTTTTGGCGCTGCTTATAATGAGTTTATCCAGGGCAGCGCTGCCTTTGAACTTGATCAAACGGCCATTAATCCGGGAGCATTCAATGGGACACAGTCAACCCTGGCATCCGTGGAGGCTTTCCAATAAGACACAAACTGTATTTGATAACAAGTGGGTTAACCCAAGGGCAGTCCCCGAGACTCAATTAAGGTCACCTACCAGCATCCCATTAGCCAGGCAGCAAGTTACATACACTACGGAAACTTTAGCTTGTTTATTTAACACACACGTAGATGCACAATCAAACTATACATGTTTGAGCCTAACCCTACAGTAACCTTCGTAAAGCTGTGGGAACCTAAACATACATTTTAATATTAATAATCCATGATGTTGGTCCTAACAGAAAGTAAACGGCCAATCAGATCAGAACATGCAGTCTTTATCTTATGAGAAAACAGAAAGAGACGCTTTGGACGGGAAGCTGAGTGATGGCGGTCCTGTCTTTGTCACTTTTCTGTCTGAAAAAGCAGATCTAAAAATGGGACATAGGCCAATGAAAACTAGTGATAGAACTGTTTTGAGGTTTTTATCACATAGTTCCTTTTGCTGTGGTTTGAAAGTTAGATAAGAGATCCTTTATTCGTCCCACAGTTTTAGGCTGGAAACTGAAGCCAGTGAATATGTTTTGGCTTTTTTTTATAATCCAGACCAGCACAGTCAACACAGATTTAATGCTACACAATTATAAATGGCAATCTATAAAACAATATTACCAAACATTGTGGTTAACTTTTTGCCTTGCAGAATCGAAGCGCTTCCAACAACTGTCTAAATTACAAACCTTTTATTCTGAAAAAAGAATCCTCCCACGTTGAATAAGAAGCAGACCATGAACACCTCGCTAAAGCAGCCTCACACCTTGAGCAATTTAGTCTTGCGGTGTGTAATCTGTGCAGGGCTACAGAGACTTGTGAACAGCCACCTGCTCTAAGGTAACACATTCACTCAGGATAACCAACGTCGGACCAAATTATCTTCCCTGCGCAGACATATAATTATTTCATCCACTCAGACTCGTTTTTACCTCGACAGCCTTTAACCACATGCAGCTAATTCACCAAGTAGCCCTTTATACTAATCTACATTATCTAATTGTCTAGAAGAGATTAAGAAGTTAATTAATCCCCAGACTCATCATACTGTGGTTGAGAGATCCAGACCGGCTCATCACTAACAACAACATAGAATTAGAATATATTGTGCATTGGTTATGTCAGGATCATTAATATTGATGATGACCATTTGAAATCTCAGCGCTGATCTAGCATGATTTCATAATAATAATAGTTAGTCTGTGTTGAAATGTATTGTATTGATGTATGCCTGTCCCTTCGCGGTACAACATTGTAAACATATCAATCAACTTAATCACAGACAGGAATTCTTGAAGTAATTGTCTTTTGAATGCAGGAGAATATTAATTACTCAAACAAACATGAATCAATCTTTGTACAAAAACCTTGTGAAGGGGACAAACAATAATCTTTGTCATTTCCTCCCAAGCAGAATAAAATATTAGAACTTTTTTGCCATTCCTTCCTTCGAATAGATCACTATAGGATTTGGATCACGGTTAGGATTTGGGTAAAGTATCTTGCAATGGGATCAAATGCCAAGATATTAGAAAGTCCCAAAACAGCAGTGCAAAGCTAATGCAGCTAAAGTCGGAAACAGGAACGGTCTTCCTGAAAATGTGAGACATGTTAAAATCCTAGTAAACAACAGTTCTGTTTAGCTGCGCATAGAGCTGGAAGACTGCACCCTTTAATGGACTTTGAAGAGTGTGGATTTGATTATTTATTTTCTGTCTTTAAAGTTTTCTTTCTTGTATTGTAAAGAACCTTGAGTAGCCTTGTCTGTGAACTGTGCTCTACAAATGGCTAACATGGCCCAATGCACTCTGGTCTCTTAATGTTATGATACTTAAAAAGCTGTTGTTTAAAAAATAGGATGTGATGAATGTGTGAGAGGAAGAAGCTTAGACTGCAGCACACAATGTTTACATTTAACTAAAAAAAATGTTTCAAACTTAGGCCCTGTTTAGACAAAAATGCTGCGGAGACGCTGCAAAGCAATTTGCAAAAACTGCCAGGTCCGTATTCGAAGTGCTAAGCGTCTACACAAAGACAGACAACCATGTAATTCTAGCACCCGGCCAGTAGTGGGCACGTGTATCATTAGTTGATCCGCCGCAATTGTTGTTTACGTTTGTTTTCGGCTACTGCGCATGTCCAAATGTACGTGCAGGGAAGTGGTGAGGTCATTGCAGGCAGAGAATTCACACCTTTTTCTTCACACATCTGTGAAACAGCCCCCTGCTGGGTAGCGTATCTGTTCTGTTCCACAAAGATATTACAGAATAAAAGTGATATTTTGGCCTAGGCAGTCCAATCAGCATTTGCCATTCTGAAACACTCCCCTTTTTTCACCCCCCTGAAACACCGTCTTTGTGTAAACAAAAGGCCAATTTAATACACAACTCTAAGATAAGATAAAGTTCATCTCACAATGGAGAAATTTACAATCATATTACTATTGTATTACTGTCGCAGTGTCTCCGTGTAAACAGCACGATAGTTACAGCAGCCTGTAGAGTAGAATGTCACAGCCCCTCGCATCGCCAACAATCATTCTCATTCTCTGCACATTATACACACAGAAGGACTCCGAAGGTGAAATGTTGTGCCCAAGGACACGCGGGCAAATGTACTGATCTGACTCCAATCGACACCTTTCAAATCGGTGCATAAACGTTCAGCCAACTTGAAGCCACTGCAGCCTCCTATTAGAAAGTGTGAGTGTGTGTATGTATATGTGTATCACTGCACACGCAGCGACTGACCTTGCAGATGGATAAAAGATGTTGCAGTGGCAGGCAGCATCTTCAGAGCGATGCAGAGAAGGTTCATATCCAGTCTGACCCTCTATAAAAGACCACACCAATTACGCCGTGGCCGAGACCAGTGTTTTCTAACCAGGGGTACATGCTTTTACAGCTACGTGAGCAATTTGCAGCTGGTTTGAAGGTGAATTTCTGCTTTAAATGAAAGGGATAATTAAATATTGTTGCAATCATTTGTTGTAGTACATGCTCTGCCTTTCATGTTCCTACTGTATTTAACAATTTGAACAGAAATAGCATCGAAAAAGAACAAACCATGGTTGGGTTCACCTCAGTGTATTTACAGTCAAGCCCACCACCTCATTCAAGATATTGTCAGTGACTTTTTAAATTGTGGAAAGATCATTTTTGTTGTTTTAAATTCCAACACTGATTGCCCGTGCTCACTGCTTGGACTAAATTAATTCAAGTCCTTGATTGACTGGTGAGCCCGCTCCCCGTCAGTTTAACTATTCTCCTCCAGCAAATCTCACCGGTGGTGGGTATGCCAGGCAAGACTTTGATAATTAGTTTTTCACACAAAACATATACTTCTGTGGGGCATTGCCGTTACTAGCCACTTTGAAGAAGTGTTTATTGATGTGCTATACTGATGTGTTTCTTGCTGCTAAAAACCAGCATAATATAGGAACATACGAACCTGCTTGATGTCCTGTTAATAAAATTATTTTTCAGTGGTCCATGTTTGTTTATTGCAGTGTGTCAAAGGTGAATGTAAATCTATTGTGAATGTAAAAATGTGTTACCAGACAAATTTCTCCTGCGGAAGACAATAAAGATCTCATCTTATTACAGGGGTCAATAAAGTATCTATCTTCCTATTTGCATTATAGTACAGGGCACTTAAAGGTATCTAGGAGGATTTTCTACTTCCAGGTGGATCATCAAGGCTATTGGTCCTCCCAATTGTCAATCATTGTGGTTGATACGTGCTTTTCAAATAAGACCAGAGTTTTGTTCAAAAAGTGGAGAGGGCGGTACTTTTCTAAAATTTGAGAAAATCCTACAATATACCTTTAATAATGGAATGTGTCTGAAGCTACAGACAATGCTGTTCCCAATCCCAAAATAGCTTTCAGTTTTCCAATGCCTATTAAGACTTGATGAAGTCTGTATTAGCATAAATGGCATGATAATAGATCCATGGTCTGAATGTACCGGTAAACTTATAGTCACATAAGCAAAAGCTCCAACTCCAGCTCCTTTCCTTACCTCCATGGGGGGGATTGCAAACATTGTGTTCTTCTTTAACTATACCTAAATATGACAATAAACTATGAAAAATCTTATTAAAAACCAGTACCACTAGCCATGTGCGCAGTCCATGAAGTTTAGGAAATGAAAATATACAGTTTCCATAACACTATCAGCGGCACGCAGAGGGATGCAGCGCGCAATCATTCCACCTTAAAAGCGCTTCCGTGTTTGACATCTCTCTCTGCGGCTTGATTGGATATCACGGCAGAGGAGTCTAACCAATCACAGGCCACAGACCCCACGTTGGCTCCTGATGTCAATATGAGAGTTGACCAATTGCAGCTCTGCCTGGCTCTGAATGAGTGCGGGTGGGGTCAGAGGGAAGGGGGAGTCTGTGGGGGATTGTGGGCATTGAAGTCCCAATTATTCAGCCCGCGCGCGCGCACCTACACACGCGGCACATGCACGCTGTCAGTCACGCTCCATAAACGGTCAGTAAATCCCACCGTTAATTTCAATCCATATATTTGTACTGATAATGCAAACACAAGCAGATCTGAGGAGAAAAATAGCTTGAAATTAGATTAGTATTTTTAAATGTTCATTATGCGGGGGATATGAAGACGATCACTGAAGAATGACTCAAATTATATTGAAGGTTACACACAGTAGAATCATTTTCTGTGTGATCACTTTTGTCTTATATCTGCTTGGGAAAATAACAAGGCTATACTTATTGCTAGAATATGTTGTTACCGGGTGATATATGCCATGTGGTCTGGGCATGTTGAGTGTGATCCAGCTCCACACTGTTTTATAACCAAGGCTGCAGATAAAAAAAAATCCATCTTGGCTTAATACATGTGTGGATGATGAGTTGAGTCCCATGTGTTCTGCTTCTGGAGATGCTGTCGTGTATAAGAACGTGTGGCAGAATAATGCTATAGTGTGTATATGTTCCGACACAGGATCTAATCCAAGTCGCGGAAAGGTGTTTTATAAGGACTGCACTCTTGTTTTGTTTGACGTTTGTTCAAAACAGTTGCCAACATCCTGAATGACTTTTACTTAACCAGAATACTGAGGATGTTAAACAAAATAAATGTTCCCTTGCTCCGTCTTGTGGATGGTTAAAGTCTTTGCTGCAGTTTTCAACCGAAAAGCAGCAGAGATCCTCAAGGCTGCTGTCAGAACTGCACTACCTGAATGTTTTTTATTTACTGCTATGAATTGTATTTTGGGGCTGGACTGATTAATGAGAAAGAAGCCGATTTAAACAAAAGCTAGTTGGGGCCAAATTCCTTATATGGGCAATTGTTCAGATGGTAATAGCTTTGTGCAATAACATGGGCAGACGTGTTGCTAAGATGGTTGCTAAGGAAAGCTGGAGTTTGGTCAATTCTTATGTGGCTCACGTGGCTCATATCTGAATTCACAAACATTATCAAATAAACACCAAGATCATAGAGAGCGCTAAACCACAGAATTTTATTCCAAAAATGGTGAGTGTGACACAGACAAATTGAGCGAGAAGATGTATCCAAATAAAGCAACAGTTTATTGACATATAACCAAAATAAGTCAAAATTATTTAAAATTCCAAATGGGCAGGTCAACAAAATATCAAGGTACAGTAAGGTTTTCATAATACATTGCAAATTAAAGTATTTTTAATCAAAACAGTGACTGAATTTATATATTATTAATCCACAAGGATTGATAATGTCTCTTTGTGGAAGACCACAAAGAGACAGCTTCAAGTAATCAAGTTTAAAAAGTGGAAGATGATGGTTCTTTCTTAAAATTTTGGAAAATCCTCCTATATACAGTACCTTTAAATGACTGCTGTAGGATCCGGTTTTATAGAGCTTAAATGAAAGATTTCTTCAACAGTTAACACCAGAGACATTTTTATATAGATCTTTTTAATGAGACCTGACCATAACTGAAAACGTTTAACTACAGGAAGCTATAACTCATAAATAAGCACATTTACACATGTCATGTCCAACACTGTGTAGCACTCAATGTTCTAATCCAGTGAGAGGAAACAGCTCTGGCAGAAACTCAGCCCATATGATGTTTAAGTGCGGATCATCTCTGTACAACTCTGACAGTGGTAAACACACTCTGCAGGGCAGTGAAGCTGCACTATGTGTACACCGTACATGAGGAACCGCATGATCAAAGGTGATCATGTATTATTCTACACGTACGATATAATCATTCTGAAATTAGATTTTCCTGAGGTAGACTCTACTTAATAGGTCACATTTGACCAGTCATCAAGCTGCTTCTAAAGGCTTAACGTTGGTTGCACTCAAGACCAACTCGTACAGTATAAACAAGTGGAGTCTTTCACACAAAAATCCAATCAAATGTCTTTATTTGTGGTCTTTACAAATATATGAAAATGTTCATGGGTTATGAATGCACTGTAATGGGGATGGGATTGTATGAAGTAAAAGCATAGCCCTGTAATGTATTCTGTGGCGGTGACTGGTTCTGACAGGGCAGGGGGAGAAGAGGCTCAGAGCTGTATAGCATTAGAAACATGTGGATCCCTGCTGACCTGCTCAGTTCACAGCCCATAGGTTTGTGTGCGCTCTTTTACCAGCTGAAAGCAAAATGCAGTATTCATAAACTATTTACTACATACATCTTGGGAGAATTTGTTTGGAATTTTCAATTATTTTTCAAAACTATTTTTTAAAAAGATTTCTTGTATTGAGACTCAGCATGTTATAATTTGACCATATTTCCTTGCCAATGAGAGACCTCTGGGAACACATGTGCCACAGTGGGGCGGCTCTGTCTCTAAAGCTCTTGTGTCCCTCTGCAAGACGTTTCACCATGTTGCCAGTGCAAATCCAGTGTGAGCAATAGCACACACAGCTAACACTATGGAGTATGGAATAAATTATGAAGTGACTGTAAGGCACTAAAAGACTAATGCACAACTATAATTGGGCTGTCTTACACAGAGGGATTGATTCATAGACAGCGCCTTCGCATTTAAGGGAACGTCATATTGCAGTAGAATTTTCCTTAATGATTGTTTGTTATTGTTTACCCATCATAAAAGCACTCTTTGTTTTTCACCATGCATCCTTCTTGTGCACAGTTTGATATAACATACAGTATTGCGCTCGTGTCGCTCATGTCTTGTGTTGAATTGTCCTGAGGGAGGAGTGTGGTTGTAATGCAGTGTTCCAGAGCTTCAGCCGGACTTGTTCTGCTCACCATTTCCTCAGACTGCACCCTTTTTACGAGGCTTTAAAAAGACCTTTATGTCTTGCAGCTCCAGCATTCTGCACCCAAGGGCAGCCCACTGTGCGATGTCATCTCCTGAGCGTGCAATGCATCAAACGGGGCTCCTATAGTCGACACATGGAGGGACTGTTCTGTAGAGAAGTTTATGATGATACAAGAGATCCAAAAATCAGCCAAATCAGACAAATACATTTCTTTGATATTTGAGCATATTTTCTTATTTTGATTGGTGAAATTATCTTTTGTGTGTTATAGACAGATGGTTCAGTGTTCAACAACAAAGCTTTTCAAACATTGAGCCTGCCATGCTATACACTGATATAGTTTTTTTTTACACTGACAGGTTTTTCTTAGGCGCCTTTTGGTTTCACACTGAGAGACACCATGGGCTGGGGTGTCAAAACAACTCTGCTATTAACCCCCCTCGGACGCTACTTTCTGCCAGGGCTTGGTCAGTGTGAACACACCAACCGACCCAAGTGGGAACTTATCACAAGGTAACACAAGGGCCACGGTTTTCTGAAGAAGAGCTGCTCACCCAAAACGTCACACTGTGGTGAGCTAATAAATAACTGGTGAGCAGACAGTCATGTGGTTCTTTTGTCATGTTTGTATTTAAAGTAGCAATTTTCATGTCAATTCTGATCATTAAATGGTCCAAATCAGTCAAAAGGTATTAACAAAACATGCTCTTTTCAAATACTTCTTTAACTGATAACTGTAGTTCAGCCAAGATATTTGGATTTCAAAATGAGTTTTACAGCCCCTGTTGTTTTTATTTCGATGTCCCACCCTCCACCATTTCACCAATCAGAAAGTCTGTGATCTGGGTTGCCAGAACTCACCACGTGGAGTTAATCTCACTGGTAAAGTAACATGGGGCCACAGAACTAAAAAAGGTCTCGTTATGGTTCTCAAATCATTAATGACCAAACAAAAAATAAAACCAGAATTTTCAGAAGACTTTCTAATAACTACACCTTATTTAAGCTTAATAAATGTTTAAATAACACTGAATTAATCATGAACAATGTATTAAGCCTAAATAAGGTGTAGTTATTATAAAGTGTTACCTAGATTTGTGGTTGACAAAAGTCTTTATTCAGATATTATGGTCCCAGTTAGAGTCATCTGCATATCTGGCAACCTGAGTCAGGGAGACTGCAGTACCACTTTTGGCCAGATTTTTACATACTGCTCCTTTAATACTTGTTGAGCCAATGCGCTGGTTTAGGACACGTGGGTGTGCGTGCCTTCATCTATAATCAGTGCATCACAACAGCTGCCCACCCGCACTTTTGTCACCGCTGAGCATGTTATGGTTGTCTTTTTTGGTTCCTGTTTTTATAAGTAAGTAAGTAAGTAATCTTTATTTATATACCGCCTCTCACAGACCAGAGTCACAAACATAAACTGTATATATTAACGGACAGAGTCACGCCTATCTCCGCTGTTCTAACTAATGTGCCAAAAAATGTGCTCTACTGGAGCTATCCAAAATGGCCGCGAGTGGTCCCGCCCACAAGAAAATTGTGAAAAAACCAGTGGGGGCGGGTCCCAGCTCAAAAGTGGCCAAAATGACGTGCGCTGACATGCTAGCAATACCACCCCGGGCCGATGGGGGTGGACCCAGAAGAAGAATTAGCCAATGCTAACATACAGCTTTGGCAGACTTCTCAAAAACGTCTTTACAGGATGGACCAAAAGTTGGCTCTTGGCCCAAAGCTCCGTTCCACATGTGTGTCAATGCTGAGGGGGGTGGACTTTTTTGGTCCACTCTAGTTTACTTGCTGTGAATTTTTTAAGTCTCTCGTTCAAATGAATGGAGTTGCGCCGGCTGACGCACGCATGCCCAGGCGCAGTCACTAAGCACAATGATTGATCTTGATATTGGCATCATTTTGGCTGGAACAAACATCTCCCTAAATACCAAAATTTCTACTTTATATTTCTGATTTGTGTGAGGCAGCTACCACTGAGGAGACAAGGAGATGAAAGAGGCCAAGACGGACCTCAGCTTGAGAAACTGAGGGATCAAACAGCACCAGCACCATCCTGGCCTTTGTTCCAGTCACTCGGCCATGCTCCTGAACCCTCTGCCGACAAGACCGATCCAAAAACTCCTTTCATTCCATTTGGCAGAATGAACGACACATGTAGATACAAAAAAATCACAATATTGATATGAAAAATGTGTACTACTGACTTGTTTTTCTTTGAGCAAAAAATTCCCTGGTACTGTTTATGAATCATCTGTGTTTCATAGAATGAGAAAAGGTAAGAAACCGTAGTATGTTTGTGGTAAAACAGTGCCCGTGTCAGTGTGGAGTCACGGGCGCGTAATGGCGTCATGATTGTGATTTGTAATTGACAAGACTAAACAACTATGCAACTATAAAATGAACGAAAGCAGGTTGTTATGTCCCCTTAATTTCCAATCTATAAATGTGGTTGGGCTGATAACTAGGAGTTTGCGAAGGGTAATAGTTCCTCTATCAGGCACAAAGTGGTAAAATCAGTACTGTCTCACACCATTAGACTAAAGAGATATGTTGCTGGGCAGACGCCAAAGAGAGTGTGACTAATTATGTGCGAGGCAGACGAGAGCATAAATAGCTTCCCCTCATCCATTATCATCACCATCTCCTCCGCATCCGGGTATAAATAAATGTCATTTGAGCCTGTTTTTGTTTGCTTAACATTCACATAATGAACCTCAGCAAAACAGCTCTCCTCATCAGCTTTTCACACATGTCACAGAAAAGCCATGGTTCTGACCTGTACCACATCCATGTGCACTAAAGGGAGCAGTTTCATCCATAGCTGGATGGATTTGATGGAGTGAAATGTAGTGTACATTTATCTGATAGATCTTCATCAATTTATCTGCATTTTGGGAGGAAAAGTGGAAAAAATATGTTGAAAATGGTCACAAAAAGATGTAGAAATTATTTTTTTGTTTTTATTTTCAGTAGTATGTAACTATAATTAACAAATTATCTGAAATGTCCCCACTAGTCTAAGCTTAAATGTGAAGAGAGGGAGAATAGTTTAACCAATGACGATGGGCTTCAGGAATTTGAACCAATCAGAAAGTTACAGAGGTGTTAATGGTGAAGTCTAACCAGATAGATAGATACTTTACTGGGAGAAACGCATCCATCCATACAGACAAAACAAAAATAGATCATTCTAAGTAAGTTTTTATTTATATACCGCCTTTTCACTGCAGATCTGAGTCTCAAAGCGGTTTACAATTGTTAATTTTGGGCATTTGTCTCTCACTCCACACAGAGATGGGAGCAGGGTTGCCAGTACAGGAAGCGCATGTCAGAACTATTGGACATATTTTTAGTGGTAGGGGAAACCGGAGTACCCGGAGGAAACCTACGCAGACACGGGGAGAACATGCAAACTCCACTCAGAAAGGCCCTGGTCCGACCAGGATTCGAACCCAGGACCTTCTTGCTGAGAGGCGAGAGTGCTATCCACTCAGCCACCGTGCCGCTCTAAAAATAGCTAAAAATAGTATCAACATGCAAAAGCACTTTAGGTCACAGCAGCAGAGGTGATGTAACCGCTTGGTTCGGACCATTTTCTCTGCTCTAGTCCAAAGTGAGATGCTGAATGCCTTAGTTAGCATTTCTCCAGAGGATTTTCACCTGATCCACTTTTTTAGGACCATGAATCTCCAGACCGGAGCAGAGAGGACAGTTACTGACAATCCCTTTGAAACACCAATAAAACTGTTTTATAGTACTGAAAAGGTTATAACAATGTGTGGGCTAGCATCTCTGCAATCCCCCCTCATAATCCTTTTTGTTTATGGACTAACTGTTCATCTGGGAATAAATCCTCCACATAATGCCGTTATATATGTAATGAGTTATTTCCACTACAGAGTCATGCATGTGGTTTTCTATCTTCAGAAAGTAAATCAATCAAGATGTTTATCCACCAAACAAAATAACATTCTTACATAAAGTTCATGTTCTGAAAAGTGGTTGGATGCACTTCAGTATGTTACATTACAGCATGATTTTTCCTCAGAGAATTATAATGAAATATGTTGTCATTATTTTAGAATGACAAACAAATTAAAACCACAACACACTACAGATATTGTTGGGCTGCCTGACGTCGGACCTACAGCGAAACACTGCCAATGTGAGACTGCTCCACTCCAGTATCATTGAGTGTTTATCGAAAAGCACTATGTAATAAAATTGTCCTATCATTAAGAAAAGCAATCCCAGCACTTCGAACCAGTATTAAGAGATAGTAAATTTAAATACATTGGTCTGTTGGCAGCAGATTACCGAGGTGAAATGTGGAGCCGCTGATGCCCCAGGTGTAAATCTGAAGTGTTTTCATACGGTACATTCTCTCTGATGTTGAATGCAGCAGTCCATGGGTTACGCTTCATGGATGTAAGCCTGCCGCACATGCATTTGTGTGAGTAATTACATCTGAGGGGTCATTATCTCCCTCTCCCTTGTCCCGATATAAATATAAACCATTTATTTAATGACACCCCGCTGAGATCGCATCTTTAGCAGAGTATACATGGTTTTTATTTACTGTTTTAGAAATAAGCCTGGACTTATGACAGCGGAGATGGTGTCATAAAAAGATATGGACTGTACGTTACATTACAGCCTGTTTTTCCTCAGTGTATTATGAGGAATTGGAAGTGATGGCATCAGAAAAAATGAAAAACTAGTATTAACTCAAGTCGCGGTGGCTCTTTGGATGTCTCAATCATTTCAATTTCAAGTGATGTCTCCTACTTCAATTGTATTTCTCTTTTTGACTATAGTATTTTTCATAACGAATATATTTAATGCATCAGTTTTTCATATAGCGCATTTTTGGACACGCAACCACGCTTCACATGTCATTATTCTTTCACTACATACATGGTACAGCCACAGCCGCGCCACTTTGGCACATGGTGTTCCCAGAGGTCTCCCATCACATTATTAACCAGGCCTTGCCCTGCACAGCTTCAGAGGTCTGACAGGATATGGCTTTCGCATCTGATTTAGTTTCTCCCTTTGGAATAAGCATCACCAGTAAGTTTGGCTGGAGGAAAATAGCAAGACCAATGGTGAGGGGCCTGAGGGGAGCTGTCTATCACAGAATGTATTTCATGGCAACCAATCAGGAAACTGGGGGGCGGGTCTAACTGGCACTTGTATGTGAAAAACATCTGTCCATCAATATACAGTCTTTGTTTGCAGCAAATGTTTGATTGTTTTGTTTTGTTATACTGCATGAATTCAATGATCTATGCTGCTGCAGTTAATAATGTGTGAAAATGAAAATGCTCAAACTAAACAAGATGGTGTGTGTTTACAAATGCCAAAAGTGCTTATTCAGCATCTGTTATTGATTTTATTCATATTTACTGTTCTAAAGTTTGAGTGCAAAGGAAAAGTTTTGATGCGCCTTTGAAAGCATCAGAGGGGATGAGAACTGAGACCAAAAGTGGTTAAGGAAATCTGTTTTTACCTGCTCCATATAATTCTTCGTGAACGTACTCACTAAAAACAGTGGGCATTTTGAAGTAGTTGAAGGAGCATAAATATTACTTTAGGAGACGTGAATGAATAGCTCTAAAAGAAGTGAAAACAACTATAACATTTCCCCTAAAGTCTCCTGAACATCCAGTTAGACAGTTAGACAGTGTCATGTCCTTTGGTCCTTTGCTGTTGTGCTCAATGTTGGATCGTTGCTTCATGAGGCCTGAAATGTATCACTATCAATAGTTCCCTATTGTTATCATCCCTTAAAGCTGAGAAAAATTCTGCGTAAAACTCATCATGAGGTTGCATCATTGCTATTTTTCAATATTAGGAGAAAAATATACTCAAGATGTAAAGTAGAGCGAGAGCTGAAGTGCACTGAGACAGAACAGATGCTTGTGTCTGTGAGAGGAATGCTTTATACAGGTGTGTGTGTGGTGTGTGTGTGTGTGGTGTGTGTGTGTGTGCGTGTGTGTGTGTGTGTGTGTGTGTGGTGTGTGTATGTGTGTGTGTGTGGGGTGTGTGTGTGTGTGCGTGCGTGTGCGTTTGTGCGTGTGGTGTGTGTGTTTGTGCGTGTGTGTGTGTGTGTGTTTGTGCGTGTGTGTGGTGTGTGTGTGTGTGTGTGTGTGTGTGGTATGTGTGTGTGTTTGTGCGTGCGTGTGCGTCTGTGTGTGTGTGTGCTTGCTCGTGTGCGTGCGTGTTTTGAAGTGTGTAAAGGGGGGGGGCAATGGCCGAGAGGTGCAGATGGCTGATGTCAGCCTTGAAAAATTCATGATGCCTGTTTGGAGATTCCTGGGGGAACTCTTGTTGGACTGGCCTTAGAGAGAAGCGCACACACCATAAGCCTCACAAACAGCAGGAGCTGTGTGCTAAAAGAAAAGAAATCAAACAGATCGGTGAAATGCAGGAAGGAAAACGGGATCACAACTTGGGCTGATCTGATTTGTGTTCGCTG
This sequence comes from Knipowitschia caucasica, assembly GCA_964034765.1. Classification (NCBI taxonomy): domain Eukaryota; kingdom Metazoa; phylum Chordata; class Actinopteri; order Gobiiformes; family Gobiidae; genus Knipowitschia; species Knipowitschia caucasica. Next base: position 48,408,931 of record OZ035824.1, on the reverse strand, counting down.
TAGCCTACTTTGAGAATAAGGTTGTTCCCAAGAGGCGTTTTTGTAAGTAAAAAACAAACTGAGGAAAATATGTTCTGGGAATAAAATAATAAAGAGAAAGATACAGCAAAATAACTTGTGTCATGACTTTGTGTCATAATGAAAACCCAGAGTTCTGCCAAGGCCACTGTGATAACACACACATGTGATAACACACACATGTGATAACACACACATGTGATAACACACACATGTGATAACACACACATGTGTCAGTCTGCAACACCCTGATGACAACCCCAAACCTCATTATTATTATTATTATTTTATTTATCAGTGATTGTACCTAAATGTGAGAACAAGGGGTCAGACATGTAAGATGTGGGTAACGTTAAGATGTGTTTGCGTTGGCATAGGTTACACTATTTTGTTTCTTTTGTTTTAATAGAAAACAATTGAATAATGGATGTTTGTGCTTGACTCAAATATTAGTAAGAGAAACATCCAAGGATTATTCCACATTCAAAACGCCCCATGTTGAAGCTTTGTTTTCTTTCTTTTTCTTTGTTTTCTAAACTGTGATAAATGAAACATAATTAAGGATATTGTCAAAGTGAAGGTTGTTGTCCCTCGGTCTGTTCCATGGAACTCGAAACCCCGGACTCCCAGGATCTGAGGACCAGTCTCCTGTCTGAAGTTGGAAGTTGGTGGATAAAATTGGTTTGATTTGATTTAATGAGTTATGTGTATGTAGTAACTAAGTAATAGTAACTGAGAGTGCATTCTCACTTGCTTGTCTGGTTCATATTAGCTGGACCAACACATCAAAATGTTTCATCTTAATGTTTTTATGTGGATGTAAAACCACCAAACAAGTGAACATCTTTTGGAACAGATCTGAAAAGCATGTTTCCGCAAGTGAACCAGACGTGGTCCAGTTAAAGTGAACCAGACGTGGTCCAGCTAATGTGAACCAGACGTGGTCCAGCTAATGTGAACCAGACGTGTCCAGTTAAAGTGAACCAGACGTGGTCCAGTTAAAGTGAACCAGACGTGGTCCAGTTAGAGTGAACCAGACGTGGTCCAGTTAAAGTGATCCAGACTTGGTTAACGTGAACGCGCCCTGAGTTATACCTAACCCCGCCTGCGATAGAAGTTGTCTTGGCCAGATCATCAAAACTATAGACAGTCCTTAAACAGCACTATCCAACACACAGTCTAAATAATGCATCTCATGAGACAAAAGCAGGAAATGAAATGTCAGATCAGGCCGGGGCTGGATCTGCTCTGCTCTTTTTCTCAACAACAAGCAACAATGACTAGACCTGGTCAAATTGGATGACATTTTAGAAAAAGATCTCTAAATAGTTGTGGATCTATTCGATGATATTCTGAGTGTTCTGATGGCGCTACAGTCTTGATTATGAGCTGTGTGTACAATAGGTCCACAGAGAAGAGGGGGATATTTGCCTCTATTTTCTGACACATTGTCGGGGGTGACAGCAGCATTCCCTGAGAGAGGACAAGTCAGAGTGACATTGAGCGAGCATCCAGCCTGTCTGCTGCTGTGTGTGTGTGTGTGTGTGTGTGCATGTGTGCGTGTGTGTGTGTGTGTGTGCATTTACAGTACACGTGTGTCCCTGGGGACTGGGGCTGGCTGCTCCTGGCCTGTCACCACAGATCTACTCAACTCTAGTCTAGTGACTCACAGTCTATGCATTATATCATACACACGGAAATAGACTGTTCTCAAACTTAACATTGCGTCGGTTTACACTTTTAGACATGAGTTTACCTTTAAATCCAGTAGTTTGTGAGATTGCCTTGATCAGGGGTTGTCAAAAGAACCAAGAGTCAGACCAAAAACTAGTATCAAAACTAGAAAGTAATTAGATTTTTTTTTTATTTCCACATAAACATGACCTGTTTTTGAATGATTTTGATATTAGTGATATCAGAACTGGTATAAATGTTGTGGTATCATAAAAATCACATTATTCAATTATTTTTCTTTTCAATTATTACTGTACTATTGAAATTGAAGTGTCCAGTCTATTTCTCAGACTGGACACAAGCATTGAAGGATGGGTATTTCTCTGCTTGCACATTGCATTAGACTTGATATTATTATTGTCAATCTCTTGCATATCTATACCAACCGATATCTATCTCAGAACGGAATAAAATGAGCAAAATCACTCAAAAACAAAAAAACAGGAGTCCTTGTGAGTGTAATCTCAGTCCGGTGTTCTCTATACAGATCTGTAGTTAGAACAAATGCACGAATGTCGCTGAGTAACCAAAGGCCTACAGCAAATGAAACAGAAGTGAATTTAATCAAATCAACACAGCACGCTCCATGTTCCAACAGTGAGCCTCTGGCAACAGCCTCCTCCTGCTTCCTCTGTCTGCTCCCATGTGCCCAAGCTTCTCTCTGTAATCTGGGATATGTGTGTACTCTAGGTATTTATGCACTGTCATCACTACGCGCTCCGATAGCAGTGACAGCCAGCGTTATGACGACTGTATCATCATTCATATTACAGTATGAATGTAGCTTATGGTGAAAACATCATAGGGGCAAGGGCAGACCATTGGGGGACTCCATAGCATCTCTTTTTTTACAATAACAGACATTTTATTTGATCTTGTTCTATTATCTTATTGCCTACTATTTTATTGCACTATCTATTATCTTAAATAATGTATCCTGCTGGATGTGAGCAATCGAAGTGCTCTTATTTCCACCTTTTATTCTTCTGTAATGTGCGCAACGATGACATTGAGATTTCTCCACTGAGCGACGGATAAAGGACTATTATCTTATCTTGCAACAAGGGCTTCCAAAATGAATGCTATATAATCTACTGGTCAAGCAACAGAGGATACTTTTCTCCTTCCAACAGCCAAAACCAAACTTTACCCCTGAAGCCAACTTTCTACAGAGCCATGGATGCCTGGAACATATATCAAGCTCTGAGAGAAAAATCTAAACTTTTGTGAGTGAACCATATTTGCGCATAGCATTTGAGCTGGAGTAAAGTCTGATCATTGTGTGGAAATGTTCTACTTCTTTAAACTGTGAATGTGTTGGTATAAAATATGTGTTCTATTTATAGCTCTATTCAAATTGAATGAATATGTACTGTGTGTGTATATAGTGCATATTGTATATGTATGTATGCAAAAACTGACTTTTAATTTGAATTTTAACCGTTAAGGTGCCAGAAGTTTTTTCCCTAAGAAGCCCAATTTTGACATCTTAATGTTTTAATAACTTAAATCCTCTATCTCTTCTCACTTTTATGTAAATAAGATAAATTATAAGGATGGCCCAAAGTGTATGTAGGAATTGAAAGTACCTGTCTAATTTGCATATTATGATGTCATATGGGCGTGGCAATCATGGATTTTCATGATACATATTTTTTTCTTTACTGACAGACACAGACCACTAGGACATGGACATACAGTATTAACAGAACTCACACTAGACTCAAGGGTCAGGGAAAAACAGTAAAACAGTGCAAACCATTAAGTGGCGGGAGTTGGAATGAATTTTGAATCCCAATCGGTCGCTTTAAACAACACTGCACACTGTCGACTTAAGTCAATCATGGCGCCTACAGGGTTAAAGGACCTCCAGCTCATGAGGATCCTAAATAAACAAAACCAAACCGTTGCCAATCTGTGCTGCGACTGGTTTTTCTTCAATAAAAATTGGTAAATCTATATAAGCAATGGAGAGTGGCTGAGCACTGAATGTTACAGAGATATGCGTACCTACCTCACAGCACAATATAAAAGTTAGCTGCAACTTAAAAACAGAGAAAACTGAAGCATACTGCAGGTTCTCACTTTCAGGAGCATCCGAGGAAGTGGTATCATGGAGGAGCAGGTGAAGTAGCACTAGCCAGGGGTGTTTTGGTACTCACGCAGCCGCTGATGGGAAGAGGTCGGGGAAGGATGAATTAATGATGAGGAAAAGGATGAGAGTGTTTTCCTGAACCAATAGTCCGACTCACATGGGACACACGAGGGAGGTGGGTGAGGCGGGTGAGGGGTGGAGGGGTGGAGGGGGTATGTAGGTACAGACAGGACAGCAGCTGAACCTGTGATCTCTCAACACTCACATGCTACACTCTGCACCAGTGAAGTGTTAAAATGTGGATTATTGACTTGTGGGAGCACAGGGTTTGGATTTGTTAGACGCAAAAGTAGCAGCTATTTCTATGTGAAAACGATGTGGGATTTTATCAAAGCTAATAGGTTTTGTACATAATAGCAAAGAAGAAACATAAACAGAAGGAATAACAGAGGTCCAAACTATTAATTAATAAATACAGTCTATGGTCCAGACTAGGGCTGCACGATATTGGAAATTTGAGCGATATTCGATATGAGTGTTTTGATAACGATATTATTGCGATATTTTGTCTTTCACCTAAAATTGCAACCTGCATTGATAGATAGAAAAATAAGAAATAAAATGGATCATTCTAAAAAGTTAAAAATAGTAATAATCAGCAACAGCCCTTCAGGTCACGGCAGCAGAGGTGGAGTAGCCTCTGGGTGGAGCAGGACAGGTAAGTAAGTAAGTAAGTAAGTAATCTTTATTTATATACCGCCTTTTCACTGCAGATCTGAGTCTCAAAGCGGTTTACAATTGTTAATTATGGGCATTTGTCTCTCACTCCACACAGAGATGGGAGCGGGGTCGCCGGTACAGGAGGCGCATGCCAGACATGCCTATTGGACATATTTTTAGTGGTAGGGGAAACCGGAGTACCCGGAGGAAACCGGAGTACCCGGAGGAAACCTACGCAGACACGGGGAGAACATGCAAACTCCGCTCAGAAAGGCCCCAAGGTCACAAGGTGGAGTAACCTCTGGAAGGAGCAGGACAGGTCACAAGGTGGAGTAGCATCTGCTGGGTGGAGCAGGACAGGTCACTAGGTGGAGTAGCCTCTGGGTGGAGCAGGACGGGTCACTAGGTGGAGTAGCCTCTGGGTGGAGCAGGACAGGTCACTATGTGGAGTAGCCTCTGGGTGGAGCAGGACAGGTCACTAGGTGGAGTAGCCTCTGGAAGGAGCAGGACAGGTCACTAGGTGGAGTAGCCTCTGGAAGGAGCAGGACAGGTCACTAGGTGGAGTAGCCTCTGGAAGGAGCAGGACAGGTCACTAGGTGGAGTAGCCTCTGGGTGGAGGAGGACGGGTCACTAGGTGGAGTAGCCTCTGGGTGGAGCAGGACAGGTCACTAGGTGGAGTAGCCTCTGGGTGGAGCAGGACGGGTCACTAGGTGGAGTAGCCTCTGGAAGGAGCAGGACAGGTCACTAGGTGGAGTAGCCTCTGGGTGGAGCAGGACGGGTCACTAGGTGGAGTAGCCTCTGGGTGGAGGAGGACGGGTCACTAGGTGCAGTAGCCGCTTGGTTTGGACCATTTTCTCTGCTCTAGTCCAAAGTAAAATGCTAAATGCTTCATTAGCATTTTTCAAAAAGTTAGCATTCCTCCAGTGGATTTTCACCTGATCCGCTTGGTTCGGATCATCGCTTTTTCTCGCATTAAAACAGTTTTTTTGTCATGAAAACTTTAACAGAAAATTCTGAAATCCTCCGTGCATGTGTATTAAGAATGTATATGTCTAGTGTATTCTCCGATAAACATTTAAATGTGTTGATTGATTGGTATTTGTGTTTATTGAGCGTGGCTAGCTCCGGAGTGGCCAGAACTACTTGCATAGCAATCTACACACATTAATTACAAGCAGAGGGTGCGTTGCCAAAGGGCAGCGGTCATTACTGTTTTGAGAGTCAGTTATCAAGAAATAATGATCGGTAGAACGTTTTGAAATTGCGTTCAAATCAATGGAGCGTTCTACTGCTGCTGTGAGGAGCCATGTAATAAATTAGAATATGTTATCTTTTGCATACTTGTAGAAAGAGCCTGGTCACTCACTATTTGACAAATACAATTTTATTCATTTTTTGTTTACTCTTGAAAGCACTGGAAACAGCAGCACGTCCTAAGCAGCTCTGAATGTGCTCTACAATTGTTATTTTTCTAGCTGTAAATATTTTCACACTGATCTAGAGCAGACCAGAACCAAGCGTCTGAAGCAAGCAGATCCAGCATAACTCCACAAGATGCTAATAAAACAGACAAAAATGGTTTGAACCAGGCAGACTCTGCGGAGGATAGGGAGCAGCCCATCACCCGCGGCGACACCACCTGTGCTGCTGTGGCCGGTCCTGCTGAGACCGGTTCTGCTGTGGCCGGTCCTGCTGAGACCAGTTCTGCTGTGGCCGGTCCTGTTGAGACCAGTTCTGCCGTGGCCGGTCCTGCTGTGCACTTTGTTACTGTTGTTAGTCACTTTTGGAAATATGTATTTGTTTGTGTGTTTTTTGGGATGGATGTGTTTCTGCTGCTGGGGATTAATAAAGCATCTGTCTATCTCTCTTTTTTACTTTCTTCTATCTGAAAATGCTGTTCTAAAGATGTGACAGACAAAAAAATATATGGGTGTGAAAACTATAGTGCCAGAATGAGTTTTGAGAACAAGGAACTATAAGGTTAATTTTTTGTAGTTTGAAAGTTATGTACAGAGGCTACTCCACCTGGTGACCTGTCCTGCTCCACCCAGAGGCTACTCCACCTCTGCTGCCGTGACCTGAAGGGCTGTTGCTGATTATTAATATTTTTAACTTTTTAGAATGATCAATTTTATTTCTTATTTTTGCTGCTACTGGACACCTGAATCTCTCCTACGGGGATCAATAAAGTATCTATCTATCTAACATTATACATACAGTAGTGTGGATAACATATATTACTCAGAGAAGTACTTTACCCAAATGACTTAAAGTGCTGAAGTATATAAGGCTTATATACCCAGGCCCATACACAAACTACACTATTATTATTTTGGTCACAACTGTGGGCCTCAGACTGTGGGAAAGTGCATGTACGAGCGCCATATAGACTTATTTTGAGCAAATGTTCTAGCTGTGCGGACGCAGACGTCGACCAGTGTGTGTCTCCCGGATTGGAAGTGACAGGCAGGAAGTATCAGAGGCAGCCGGTAACAGCCCACTAAGCACACAGGGGGCAGCACACGGCAGGCCATCACCACCAGGGGCACCAGAATGAAAAATGAAGAGGTGGAGAGATGGAGGAATAGTGAGAACTGTACCAAATGTATCAAATTGAAAATCAAATAGTGAGAAAGGAAGAAGGGACAGAGAAGGAAAAGTGTTTTTAAATTGGATGTGGAAGTGGTTGAATGTACATGAAGCCAGGCTAGCGGCAGACGTGGGAACAGAAATACAGTCAGAAGAAAAAAATGCTTTTCTTTTTTGTATAAATCAGTGTTTTGTCGATTGGATTTTTGTTCCTGAAGCTCGTCGTCTGCCAAGGTTCATGAAAAACGATTGATGTCTCAAACAGAGTTTTTATTCAAATGGATTCCTCCCAGGTCAGGATTTCCCCCGCACGCACACACACATACACGCACACACACCTACACTCACACACCAACACACACACACCTACACACACTCACACACACATCTATGTTTTTTGGTTTCGTCCCTTTTCCACCAAACAAGTTGGAGAAACAGCAAAGAGGGACTTGTAAGTACAGAACTAATCAAACCCCAACATGCTGTCATCCTCTATTTGGAAAACATGAACACTTTTATGATGTTTTGGTCTGATTGTCTGAGTGAGGGTGGTCCTCTCTTCAAACTTTTATGCCGCTTTCTTTTCTATTTTGTTTGTTTTGTGAATTAAATCATTTTTAATGGTTAAGCCAAACACATTTCTGCCCAGTGCCCTGCTACTACTCTTTCTAGTGCCCGGAGTCAGGACTACCCATGGGAAGGCAGCATTTCAAATTCCATCCATTTTCCATCCATTTTCTTCCCTTTAATCCATTTCTGGGTCAGGGGGGTGGCAGTCAGAGATGCCACCCAAGTCTCATAGCACCAGCCCCTCACTGACCCTCTGCAGGTGGTGAGTCCACAGGAGGACGGCTGCTCTCTGAGTGTGAGCATAGCCTTGATCTTTCAGTGGGGGCTTTGGGCAAAGTGGGGTTAAGTGTCTTGCCCAAGGACACAAATTTCAAATTCATGCAACTAAAATCAATAAGAGTCTTCCTGAAAATGTGAGACAGGCCTCTTCTCCGACAATATTTAAATACAGGTTAAAAACAGTTCCGTTTAGCTGTGCATACAACTGAGGGATTTTATCTTTATTCTCTTTAATGTACTGAGATTAATTATAATTTTAATGCCTTGTGTGATTATTTCTATCTTATTCTGTTCAGCACTTTGAGTTTCCCTGTGTATGAATTGTGCAGTACAAATAAACTTGCCTTGCGGTACGGTCAGACATTTTATGATGATGAATAACATTGTAATTCAGTGGCACGTATCTGTAACATTGGTTTGTGAAGAGAACACTGCACAAGTCAATTTGAAAACATCCTCCGTGGACAGAAACACAAAGAAAGGTGTAGCTCCCGGAGTATAGGCTGTGCTCTGCTCTTTGGTGCCACACAGGGAATAAGAGGGATAATAATTCAGTGCAAATGCATTTTGAAGCGAGGGGGAGACATGGTACAGAGGAGTGATGGAGACATGGCAGGCAGAGATTGACGCGCTCTTTCTCTGAGATGGATGTCTGAAGCCGCGCAGCAGGGCACTGACAGTCGACTGGAGGGAGAGATGAGGCAAAAGAAATACACATAATGAGAGACGGAGTGTGTATCCGTAATCAAGCCCATAAAGGAGAGCAGCCAGGGGAAGACGAGAGGCCTCTGAATGAGTCAATCATGATTAATCAAGAAGCACAATCTCGTCTGTCTCATGTGTTTGTGCGCTCAGACTCATCACGGCTGTCATCACACGCTGAGGCCCGCATCTCCTCCGCTCCCATCACGGTGTGCACGGCTCCTCAGCGGGTTTCCTGGAGGTGGAGATGTTCTGCAGCTGCTTCTGTGTGCAATATGGAGGTAAATATGCATCCTAAAGCTGGGGTACCTAACTTTTTGTGAGACATAAATAATGCATTTTGTTTGTGCCAACAGGAAGAGTCTTGTAAAGTATGTATTTGTGGGAAAATCAGACCACTACATGTTGTCTTTGTCATAATAGAAAACATCTTATCTTTTGCAAAGGGCAATTCATCCTCTGCATTTGACCCATCCTGATGCCGCGAAGGCTTACGTGAGGAGCAGGGGTCGCCGTAGTAACAGCGCCCGGGAACCCATCTCCAGGAGTTGATGCTCGGCTTGGTCAGGATTACCGGAGATGGAGGAATTTACCTTTTTTGCATGTTATTAGTAGTAGGGGAAACTGGAGCACCCGGAGGAAACCTACGCAGGCACGGGGAGAACATGCAAACTGCACTCAGAAAGATCCTGTTCTGACCGTTTGAAGTGGTTAGCCATGCTTCTACAGTATCAGTCAGATAAAGAGATCCTTTATTCGTCCCACAGTGGGGAAATTTCAGTGTTGCATCACAAGTTATAGAACAGTAGCAAAGAGGAGCACACGGCACAAGTTAAGTGAAAAATAGCTATACTAATTAAAGTAAAACAAAATCTCTAACTCTAGCATCAAATATTAAGTTTAAGTTTAAGTTTAGCAACAGCTGTATTTGGATCTACATGTTTTATTTCTCATGTTCTGAGTCAGTATGAACTGACTGTTTAAGCAACACTAAAAGTCTCACATCCATGCAGCATATTGTGCATCAATGGTTGAAACAAATGTAAATTGAAGAACTGTAAGAGCTTGTACTTCTTGTACTTTTCCTTTAGTTGATTTCTATACATGTATCAGTACTTTTACTTCAGACTAATACTTTTGCCTCCTCTGGGGGTTGAGTATAATTTCTGAGGCTGTTTGTTGAACTGATTTCATGGCCATTGTTTCTGTATTGCTGTACGTTGAGTCTTAGCTGTCAGCATGAATGAGAGTAGCAAAAACATTATTTTCGAAACTTCATATTCTTCAACCCTAAAACTGTGAGTGTTGTCAGTTGAAATGACTTTGAGTCATAAGATTTTATAGAAAGTTTGTAAAGTCATTTTCTAAGTTTACAAATAAATTTTTCTTCACAAAACATATTTTAAATTGCCCCTGCTGTCTGTTCAATTTCAATTTCAATTTAAAACATGTATTATTCATAACACAGAATGGACCTCACAAAAGTCTCTCATTTTGACAGTGCAAACAAAAGCTCATAATCTGGATTTTCAGAAGTTCTGGTGCAGCCTCTGCAGCTCAGACTGCTGAGTTTCTTCACATGAGACATGATGAGTCCATCCACTGAGAATGAGACTCATCCAGAGTCATCTATATCCTTTATATCCTATGCCTTTATCTAAACCTAATACAGTGATGTTTTGTTCATGTTTAGCTGAGGCTCGGGTGATTCCTCAGTCCTTCCTCAATGACAGAGAGATGGAGGTGTATGTGTGAGACCTGGGAGAGAAACGCCTCACTAAACTCCACTCTACACCTTTGTCTTGCACACAAATGGATATGTGAGGATTCAACAAGCCAAGTCATGTCTCTGCACTAATGGACTAAATGAGGATTATGTGCAGGTGCCAAGCAGGCTCAGAGATGTCACATCAATTGTTGGTACGTGCGCGCAGAATAGATAAACTGTAATCAGTGCAGCCAAAGGCACAGGAAGCTCCTGCTGCAGCGTGAAAGGCAAACACAGCCACATGTGAGCCTCCCCCAGAGCAATTACACTGTTCACATCACAAGAGCAGAGCGACACCGCAACGCCCCCTGCTGCTCTGCCTCAGAACTATTTGTGGTTATAACTGTGGTACCCGTTTCAAACCACGAAAATGAATGTGCTCACTGCTCTCATAACAGTTTGGTTGGATCATTAGTCTTCTCACACATGTATTTTTGGCCTCTGTTTCATCTTTGGATCAACTTATTCAGACAGAAAACTGACTAACAGAAGACCAGCCTCTCACAGCCAATCAGCTCTCAGCCCCACACGTCAAATAGATGCTCACAGGGCTCGTATGCAACAGATGAAGAAAAGATGTTGTGGTCTGATTTGTTCACAAAATCAGGGCTCACTTCATCACATTTTCATTGATTGTATTGTCCTTGTGCTGTCAATGTCAAATAAACTGCTTTTATATTTTCTTTTGGGTATACCAGCATATGTTATTTACAAAGAAAAAGTTTGAAACCACGAAAAATGTATTCAGCCCAAAGTGTGAAATAATGACTCGGGGCTCTTTATACCGTTTCTAAGATAAAGTCAGCATGACAATTCACTACTGAAACAAGTAAGTAAGTAATGTTTATTTATATAGCGCATTTTACAGACCAAGGTCACTCAAAGCGCTTTACAATGTTCAGAGTCAGATATTGTTCCAATCATTCCACACACGGTGATGACCATCAGCTCCAATCAACACCATCCATTCACTCTCTCATTTACATTCATACCTATTGTACATGTTTTTGGTGGTAGGGGAAACCGTAGCATCCGGAGGAAACCTACGTAGACACGGGGAGAACATGCAAACTCCACTCAGAAAGGCCCGGTTCTGACCAGGATTCGAACCCCGGACCTTCTTACTGAGAGGCCACCGTGCCACCCAAGACTCCCTCTGTTGTAAAATATGTATTTATGAAGCAAAAACTCTGGTACTGCAGCTTTAATTGTGTGTAGGAAAAAAAACGCATTTTCATTTTTGATTGATTTTATTTATAAGGCACCAGAAGTCCTTTCTCACTGCACAACATTTCAGATTATTTACAGGAAATGTTTGCTGTACTTTTTTGTTGTCATCATTACACATTTTTAGGTTTAAATGAAGCTAAGATATAAGACACAAAACATTTTAGTTGCCAAAGCACACACTTTTTAGGTTGTACATTATACACAAAATAAGTATTTAGAAAGACCTTTACAAAGCCCAAAATGCTTACACTGCATCACGGCGCTGAAGTTGTGAGAAAAGGGCAGGACTTTGGATGGGGCTTAGAAAATGAAGTACTGCAGTTGCCCTGGTATCACAGCTGTAATTATGCAAGACAAGCACAAAAATCATCCAAAACGGACAAAAGAGCAGCCAGAACACATAAAGCTCTCTATGCAAATCTGTATACACTGTTCTCGCCTCAACTACTTCAACAAACACATAGAAATTCAACAGTCCTCCTGCAGTCGTCTAAAATACCGTGAAAGAAACGTCAATCACCCCAAACCGCAGACATTCAGAATTATGTATCCAGCGGACATGCAGTGAACAAGGCTGGAGCATCATGGGACGTCCGGTTAGATACCTACAAAGAGTTGGAGGAGAACAAAACAGTATCCACAAGTGTTTTTCTTGGTAATGTTTGGTGAAGTGCTGTATATGCAGAGTCCACAGCATTAGATTTGATTGTGGGTCCGGACCTGGGCTGAGGTCAGAGCGGGTCGTGACTGCACAAAACATTGCATTTTAAAACCCATAATAGCCTGTACCAAAAGAACAATCTAGTGCTGATATGGCCAAGTGGTCAAGGGGAAATCTAATGATGATGAAAGGTGAGTAACTTCGGACATTTGTGCCGACAGAATGCGGCTTTAGTGACATGAGCGCAGGCTAAAGCTGAGCAGATGAAATGTCCAGGGGTCCTAGAGGTTTCTTTGAGTCAAATTGGACCTGTTTTCAGACCTGTTTAAGACCATTTGAAAGGAAATGAATAAATACAATGTTATTTAATAGAAAAAAAAATATTGTGGTTCAAAAATTAATGTGTGACAGAGAAGTTACATACTACACATATTTTAAGACCCAGATATTAACATTATTTTTTGTATTATCAGTATTATTTCCATTTTATAATTCCAATGCTTTTAAGACTTTTAAAAGACCCTGTAGGAACCCTGTAGCAGGCATGATGAAGACATGCTCCTGGACCGGTCGTTTGGGTTTAAGACAACAGTCCTAAAAAGACAAATGCAACTGTGGACTCACAACCGTAAAAACTACTAATACCCTTGTCTTGTTTAGCACAGGAGTGGGAGGGTCTTTGAGACTAGAATTCATTATTCAGAACATGTTGAGCTTTTAGAAGCAGGCGCTGAACACAAACTGAGAAGCACCAACACAAACTGTGGGGGTTTGAACCAAAAGAGTGGATAAATACAGCGTATTCAGTGTGTGCTTTAACATTGTTCAGCTCAGGCCTGAAGATTTCTTCAAAGAGACACACTGCCCTCTGCTGTCAAACTCTCTACATGCATGATCTCTGGTGCTTTGATGCTGGGAGACAATTATATTAATATACAAAAAAAAAAACAGAAATTGGGACAAATTTAAGATTGGTGTATAAAAGACCTGTTGCTTATTGGATGTTTCAATGGCACTCTTCAATTAAAACATAGAAAAACAGAGAGGATTGGTAAACAACGTCAGCACAAGTGAATGCATGTCTTCAGAGTGTGTCAGGCTAACGAGGAGCAGAGTCCCACAGAGCAGTCCCATGAGTTCTCAAGAAACAAATACAAATGTAAAATCAGAAGGACAGAAAACCGAGCAGGGACCCAGCATGGCAGTAGAACATTTAACACGTGAAGTCTCTCCATGTGAAGTCTGGCAGAGGCAGGACGTAGCCGGGCAGCTGTGCGGAGGTCAGTGCGTGTGGACTGTAGACGGAGGCAGTGGGCCACAGGACATGCTGGGGGAGCTCAGGTCTTTGGAAACACTAATCAGACTTGTCTCCATCTTCTTCACGATGGCTGTCTGCTCCATCACGGGAAGCCTTCTCCTCCTTGGCCAGCTGGGCCTGAGATGCCAGCAGAGAGGACAGGGAGAAGAGCCCAGATGAGGTGGTGACCGCAGGCAGAGTGGGCTGGCTCAGACCCAATGGCAGCGGGGTCATGGGCAGGGCCAGTCCTTGGAGCTGGGACAGCTGGTGAGCCTGGAGCTGCTGCTGTAAGAAGGGAAGAAAGGAGAGCTTAGAGGTGGAGGCCACAAAGTTTGCAACCACAGCATGAATGGAATGATACTGTCCTTTCTCATACAGATAAATATGCATAAATCAAATTATATCAAATAAGAGAACAATATGGTGTATGAGTTATTATGGTTCTTCATCAGTATCCAATCAGAAAAAGGGCTGCCAGGTTATTTGATGAAATCCAGTGTCGTCTCCATCTTAACCTCAGCACTGAGGGGACATTATGAAATTAAAGCAAATAAGCTTGGGTTTGAACTCAGGTGAGATTGTTGGAGCCTGAATTCTGAATTCATTCAAGTGTCAGATTGTAATTGGATGATAGAAAGAGACAAACTGAGAGGGCATTTGGTTTATCTCTCACTGTTTAACACAAAATATACAGATTTAAGCCCAGGATCAATTTAAGATGATAATTTGTGAATTTATTCTCATTATAAATGTCTACAATATGTATAAGCACATTTATCATAAGAATTCACATATTTATTCCTATATTTCTCAAATCAGAACATTTCTCATTCATGAAAAAGGCACAGAAACCTTCAAAGAGAATCTACACTTCCTTTTGTCGCTGTCACTGTTTGTATGTGTCATTAGCAGTCTGATGATCACACTGCTTTTTAGAAGTGGGAGGATTACGTCGATATCTCAAGAGTTTCCGAGATCACATGAATGTATCAAATGATTTCACTGTTCTCTGTGCTCAACGCAAATGACATGTTTTTGACCATTCTGAGGTTATAGCCATGTAATGTCTTTATGATGCAGAGAAGATGCAGGGACTGCTCTAACCACATCGGACGTCGATTTGAAAAGAGCACTAATGATCGGTAATGGTGCGTCTGCCCCCACAGGTGGAGTCATACCCTGATGATGGAGTTCATTTCAGGGGGGGTGACCTGCTTGGCGCGCTCGATCGCAGCCAGGACCTGCTGCTGGTGCTGCAACAGACAAGTGACGGGTGACGAGAGGGGGAGACAATGGCCCAGAGAGAGGAGGGTGAGGAGAGAGAGGTGGAAAGGTTAGATCAATATCAATAGTCCCAACCGAGCGTCAACATGTCCAACAGGTGATGTCCCCCTTCCCCCTGGCCATTCTTCTGTTTGTACGCACACACAGATACACACACACACACACACATGCACGCGCAAACACACATACAAAGGGCTGTGGGAGGCTCCAGAGAATGGATGGGGGGTTGGTGCGCTGTAATGGGTGGAGGTCAACCCCTGGTGGGTAGATAAGAGCGTAGCTTATCTGAATCACACAACCGTTTATTACACTGACACACACACGTACGCACACACACACACACACACACGTGCAGGTACTGAGCGATGTGGGGGAGGAGCTGGGCGGAAACATTGAATATAGCGGGGAGAATCATGAAGACGGAGAATGGGCGAGGGGGGTGCAGTGAAAGGAAGCGGCTGATGATGAATGACATGAGCCCGGGGGTGGGGGGGTTCACGCAGGCGGCGGGGTAATGAGGCGCGAATGAGACCCCAGACCGTTCCAGGATTTGAGGCGCGGGGGCAGAGGTGAAGGGCCACAGTGTGTCAGCGAGCATACGCACCTCCTGAGACAGGTAGGGCAGCACTTGAGCACAGATCCCATTTAATCTCTTCACAATTTCAGCCTGGAAACAGAAAAAGGATTGGATGAGACAAAAAAAGCTTATCATCAGAGCATTCTCTTTCAATTCATTATTTAAATTTCTTTTGGAGGGTTGGACAAATAGAAATCTTTGGGACATTATTCATCACAATATCAGAATACCTAAAGAAGAAATATTATGCATTATCTTTGGCCATTCAAAACAATAATAATCCTTTTTACTTTGTCCTGTTATGTTAGTAGTATTTTTAAGTAAAACATGTATGGAAAAAAAAAAAAAAAGAGTATCAAACTTAATGGTACACTGTGCAATATTTAGTGCCATCTAGCGGTGAGATCTTATATTGCAGTCCAAGGTCCTACGGAAGCCTTTGAGTTGAGGAGCACTGTCTCTGACGGTGCTCCTCAACTCTCAAGTCATTCACCAGACTGCCGAGGAAAGAATACTTTAGTTGGATACAGTGGCGGCCGGCCAATAGAGGGCGCTAGGGCGCCGCCCCACCACTCACAACTTGCCATGTTACCTTGAATAAAACGTTAAAAAAAATAATAACATTAAAATATTTCGAAATGTATGTGTGTTTTATTTCAGATGTGGAAGAAATACTTTATAGTTTATGCTGAGTTGGATTGATTAAGCTCATCAGCGTTGTCTGTGTCGGACTGAGGACGTATTTCCGCCTCAGGGCGCAAAAGATTGCGCCCTGAGCCGTCTATGGACTCTCGTTAAAAGTTGTACATGCGCAGTAGCTCCTCTTCAATGCAAGAGATAAGACGATTTGGGGGCGCAGGAGAAGTGCGCCCTGAGGGGGCGGGATCGCCCGCGACCTGTACTGTCACTGTTTTTGACGTCCGTTTACAGTGATTGACAGGTCAAGCTGTGGGAGTTTGAGACGAACGTAAAGAGACGCAAAATGGAGAACGAGAAAAAGAATAATTCAGTTAGATCACTCAAAACAATACCGTTTGAGAGAAGATCATACCAGGAGAAGGTTGAGGTTAAAGAGCTTGGACCTGATCAGCCAAATATTACCATTAGTCAGCAGTCCAGCGACAGGGGGAGACGGTACACTAGCAGCATGTAGCGAGGCTAATGCTTTATTTTGCTTTCCATGCCTCTTGTTTCAAACATCAGGATCTGACCCAGCATGGATCAAGACAGGTATGACTGATCTGAAGCACTTTTTAGAAAAGGCAAAGAAGCATGAGCAGACTGGTATCCACATGCAAAATGCCCTCAAATTAGCTATGTTTGGGAAGATAAATATTTCATCCCAGCTGGATGAAAGCTACAGGGTAGGGATCAGAAAGCACAATGAGGAGGTTGACAAGAATAGGCACATCCTATCAAAAATAATAGACTGTGTCAAATTCTGTGGTGCATTTATATCTAGTCATCATATTCATAGCCCCCCCAGTAGAAAATTCCACCAGCCGCCACTGGTTGGATAAATGACCGGAACTCTCCAAACGTCTCGGGCCTTGACAGTCGCGTGGAGGCGACATGTAAACAAGACCGAGTTCAGAGCAGCGCCCACTGCACAGAGGCTCTACTGAGTTTTACCGTGGATCTATTATAATATATAGTTTTACAAACGCGGTGTGAAGAGAAGAGACACATGGAGGATTAACGTCTGTGTGAGGTTACAACTACGATGATCAAAGAAGCAGGAGCTATCAGAGGTGGGACAAAGTCATTGTTTAGCAAGTCACAAGTCAGTCTCAATTCATTGCCCTCAAGTCCCGAGTCAAGTCCCGAGTCAAGTCACGAGTCAAGACAGGCAAGTCCCGAGTCGAGTCCAAGTCAAAGGCCAACAAATCTCAAGTCAGTCCCAAGTCCTACGGTTTGACTTTCGAGTCCTCTCGAGTCTTTTTGACCGCGATTTGTTTCTTGTTGGTCTCCACGTACTTTTGTAGGCAAACAAAATAATGTTAGGAATCATTTTGCTGGTGCATTCTTGTTGGTCTCTGACCCATGGACTAACAGTTTGTTCCATGTCGTTGGCTGCTGATAAATCAAAACTATCTACGTGATCTAATTGGATGTTGTGCCAGATGCAGGCTCAGTTACACATGCACAGACCACACATAAAATCAGAGCAGTCCGTGTCAACATACTTTTTATCTTTGGGGTTTTTAATGGGAAGTAGCAAGTGCAGCATATATGAATATGAGTATTGGGCTAGGACCTGTATCTATATAATCAGTTTAATGTCCGTAGTGGTTATTGTTCCAAATGTCCTACTGTAGAATAGGGGTAGTATGAGGGGTCTAGGCTTTGGACCTGAGGCAACTCGCCATCAACTGGACCAGCATTAGCAATATCTCATAATTACCAATATATCATTACATAATAAAATGTCTGGTAACACTTTACATTACGGGCCGGTAAGTCCATGGTACTTACAGTGGTACTTCTAGGTACTTACAGTGGTACTTCTAGGTACTTACGGTGGTACTTACGGTGGTACTTACGGTGGTACTTACGGTGGTACTTACGGTGGTACTTACGGTGGTACTTACAGGGGTACTTACGGTGGTACTTACGGTGGTACTTCTAGGTACTTCTAGGTACTTACAGTGGTACTTCTAGTGGTACTTCTAGGTACTTATTGTGGTACTTACAGTGGTACTTAGAGGTACTTATTGTGGTACTTACAGTGGTACTTCTAGGTACTTATTGTGATAATTCTAGATACAGCTGTAACTTAGTAATTCAAGGACACTACAGTATTATTCCTATGTAGTAAATGTGGTACTTCTACATACATACATACAGAGGTCATTTGTAGGATTGTTTGACTATAAAACATAAAACAACATTATGTAAAACAAACGTCTTTATTAATATGGAATAAGTAGCACAGAAAGGACAGTATAAATACATTTAATGCATATTTCAAAACAAGTTTCAAGGACAAGGGAAACACTGCAAGAACTAGGTACCCAACCCAAGTAACAAGAATTACACATTACCAGGTACTTACCAGCCAAGTACCAGGTACTTACCAGCAAGTACCAGGTACTTACCAGCAAGTACCAGGTACTTAACAGCAAGTACCAGGTACTTACCAGCAAGTACCAGGTACTTACCAGCAAGTACCAGGTACTTACCAGCAAGTACCAGGTACTTAACAGCAAGTACCAGGTACTTACCAGCAAGTACCAGGTACTTGCTGGTAAGTACATGGTATACTATATAATTACTGGTATCACTAGTACTTATGGGTAAGTCCTTTGTCTTATTATGGGCCAGTTCCTATGGTAAGTACCTGGTACTTACTATATAATTACTGGTGTTATCACTGGTACTTATGTTAAAGTCCTTTGTCTTATTATGGGCCAGTCCCTATGGTAAGTACCTGGTACTTACTGTATAATTACTGGTGTTATCACTGGTACTTATGTTAAAGTCCTTTGTCTTATTATGGGCCAGTCCCTATGGTAAGTACCTGGTACTTGCTGTTAAGTACCTGGTACTTGCTGGTAAGTACCTGGTACTTGCTGGTAAGTACATGGTATACTATATAATTACTGGTATCACTAGTACTTATGGGTAAGTCCTTTGTCTTATTATGGGCCAGTTCCTATGGTAAGTACCTGGTACTTACTATATAATTACTGGTGTTATCACTGGTACTTATGTTTAAAGTCCTTTGTCTTATTATGGGCCAGTCCCTATGGTAAGTACCTGGTACTTACTGTATAATTACTGGTGTTATCACTGGTACTTATGTTAAAGTCCTTTGTCTTATTATGGGCCAGTCCCTATGGTAAGTACCTGGTACTTGCTGTTAAGTACCTGGTACTTGCTGTTAAGTACCTGGTACTTGCTGGTAAGTACCTGGTACTTGCTGGTAAGTACCTGGTACTTGGCTGGTAAGTACCTGGTAATGTGTAATTCTTGTTACTTGGGTTGGGTACCTAGTTCTTGCAGTGTTTCCCTTGTCCTTGAAACTTGTTTTGAAATATGCATTAAATGTATTTATACTGTCCTTTCTGTGCTACTTATTCCATATTAATAAAGACGTTTGTTTTACATAATGTTGTTTTATGTTTTATAGTCAAACAATCCTACAAATGACCTCTGTATGTATGTATGTAGAAGTACCACATTTACTACATAGGAATAATACTGTAGTGTCCTTGAATTACTAAGTTACAGCTGTATCTAGAATTATCACAATAAGTACCCAGAAGTACCACTGTAAGTACCACAATAAGTACCTCTAAGTACCACTGTAAGTACCTAGAAGTACCACTGTAAGTACCACAATAAGTACCTAGAAGTACCACTAGAAGTACCACTGTAAGTACCTAGAAGTACCTAGAAGTACCACTGTAAGTACCACTGTAAGTACCACCGTAAGTACCACCGTAAGTACCCCTGTAAGTACCACCGTAAGTACCACCGTAAGTACCACCGTAAGTACCCCCGTAAGTACCACCGTAAGTACCACCGTAAGTACCACCGTAAGTACCACCGTAAGTACCACCGTAAGTACCACCGTAAGTACCACCGTAAGTACCACCGTAAGTACCACCGTAAGTACCTAGAAGTACCACTGTAAGTACCACTGTAAGTACCACCGTAAGTACCACCGTAAGTACCACCGTAAGTACCACCGTAAGTACCATCGTAAGTACCACTGTAAGTACCTAGAAGTACCACTGTAAGTACCTAGAAGTACCACTGTAAGTACCATGGACTTACCGGCCCGTAATGTAAAGTGTTACCAAATGTCTCATATAAATTAATTCAATCAGTCAAAGCACTGATTCTCATATCAATGCACCATAAACAATAGTGCAAATATTAATCTAGCTTAGTGCACATAATCAAAACAACTATCTAATGTATGCAAACTTTAGCAGGAGGAGCACAGCAAAAACATACTCATAATAATAGGCCTCGGCGCCCACACAGAAAAATATAAGAAAGAGCCAACAGAGCAGCGCAGGCTAGCGCTAGTTTGACTCACCAGTTCCTCTTTAAAACACGGCACACAGTGTGACAACTGCGTCGATTCAATTGTATGAGGCGCCTGTAGTGAAAGCATATAATTACGGTTTGTAGAACAAAATATGACGTTAGGTCGCGATAAATACCTGCAGCTCGCTCATTTCCAGCTCCCCTAGACAACACACCCACCGGTGAATGCAGTGCGCTTGTTTAGGGAAGTGTTGCTGCGCGAACTGCGGGGAACTCATGTTCGAACTCTCTCGCGAGCGCTACAACTACCGCGAGGCTTTGTTTCTTCAGAGACGGCATAGATAGAAAGAGAGATGCGGAGAAAGGTAAAAATGGCCCGGGTTACGCAAGTCTTTACAAGTCAATTGGCGCAAGTCCAAGTGAAAGTCAGAGTCATTGATGTTAAAGTCCAAGTCGAGTTGCAAGTCTTTTTATATTTGGTCAAGTCGAGTCTAAAGTCATCAAAATCATGACTCGAGTCTGACTCGAGTCCAAGTCACATGACTCGAGTCCACACCTCTGGGAGCTATACAGAGCCGCGGCAGGACATGGCAAAGCTCATGTTAGCATTAGTATTAGCCACAGCGTCCTATCTGCATCACCAGGTAAGAAACAGAACATTCACTCACGCTGCTGATTAAGTATTCTGGCGATTGTTTTATGGGGATTCTGTGTGTTTTTATTTGAGGCTTTGTCCCTGAATAAGTTTAGTTGAAACTTGTGACAGTAGTTGGACTGTGAAAAGTTTCTTATTGTTCACGTGTGAGTCTGTTGTGTACAAACTACACAATGTGCCTCCTGCTGTGTTAACGCTGTCTTTGTGCATGTGGTTTGTGATGTTGACACTTTGGTGCTACGACGCTGGACTTCTGCATAAATATTTTTTTTAAAAGATTGTTGTTCGGATCGTTCTTTTACATAACTGTGGTCCTCCATGGTTCTTTTACATAACTGTGGTCCTCCATGGTTCTTTTATATAACTGTGGTCCTCCATGGTTCTTTTATATAACTGTGGTCCTCCATGGTTCTTTTATATAACTGGTCCTCCATGGTTCTTTTATAACTGTGGTCCTCCATGGTTCTTTTACATAACTGTGGTCCTCCATGGTTCTTTTATATAACTGTGGTCCTCCATGGTTCTTTTATATAACTGGTCCTCCATGGTTCTTTTACATAACTGTGGTCCTCCATGGTTCTTTTATATAACTGGTCCTCCATGGTTCTTTTACATAACTGTGGTCCTCCATGGTTCTTTTATATAACTGTGGTCCTCCATGGTTCTTTTATAAAACTGTGGTCCTTCATGGTTCTTTTATATAACTGTGGTCCTCCATGGTTCTTTTATAACTGTGGTCCTCCATGGTTCTTTTATATAACTGGTCCTCCATGGTTCTTTTATATAACTGTGGTCCTCCATGGTTCTTTTACATCACTGTGGTCCTCCATGGTTCTTTTATATAACTGTGGTCCTCCATGGTTCTTTTACATAACTGTGGTCCTCCATGGTTCTTTTATATAACTGTGGTCCTTCATGGTTCTTTTATATAACTGTGGTCCTCCATGGTTCTTTTACATCACTGTGGTCCTCCATGGTTCTTTTATAACTGTGGTCCTCCATGGTTCTTTTATAACTGTGGTCCTCCATGGTTCTTTTATAACTGTGGTCCTCCATGGTTCTTTTATAACTGTGGTCCTCCATGGTTCTTTTATATAACTGGTCCTCCATGGTTCTTTTATATAACTGTGGTCCTCCATGGTTCTTTTATATAACTGTGGTCCTCCATGGTTCTTTTATATAACTGTGGTCCTCCATGGTTCTTTTATATAACTGTGGTCCTCCATGGTTCTTTTATATAACTGGTCCTCCATGGTTCTTTTATATAACTGTGGTCCTCCATGGTTCTTTTATATAACTGTGGTCCTTCATGGTTCTTTTATATAACTGTGGTCCTCCATGGTTCTTTTATATAACTGTGGTCCTCCATGGTTCTTTTATATAACTGTGGTCCTCCATGGTTCTTTTATATAACTGGTCCTCCATGGTTCTTTTACATAACTGTGGTCCTCCATGGTTCTTTTATATAACTGTGGTCCTCCATGGTTCTTTTACATAACTGTGGTCCTCCATGGTTCTTTTATATAACTGTGGTCCTCCATGGTTCTTTTATATAACTGGTCCTCCATGGTTCTTTTATAATTGTGGTCCTCCATGGTTCTTTTACATCACTGTGGTCCTCCATGGTTCTTTTATATAACTGTGGTCCTCCATGGTTCTTTTACATAACTGTGGTCCTCCATGGTTCTTTTATATAACTGTGGTCCTCCATGGTTCTTTTATATAACTGTGGTCCTCCATGGTTCTTTTATATAACTGTGGTCCTCCATGGTTCTTTTATATAACTGTGGTCCTCCATGGTTCTTTTATATAACTGTGGTCCTCCATGGTTCTTTTATATAACTGGTCCTCCATGGTTCTTTTATATAACTGTGGTCCTCCATGGTTCTTTTATATAACTGTGGTCCTCCATGGTTCTTTTATATAACTGGTCCTCCATGGTTCTTTTATATAACTGTGGTCCTCCATGGTTCTTTTATATAACTGTGGTCCTTCATGGTTCTTTTATATAACTGGTCCTCCATGGTTCTTTTATATAACTGTGGTCCTCCATGGTTCTTTTATATAACTGTGGTCCTCCATGGTTCTTTTATATAACTGGTCCTCCATGGTTCTTTTATATAACTGTGGTCCTCCATGGTTCTTTTATATAACTGCGGTCCTCCATGGTTCTTTTATATAACTGTGGTCCTCCATGGTTCTTTTACATAACTGTGGTCCTCCATGGTTCTTTTATATAACTGTGGTCCTTCATGGTTCTTTTACATAACTGAGGTCCTCCATAGTTCCTTCTTCCAACTTGTGAAGGCACGGTGAAAGCAACGATAGCAGTCGCTAAAACGCGATTCTCGTATCCTTTTTGTCCCTTATCCACCACCGTTTTTCAAGATGGCGCATTTACACGGAGAGTCCTCCTCTCTCATGGACACTTATAAGTTAAATTCTAAGCCTATGAATGCAATTCAAAAAACATGGTGGAGGTATATATTCTTAAAAAGGTTGCATTTGTTATTACTTAACATGTTTTTTCATATGGAGCAGCTGTAAACATTAAACAGGGTGGCTTTAACAATACCATTGGCCTGCCCTATCCCTATGCTACCACCAGAGGGGTGTGTAGAATTTGGACAGCACATGGCGCAGCAGTGTACATGCTTCAGAGCAAGAAGTTCCTGGGTTTGATTCTTGGTTGGCACGGAGCGTTTCTGTGTGTGGGGGTTTGCACGTTCTTGACTGTGTTTTGCTTAAAAAGGCAACCGCCCTGAGTGTAATGTCATGGTTGTACAATGACATCACTATTACAGGACTGAGACAGGAGCTTTTAGACAGTAGGGGGCGGAGTCAAATGTTTGTGCCAGAAGTTCCTGGTATTAGCGTGGATGGATCTAAAAACAACTCCAGGTCTGATGTTGTGATATGAATAAAAGCACAATAGGTCTCCTTAAACATGGCTCTATTTTACCTCCAGACATTTTGAGTGAACATTTTTAAGTCTGGTGTACTGGAATGACAAATTATGATTGTGTACAAACATTTCCTGACCTATGGTAACGTGAGCACTATCCTCTCCTCCTTCCTACTTTATCTGTAGTATTAGGATTTTGACTGTAGGCTGTTCATTGCTATTCACCCGTTGTCCCATTGTCCGTTTCATGGTACGATGACAGGACCTCTGGACCTGGCCTCCTCCATCTACACCTGCGGACTGCCCCGCCCGACCCGCCTGGGAGTGCTTCAGTCCTGTACCGGACCTGTCCACGTTCAGCGGCCACTGGTCCACGTTCTGTAGCTTAGGTCCTGGATCTATAGCCCGTCCGTCCGTGGGAGCGGATCCCTTTCTCAACTTGTGGGTCTCCCCGAGGTTTCTCACTTTTTTACCACTGTTTTCTTTTTTTGAGTTTTTACTTGCTGATGCAGGAGGGTCTGTTGGACAGTTAGAGTCCAACAAAAAGGACTGTGGTGATGATCCAGGACACTTTAACATTCTACAACACGTATGATTTTTTTTTAACATGTGTTCTATATTCTTTATGTGTTTTAACTGTTGATTCTCTGATCTGTGTTGGTGATTTCAATGGTTTTGTTAAGTCCTCTGAGATGACTTCTGTTGTGATTTAGGGCTATACAAGAATACATTGTATTGTATTGTATTGTACCTCAGCAACTACTAAAGTGCCTCAAAAAAAGAGGCCACCCACCCTAATCATTGTGGGCCTCCCTATTGCGCACCATTTACCATCAAATCTACCTTTAAATATTTTAGCATACATGTATAAGTCTTTAGGCGTCGGTTTTGTTATAAGAGCTAGACTAAGCACCGGAGTGACTCGTGTTTGGGCCCACGCACTTGTCTGTGAGGAAGTGCATCATATGACCTTCTGAAAGCAGGACGCGGCGCACTTCCATGTTCGAGCATATATCGCCTCCTTTTATCCCATTCATTAACTGAGCAGCTAAGACACCGCCGCCTTGCGCTCAGAGCTGCACGCACCGCTCTCACACGCACATCTATCATCACATTTGGTTGGTAATCATCCAATCCGTCGGAGATATGCAAAGCAGCAGTAATTGTGTTAGAGCCTAATCCGTGGTGCTGAGGAGAAGGCGGCCTTTCCTCACAGTCATTAGGCATGCAGCGCACAGCTCCCATCCACTTGTCATTACACATCCAGCGCTGACATCTCCAAAATGCCTCGGAAATGTCCCCGCAAGCCTCGTTCTGTGCAGTGCCACTCCCTCGTAGCCTTTATGCATTTACCCCTCTTCTCTGCCCTCTGTCGCACTGTCTTTCACTCGGGTTTTAAAACAATAGTGATTTTGATTTTGCTTTTGGCTAAATGGATTAAATGTCATGGATTGAACTAAAGTGGAGTAGATTACACTATGCAGTTATGCTATAACACTTTGGATTTTCTTATTTTTATCTGAGGTTATGAATGATAACAGAAGCACTATTTTCTAAATCCCAGCTCCAACTTTTTCTTTTTCTCCAAATGATAATGACCACAGAAACTCCTCTTCTGACCCGAGCACAAATTCTCAACAGTGTGTGTTTCCCATTTAACATCATTGGCGGCTCAGAGACTTTTGTAGTAGTAGTAGTAATTATTTTTATTTCAAACTCCAAATTCGTACAAAAACCGTAAACTGTGTAGAAAAAAAGCAAAATGGTAATCTCCGACCCCTCACTCATGCACACAACAAAGACAACACTCTCTGACTCTACACTCTTCCCCCCACTATTTACACCGTTTTGGTGGTTGTGAATGAGGTTCTTCTTGCCAAAAAATCTCCAATCTCTGAAATTCCTGGGTTGTCTTGAATGAACTGCATGTTTAGAATCAATTATGTTGACAATATGGCGTAACACAACCACTAACAATGACTGCGTATTCTCATTCATGAAAAATGACATTTATGGCTGCATGTGTACACTTTCTAGCACATTTGCATCTTTACAACTGTAAGAAATCAACTAGTGTGACAAAAAGTGTAACAAAAATTATCTTCTTTTCATTCTGCCTGAAAAAGCTGGGTTGACAGAGTTTATTTTATTTTCTGTAAGTAAGTAATCTATATTGATACAGCGCATTTTACAGACCAAGGTCAACCAAAGCACTTTACAATGTTCAGAGTTCAGACATTTTTCCATCCACTTCACACACGGCAATGACAGAAGTGAGACGCCGAACACACTGGTGAATCAAAGCCCCCCCCACCCAACACCATCCATTCACTGACTCCTTACATTCAGACCGATTGTACATGTTTTTAGTTGGTAGGGGAAACCGGAGCACCTGGAGGAAACCTACGCAGACACAGAGAAACACAACATGCAAACTTCACACAGAAAGCCTGGAGTTGGAATGGGACCCAGGACCTTCTTGCTGTGAAACACTAGCCGCTGCACCACCTGCTGCCGCCCCGTCTGAATCTTAACACTCTGTAAAGAAACTATTCATTTACAATGTACTCATGAGAGACGGGAGATGAAGATGTAACTTAGCAATAAATGATAAAGAAAAACAGTGTTCAAGATCTACATGAGTGTGTTCACAGTAAAGTGACAATTGAAGTATCTGGACTTTAAAAGGTTATAACTTAAAAACTAAAATTACTTTCATAGATTGGAAAAAAGATTTCAAACACAGACAGATTGAAGAGATAGTGTGGAAAAAATCAAAAGGAAAGATTGACATAAAAATGTTTAGCAACATTTTAAACGACCAAATCATCCTCTAATTGGACCATTCTACTGTGACGCCAGTTACATAGAAAATAAATGTCCTCAGTCTGAAAAAGCAGAAGATGAAATCCCACAAGATTTACATGGTTACCACAACAGAAGGGAATCACTTGGTATAAAAAGGAATCGTAAAAAAATAAAAAATAATGTATTAATTAAATGACCCCTGAAAAATGTATAACGGACGTGATGAGGACGGTCCTCTTTTCTCTAAAAATTAAACTTGAGAAAAAAAATATCTGGTCTGTTTTCACATTTAATTGATTGACTACTTTGTGTAAAAAAAATAGAATATCTGTATCAAATGTGGACGTCTGAAAATACCTATCAAACTTCCACAAAGCTCATTCCGTCAAATCATCATCGTCCGTTACATAAAATAAACAGGGCCGCTATAGGAAACTTGTCTAATGTAAAAAACAGTTATGTTCTAGCAACTTCTAAAGGACAGAGGAGGTGCTTGGAAACATGAAAAACATAAAATATCTTCTGATTATTAAAATCAAATTTTTGGCCTTTTGTCACACTTTTGTGCCCTTTAGTGTGAACAAGCCCACATATGAAAGTCAAACAGCAGCTTGGAAGTTGAACTATAAACTGCTCATTAAAAGGATACTAAAAATAAAAGCCAAGCAGATTGAGATGAACAAGAGTGTGAGAAACGGGCTTGCCACAATAGGCCTCAACATGAATGTGCCTCCACACTTGTAACCCTTCAATCTCAATTCACTAATGGAACGAGCGCCGCACAAAGGAAGCGGGACAGTGCGCATTAGGGACAACAGGAAGGCTCTCAAACAAAACGCACCCGACCGCACGCAGGTTGGCCGCAAAAGGTGAATGGGTGGGCTTATTTTTTCTTCTACACGTGAGAAATGTACAATATCACAAAGGGGCCAGGGGAAAAAAAAAGGCTTTGACCATGGGCTTCTTGGCTGTCGGATAGGGGATGAGCGGTGATAAAATGAATAGCTCAATTAACGCAGCATGGTCTTTCCGGTGTGTGTTTTGTGAGGATGCATAAGCTGTGCCGCCGCTAAATCACTGCGCTTGTCTGCTTTTACGTGCATCTGTGCTTTTTGGTTCCTTCCAACTGTGTTCATCATGGCGGGTGTGAGGACAGGGGGAGGGGAGACTTCAGCGCTAATGTTAAAGGAGACAGTATACTACATTGACTTCAGATCTTTTCACTATGTTATAGCAACCCTGGAGTTGTTACAAACATGTAATTCCGCGACTTCTGTCTAAAAGTTCCCGATTAAAGTCCTTTAATTGAATGCTGCCTTTGTACCACTATGACATCACACTCAGAGTAGTTTTCTCCCATTTACAACAAAAGTATTGACCATCAATTAGATCTGCAAATGCCGGTAATTTTCTAATTTAGTGTGAAAAAATGCAACTCTCTGGTGGAAGCATAGGGAGTTAAAGACAGAAAACATTTTTTGCCCTCCATCATTTTTGACCAAATATTTTATACTTGAAAGGCCAAAAATAATGTTAAATGTTTTGCTTGACCATGGCAATAGTTTTTCTCCTTATAGCTTCTCCTGCTCCCACCGTACAATAGCAGCGCGGAGCAAGGAGCAGCGCTCTTCATATCTGTTGAAACACCTCAAAGTTATATTATCAGTGCAACACACAGCTGCCAATCAGAGAGCTGCAGGTGTGCAGGAAACATCTGCGTCTGTCAACACCACAGCCCGACGTGGGCCTCAGGGGACTGTCTTCAGAAACACCCTGAACCATCACAAGCAGCTGTGTGGAGAGGAGCAGCGGGCTGAGAATCAGTCAACACAAGCCCCATTGTTTCAACCGCTAACTATTACTAGCACTGCATTAGGAGATGCCCCTTGCATGTTGAAAGCAAAGAGAAGTTTACAGAACAAAAAAAACAATAGAATAGAAGAGGATGGATAAAAGGAGGGAAAGGCCGATGGACCTGTTATTTGCTCTTAAAAATATGCAGGAGAAAGAGTTGCCTTTATTATAGTTATTTGATCAATCAAAAGTTGTATTGCTTTGCTAGTCCCACTGTTGTGATGTCATGACCAATCAGATTGATGTATCCACATTTTCCTGAAGGCTGTCAGCCAGTGCTCAGATAGACCGCAGTGCTACACATCCATCTGGCCCTGGCAGCTTAGATAAGATGTGAATGATGACAACGTTGTGATGCAAACCTTTCCTAATATAAATAACCAAAAGCTGAATCAACGTACCTGTTTGTGCATCTCAATGTTCAGCCCATAGGACATCTCATAGTACTAGAATCAAACGAAACAAAAGAACATGTCAGATCATTTTGTATTAAACTGGTAACAATACATTTATAACAATATTACAATTATAATCAAACACATTAAATAGCTCAAATGGCTGCCATCTAAAACACATAGGAACATATTTATGAATATTTTGTTAGAAAATGTTTGTGCCATTAGCGTTACAGTACCAGTCCTGCCTACCAAGAAACTACTTCCTCAAGCCTTAAACTAGAAAATATAGCATTTTTTAAATGTATGATTTAGAGTGATTTCAGTCCTTTACTGGTCATAGGATTTGTTGTCTCAGAACATTTTCAATAAGAATAAATGTAATCTATGAAATAAAGACTAAAGTATAAATGAAATCATACAGACATACGAGGCCCCTTGCACTCATAATGTACCGTTTTCACAAAGTAGTGTAGACAAAGAGGCAGAAGCCGAGTATTCAGTGTTAATGAGAGGCCACTCTGTGTTAATCATCCTGTCTGAGGCCACAAAACAAAACAAACACTGCACACACATGCACATCACTCACACACTCACTCACTGCTCACACAAAAAATACAAGTTATTGTTTTTCTAGCCTGCCTCACAGACACATGCACACTGCACACATACAGTACAGCTCTCCCCCTTTGGAGCCCACATCAAGCTCCCTAAAGTAATTACAGCAGCGGGAAATGGAGGTGCAGCCAGTGACCGGGGGAGAGGGTCGACCTGACAAGCTATTAGAGGAAAAAGGGGGGCACGGACGCTGATGGCAGGAGCACAACGTAATTGCTCAAGTGTAGAGACCTGTGTGTTCACTGTGCCGCTATACGGTTTCGGTGAATGTGCCAAACGGTAAATACAGGTGCTGAAAGACAGATATATCTCAGTTGAAAATCTCTGGCTAATTGGAGCAAGTTCTTCTTGACTCTGGCTGTTTCACTGCTGCTGGATGAAACTGCAAATGTGGGTTGTGTGGCGATAACACAAGTGCTATGCTCTCTCGGGGGTTAAATCCTTCACACAAACAACACGTTTGACAGAGCTGAACTTTCCATAGATAGACGTCCTCTAGACTGGACTCTGCACTCTCTTAGCATTTCATACACCACAAACACCTTAAAGGTCAAGCTGCTAATCCCACACATGGCAAGGCAAGGCAAGTTTATTTGTATAGCACAGTTTTGCAAACAGACAACCAAAACACAAACAACGTGGATCTGTGCCGTTTACTTTCAACGTATTATCCCAAGCTGAATATCTGTTGAATTTGTGAACTGCTCTATTCGGCAGATATGAGACGCTTAAACCAGAACGATCTCCACCATTTTGGCTCAGCATTCATCAGCCGGAGAGTGTGGGAGTGTTCACGCCTGCCTCTATGTGTGGCTGTGTTTGTATCTGCGTGTGCGGGTGTGTGTGCACGTGTGTGTGTGTGTGCTCAAGTGTCTGTGTGCACCTGACAAGTGTGGAGAGAGCAGTGTGCCGGTGCAGAGTAGATGAGATTAAATCCAGTCAGAGGATCAATTAGACACAAAACATCAGACAGTTACACAGCAACGTCCAGCAAAATGAAATTAGCCCGAGTGCAGCACTAAGCACATCTGTGTGTGGCATGTGCAGTGACAGAAGCAGAGGAGGAGAGGAGTGCAGGCATACAGCATACTGCTCAATGGCTTCTATTGGCATTTGCAACTCGAGCTGAAGGGCAGGGATTACAGGGTCGTAGTGGATAATATTAAAAGAAACTGGAGGCGACACATCTCCTGCGTCATTTATAAGTAAAGCAAAAAAAAAAAAAAAAAAGTACTGTCACTTCAATGTGGGACACTTCCCTAAATAAGGCAATAGGTGGTAGGCCACAGGAGTGCTTATGGAGTAAAATCATTCTTTCTCATTATTCCTCACTTTCCTTCATGTTCACACAGAAAAACTCCAGTGATTAAAGAAGCTATACCCGATTTTTGTTCGTAAAATAGCTGTTGCTGAAGTAGCTGTGAGGCAAAGCCACACCACAATGAAAGAAAACAACATGAAACACCTGCGCACAAGTTTGTGGTGAACGGGAGGAAGCTCCGAGGCATGTGCAGGAACCGCGGCTGTACCCGTCTGTCTCTGTGTGGTATGTCTCTGTGCGTGTACGTGTATGTACATGTGTCTGTGTGGTATGTCTCTGTGCGTGTACGTGTATGTACATGTGTCTGTGTGGTATGTCTCTGTGCGTGTACGTGTATGTACATGTGTCTGTGTGGTATGTCTCTGTGCGTGTACGTGTATGTACATGTGTCTGTGTGGTATGTCTCTGTGCGCGTACGTGTATGTACATGTGTCTGTGTGGTATGTCTCTGTGCGTGTACGTGTATGTACATGTGTCTGTGTGGTATGTCTCTGTGCGTGTACGTGTATGTACATGTGTCTGTGTGGTATGTCTCTGTGCGTGTACGTGTATGTACATGTGTCTGTGTGGTATGTCTCTGTGCGTGTACGTGTATGTACATGTGTCTGTGTGGTACGTCTCTGTGCGTGTACGTGTATGTACATGTGTCTGTGTGGTATGTCTCTGTGCGTGTACGTGTATGTACATGCGACTGTGTGGTACGTCTCTGTGCGTGTACGTGTATGTACATGTGTCTGTCTCTGTGTGTATACGTGTATGTACATGTGTCTGTCTCTGTGCGTGTACGTGTATGTACATGTGTCTGTCTCTGTGCGTGTACGTGTATGTACATGTGTCTGTCTCTGTGCGTGTACGTGTATGTACATGTGTCTGTCTCTGTGCGTGTACGTGTATGTACATGTGTCTGTCTCTGTGCGTGTACGTGTATGTACATCTGTGCGCGTACGTGTATGTACATGTGTGTCTGTGTGGTACGTCTCTGTGCGCGTACGTGTATGTACATGTGTCTGTCTGTGTGGTATGTCTCTGTGCGCGTACGTGTATGTACATGTGTGTCTGTGTGGTACGTCTCTGTGCGCGTACGTGTATGTACATGTGTCTGTCTGTGTGGTACTTCTCTGTGCGCGTACCTTCATGCGTCTGTGTGTGAGTGTGTGTGTCTGCCTCTATGTGTGTACATGTGTGTCTGTGTGCGTCTGTCTCTGAGTGAGTGATGTGCAGCAGTTCTGTACCTAATTATAGCAACTTCATATGAAATTGTATTTATTAAAAGGAGAAGTTTTTAATTCTGAGTTTCATAAAGCCATATCTGTGTCAGATCTTATCTGTAGTGAAATCAGACACTTTGATAATGTGTGTGACGTGGAACACGTCTGCTGCGTAATTTGCATATTGTCCCCTAGATCCAGGGGTGTCCCATTTCTAAGGGAGAATGTTGTGAGTGCACTCCCCACTGGGAAGGCACTTTACTGGTGAGGGTACTCACACCTAAGGGCAAGGGTGAGAATTGGGACGGGGCCTACAGTCTATGGGAGAGACCTGCGAGTGCGGGACTGCCTCGGACTATCTATGCTCGGACTACTCTGAACCAGACTAAATTCACGTGGGCCACCCAGAAATTTTCCCCATAGAACTCAATACATAATAAAACAGCTCATCCTCAGCTGACAGAGAACCTACAGCTTTCATAAAGGTCTGATTTTGTGGGGATTTTAGTATCCCTTGTCATCCTGAACTTTTTTTCTTCTTAAATCCTTCGGTTTTGTTTAAATCCACCCTTTGGTGCTACAAACTCTGCTCGTCTGGCTCTTGCTCTAACTTCCGCTCTGATGAACTGCTCTGATTGGTCAGAGCGCGGCCGAGCCCCTCTGTGCACGTGCGTGAGACCCGGTGTGAGACCCACACACGCGTGTTTGGCGCAACGCATTATGGGAGATCATCCACTGCGCAGAACCGGGAAGACCAGACGATGCCCAAATACAGGCGAGTTTCCCATAGATCTTTGCAACTTCCAGGCGACTTCCGCTAATTTTTCAGCCCCCATGCTGGCACAAAGCGCCACTGAGCACATCCATTCATTTGAATAGGGCGCCATCTTGGATCGCCGGGGCTTGATCAGATCGCAAATAAAACTAGATGGCTCCGTGGGAGGAGAGCGTAGAGGCAATGAGAAGCCTGTGAGCGAGTTGGGGGCGGTGCTAAACATTCAAACCTTGCAGAAACGGGTATAGCTCCTTTAACTCCCTCCTGTAGCTTTGTGTTGTGGAGATGAACAGTAATTGATCAACAATTAGTTAAATCATATTGTTCACTAAATGATGGACGATACATTACAACACTAAGGTAAAAGGCTTGTATGAATTATTTGGGTTGTACTTACCATGATATAATGGCGCTGCATCTCTGACTTCTCGCTGGCCAGCTTGTCACATTCAAGCTTGAGGCTGTGGACAGAGGAGCGCATCAGTCGTGTGAGTCACATACTCCCTTCATTCTGATAAGGTTCACTTTGACTAGAGTCGCATCATCACCTGCACCTGCCTCAGCTCAGACCCGAGTTGGACAGAAGCCTATGTACCCATTTCCAACATGAGCCTTTAATCAACGCGCTGACACTCTGATTGACAATGTGGCAATTTATGCAAGAAGTAAAGCTCGTTTACTTTGATGAACAGAAAATCCATTCCAAAAGTCTGCCTTCATTCAAGCGTGTAGAGGCAGTTGAAATAGCCTAAAATATACAAGGCAAGCCCATCACAGTGACAGCCATTAGCAGTAATCATGTCAGCTCTGATGTCATGCGAGGAGACAGGACAAAGGACACGTCAACAAGTCACTGAGTGTCTCAAGGAATCAACGGAGGTTAAAAAAAGAGAAATCCCTACAGTGAGATTTTAGTGAAGCAGCTGGTTACAACCTGCCTGTGTCAGACAGCCTTATCCGACGTGACGACCGGATGTGGCTCAGATCAAATAAAGATATGTGCTGGCACGCTTCACAGAGGCACAGATACAGCTGCAGTCTGGAGCTGTTTGATGCCGTGTGGATATTTATTCTGGGATGTTCTAACTGTCTACACGAATGACAAAGCCATCTCAGGGACACTGGTTGACTGTGCGTGGCATTAGTCTCATCCTAGTCACGTTAGCACACACGATACTGTGAAGGTAGAAGCTGGTAAAAGGCTGGTATATATAAGTACATAAAAATGTAATGACTGACAGGTAGCACAAGTACAGAATGACCTAAACATTTGTTCAATCAATCAATCAACTTTTATTTGTATCTAGTCTCTAGGAAGATGTTGTGGCTTGAGTGGTGTTGGTCAACTTGACAAAAAACTCTACATGCCATTAACTTGGAACACTCACGATAAATATGTTATAAACCCAAAATGTAATATGCAAATTGAACTTGTCTGTGTATTGCATTGATTTGATTTGGACTTTTTCAACTGCTGGAAAGTTGACGATTTAAAGTATTTTTTATTGCTTGCTACGACCAGGACAGTGTTAGCCTGGTCGTACCACACCATAGTACAAATTACATTTCGTACTAAGGTCTGGAGGTGCTCCATTGAGCTCCGTTTACAGGTGGGAGGGGTAAACTCCTTTTGCAGATTGAAACGATTGGATCTGAGTTTACCGTGACGTATGTAGTGCGCCCGAGTCTGTCGTTAGCATTTAGCATTTAGCCTAGCCATCTCCTTTGCCGCTAACAGAGCCGTGGGGAGTAGTGCCACAATATTTGCCAGCGATTACATTTGCTAAACATTACTCTTGCTCTGGCTTCGATTTCTTGTTAGGAACAGACCGGATTACTTTACTATCTCATTTTTCGGCATTGCCAAACTACAACCTTTGTCATGTTTTAAGTTTATTTCCTGTTTTATTTTGAAATGTGTTATCCCTGTGTCTTCTTTGGTTGTACTTCCTGTTGTCTGATTACCTGCCCTGCCCTGTCCTCATCTGTCTCACCTGTGTCTTGTTAGTCTTGTATTTGGGCTTGTTCACACTAAAGGGCACAAAAGTGTGACAAAAGGCCAAAAATTAGATTTTAATAATCAGAAGATATTTTATGTTTTTCATGTTTCCAAGCACCTCCTCTGTCCATTAGAAGTTGCTAGAACATAACTGTTTTATACATTAGACAAGTTTCCTATAGCGGCCCTGTTTATTTTATGTAACGGACGTGATGATTTGACGGAATGAGCTTTGTGGAAGTTTGATAGGTATTTTCAGATGTCCACATTTCATTCAGAGATTCTATTTTTTTACACAAAGTAGATGCAAAGTGATACTTTCATATTGTCAACCAATTAAATGAGAAAACGACCAGATTTTTATTTTTTTACGATTCCTTTTTATATCAAGTGATTCTCTTCTGTTGTGTTAACCATGTAAATCTTGTGGGATTTCATCTTCTGCTTTTTCAGACTGAGGACATTTATTTTCTATGTAACTGGCGTCACAGTAGAATGGTCCAATCAGAGGCCGATTTGGTCGTTTAAAATGTTGCTAAACATTTTTATGTCAATCTTTCCTTTTGATTTTTTCCACACTATCACTTCAATCTGTCTGTTTGAAATCTTTTTTCCAATCTATGAAAGTAATTTTAGTTTTGAAGTTATAACCTTTTAAAGTCCAGATACTTGTCACTTTACTGTGAACACACCCATTTAGCCCTGTGTGTTCCTTCACTCCCTGCTCCGTCATTGTCATCCCTCGTCTGTTTTAGTTCTGTCCTCGTTCCCTGTGTTTTGGATTTGTTTTATCTTTTTATTAAATCAATTATTTTTTGCAGTTTTGCATTTTTGGGTCTCCTTGTTTTTCACCTACATGACAACCTTCCCGTTTGACGCAAACTCTTGACGTCATCCACAACTAACTACAACACCCGCCTCCCACGCTCTCTGATTTGTCGGTCGAAATTCAACCGATTTTAATCGCAAACACAGGGACCAGACCCAGACATTACGTGCAGTGACATGATGATTGAGCGGAGTTTACAGATGGATAAGGCCAGGCTAGGAAAGTGTACGTTCTTACAAAAAGAAGAGATGGCTGCTCTTGTATCGACACTGAAACTATGGTGAAAATTTTCTTTCTTCATAATTTGAGAAGTAACTGACATTCACTTTAAAGGTTGAGGAAGGTACACTTTATGGTCTACGCACTATTTAAAAATGATGCATTATTATAATCTTAAATTTTCATTAGATTAAAGATGACAATTAGGTTTTTAAATAATACGTTTGGAGGACTTGGTGTTTCATGTCATTCTGACACCAGACCTTGGTGGTTCAGCCACTGTGCCTAGGGCGGCTCGGTGGCTGAGTGGATAGCACCCTCGCTTCTCAGCAAAAAGATCCTGGGTTCAAATCCCAGTCGCTACAGGGCCTTTCTGAGTGGAGTTTGCATGTTCTCTCCGTGTCTGCGTAGGTTTCCTCCGGGTACTCCGGTTTCCCCTACCACTAAAAAGATGTACAATAAGTCTGGCATGCGCCTCCTGTACTGGCCCCGCTCCCATCTCCCTGTGGAGTGAGAGATAAATGTCCACAACAATTGTAAACCGCTTTGTTACTACTACTTACTTTGTGTACTGAGCTTTTAACATCCACATTAGTTTGATGAAATGTTCTTTCAGATTTACTTATTAGAAACACTCTGTTCTGTGCTATGCTCTGTTTTTGTGTGTATCTGTGTGTGTATGCGTGAGTGTGTGTTCTGTAGCTACTCTCTGCTCCCTTCAGGATGTGCCAAAACATTGTGCAGCATATGCATTTGCATATTCAGAAGAGATCGCACTCCTTTGGCCGTGTAACAACAGAGTTCAATAGTATGAAGGACTTCTCCTTCCGAGTGTGACGGTCGCCAGCTCGAGTGACGGCTGGAGATGTGGCAGTGCTCCTGCTCTGGTTTTATCAATGGAGAAGTGTGAACTGGACAGCGCAGACTGAAGTGGTGTCCAGTCACTTTTTGCACATGAAAAATGAAACTTGCGCATATGCCAGAATCCAAATGCAGAGAGAAAAACTAACATGTCTTCCAGGGTCACACAGGTAATATAATAGATAATAGATGGATCGCTGGCGTCCCTGGCAACACACAAGCCTCACAATTTGAGAAGAATGGGTAAGCATGAGTACAAGGACGCCACAGGATTTGAACCAGTAACCTTCTTGCTGTGTGTCATGCACCTCCCACTCAGCCACTGTTTAGCTTTTCTTTAGCTAAATTGAAATATTGCAAGTTAATCAACATGTTTTTCCAATATGTAAATGCGCTGCAGTTAGTGAGTGGGTAGTGCTCACGGTGTTAGCTGTAGCATTTAAATGAACTTTTCCCCTGACCTTCACTTTTGAGATGAAAACCAGAAGCAGCACACATGCAGTCCTAAGGGAAACGTACCCACAGCACATTTGTACAGTGTGCTTTGATATAACATTAGCCAGCCCTAACGAAGCAGCACATGTCAAGAGTTTCAGCCTAAAAAAGGAACCAATTAAACACGCTTGATAGATGCGAGGGAATAGCTATGATGGCTCCATTAAGACACACAACTTGAATGTCTTTGCTGACAGGAGCACGCATTAGCATACACAACACACATTTAATCAGAATGCTTCACTAGCCACCCAGCAAACCTTCGTTTTTATTATTGTGTAATTGTGTATGCTTGGCCATGAGTTGCCATGACAACCGCTTCCTTGCTGTAGGCCAGGCAGGGAAATGGCTTTGTACCGCTGATTGGGGCACGGCAGCTCCCGGGCGCACGCCGCTGATCGCAAACGACACTTTGATGGAGTTTTATTGCCGATGCTTCCGTTTCTAAATCGCTCCTGCTGTCATCTTTATTTTGATTTATGTATTCCCTGATCTATTTATGCACGTGAGTGAGGCAGAGGAGGAGGGGAGACGAGAGGAGCAGAGGAAGACACAATGCCCCAGGGAACGCCCGCGGTACATTTGCCTTTTAAAGCTTCTGAAAATGACAGTCACAACAGAGCCGCAGCGTGCTACAAAGCCTCATGTGCGCTCACAGGCCCCCGCCGCAATCTCCTCCGCACTGTATACATGTTCAGCGCGAGAATTCTTTCAACTGCGCCCTGGCTTTCTGAAGGAGGGTTAAACGCTGCTGCTCATTGTTGTGGGAATTACAAAAACCAAAGGCGAGGAAGAAGGCGCGCACAGTGCTACGTTGGCTTCAGAATCCATCCCAAACAAGAGCAATCCAACCAGAGCTGGGATTTCCACGCAGACAGTACACGCATGGCTTTCATTGTGTTTGCCAGAGTCTGTAACGGTGGAGGAAGCCTGGGAGAACAGGTACAACAAACCAAAATCCTTCAAAGTCTTCCACAAGACAGAGCTCACTGTGCTAGACCCTACGGCGCCCCAACTTCATAACGGCTGTGAAAAGATCACTCGAGGCCGGTCCAGGAACTGTGCCAGTGACTGTCAGCTCTGATGTAAAGAGATGTCGCTAGTTAACAGAGAGGATACTTCTTTCGTGTGTAGTTTATAGGTTGCGATCATGTTGTAGAAACGCCAATTGAAATACAGCTATTAATTAAAAAAAAATGTTCCCAGATCATTTTCTGAGTGGTTAGATTCATAAACTTGCCACATTGTACTCTGATTGTCCTTTCTACAGGTCAACATTATGCATATATTTTCTTACTATATTTTCACCACTGCTCGACACCTTTATGGGAAAAGAATTAGACCATATTTGAGATGTACTGACAAAGAAGAGATGGATCTATGTGAGCCTTTTTGTTTCTTCTGGATTGCCTCAGGAATTGGATAAATTAGTAAAGGAGAAATCTTGACAATTAACAAAGATTTTTCAGCTACCTTCTGCAGCAATTTTAAACTATAGGCTTTTTGGAAATATGTGATGTCACATGATCACAACCTTTTGTGAAAAATAAGGGCAGTAATAAACTGTACATTGATAATACTGATTTTTCTTTTGATGAATCGTTTAGTTGTTCTACTAAAGCTAGTAATCAAGTAGTAGCCTAGTAGTTCATTGATTAGTTGCAATAAATGTATGAACTTTTTGCAGCCCTAATTATATACAAATTGCCTTAACAAAATTGGATACAGTATACAATAATAATAATGCATCGGTTTTATATAGCGCTTTTTTGGACACTCGAAGACGCTTCACATGTGTCATTATTCATTCACTCCATACACGGTGGTGATAAACTACTAATGTAGCCACAGCTGCCCTGGGGCACACTGACAGAAGCGAGGCAACCAGTCTGTGCCATCGGCCCCTCCGACCACCACCAACCATTCACACACACACCAGACTCATTCTAGGCAATGGGGGTGAAGTGTCTTGCCTAAGGACACAACAGCAGTTTGGCACTTTACAGCCGCAGCCGCCCCACTGTGGCTGGTGTTCCCAGAGGTTAAGTGTCTTGCCAAGGACACAACGACAGTAGTCAGTGGGAGTCGATGGTGAAAGTCCTGAGCGGGGCTTGAACCCACGACCTTCTGGCTCAAAGGCCAACGCTCTACCAACTGAGCTACTGCCGCCCCTACTAATACTCAATACTAACAAACCAAAAAGTCTTTAAGTCCAAAATACTGTGTGTTGCGGTCACCTGTGATACTGTGCTTGAAGAAACTGGAACTCATCCTTGATTCTGTCACACGAGTCTGAAGTCGTAAATTTCAGCTGCTGTGAAGAAGCCTGAAACAAGAAAAGCAAATGCAGTGAAAATAAAGTAGCAAAATGTGCCTGCAATGTAAGACCTCTTCCACTATTCTGCTTTAGAGGAAATTGGTATGGCCTGAAGGGTGTCTCCATGGCTTAAGTATTCTATCACTACATTCCAGCGTGCGTTATAGTACATGTACAGTTTGGCTGATGTTAAAGATGTTTGGATAAGTGAGAACTCAGCCAAAGGTAAAACAAGACAGAAAAAGCAGAGGCACAATGATTTAGGTATAATGTGGGTCAGAATATCCATCCAGCAGCACCATGCAGCATGACGGCTGAAAATGGTTCCACTTGTCTACTGTATGCGTGAGGAGTTCAGAAATGTTTAGTCTATCTGGTGTCCACTCCAATTCTGTCCTTTTTAGTGCTTGGATAGTTTTAGTCATTGTCTACATTTACCATGAGTGTCATGTTTTATGGCACATAAACAGCTTTGGCGAAACTAAATGGTCACACTGTTGTCATTAAGACTGAAATCACCGTTTATTCTGATAATCAATTAGTTGTGGTATTATGCTTTTGATTAATCGATTACAGGAGTGGGTTATATGCTGAAAAGTCTAATGGGATGTTTTTAAACATTTGAGCAAAACAAAGCTCATGTGCTGCCCAGGAGAACATCTTCATAGAGATGAATTATTAAACATTCTAGAAATATTTGAGTGATAAAACCTTACCTCAGCAGCCCATGGTTGTCAAACAATTATTAGATTACAAATTTAGTTGCCAATTATTTCAATTATCAAATAGTTGCAATTCATAAATGAACTTGTTACAGCCCTAGTTGTCAACCCTGAACCTATCATGGTAAAATATATCGGCAGATACAACTCAACTTTGCAGTATTGAGCCAATTGCTGCATCTACTAAGCAGAGGAACAAAACAATTTCACAATATTGAACTTGAAGTAAATCT
Organism: Knipowitschia caucasica; assembly: GCA_964034765.1. Classification (NCBI taxonomy): domain Eukaryota; kingdom Metazoa; phylum Chordata; class Actinopteri; order Gobiiformes; family Gobiidae; genus Knipowitschia; species Knipowitschia caucasica. Next base: position 48,368,192 of record OZ035824.1, on the reverse strand, counting down.
CTTTATTAGTCTAATTAACACATTTGTAAAATTGACTGAGGTGACACAAATGATCATTGCAGCTATAAAGGGAATAGAAAACCTGCCCAACAGTCTGGTCGGGTGTTTGGTGTGAGTGTTGGTTGATGGTTTGTGTGTTCAAGCCCAGGAAGCATCAAAATAAAGGACAAAATCTCATTATTTCTCAGCAGGCTGCATAACAGGTCAGGTGGGAGAAATGTTGGTGCGATTGAGCGACATTAAAAACCATCTGAAATCTGATTGCAACACTTACAGGAAGCTAGAGCTGGGCTGTATGCAATGACCTGTCGCTTTGTACCCAGCTCCCGCGGTATGGCGCCCACTTCATTTGCGACTACAAATAGGTCTGTTTCTCATTCATGAGACCACAGCGAGGAAGCAGCCAAGCAATGGCCTCGCTTCAGGTTGTAGATAGGACCTCTACCTTCAAAAGGATAAAATAGCTCTCCTGTGTGCCTCTGTGTAAAGCCTGCTTGGCTTTAGAGGATTGGGCCAATTCTTGAAGACATTTGAATTTCCAAATGAGAACACAAGAACTACAAGACTGATGACCATCCATCCATCCATCCATTTTCTTCCGCTTTATCCGTTGCCGGGTCGCGGGGGCAGCAGTCTAAGCAGAGACGCCCAGACTTCCCTATCCACACACACTTCCTCCAGCTCGTCCGGGGGGACCCCAAGGCGTTCCCAGGCCAGCTGAGAGACATAGTCCCTCCAGCGTGTCCTAGGTCTTCCGCGGGGCCTCCTCCCGGTGGGACGTGCCCGGAACACCTCCCCAGGGAGGCGTCCAGGAGGCATCCGGAACAGATGCCCGAGCCACCTCAACTGGTTCCTCTCGACGTGGAGAAGCAGCGGCTCTACTCCGAGCTCCTCCCGTGTGACTGAGCTCCTCACCCTATCTCTAAGGGAGCGCCCAGCCACTCTGCGGAGGAAGCTCATTTCGACCGCTTGTATCCGCGATCTCGTTCTTTCGGTCATTACCCAAAGCTCATGACCATAGGTGAGGGAGGGAACGAAGATTGACCGGTAAATCGAGAGCTTTGCCTTTCGGCTCAGCTCCTTCTTTACCACAACAGTCCGATACAGCGACCGCATCACTGCGCACGCTGCACCGATCCGCCTGTCAATCTCACGCTCCATTCTTCCCTCACTCGTGAACAAGACCCCGAGATACTTGAACTCCTCCACTTGAGGAAGGACCTCTCCACCCACCTGAAGAGGGCAGGGCACCTTTTTCCGGTCGAGCACCATGGCCTCAGATTTGGAGGTGCTGATTCTCATCCCAGCCGCTTCACACTCGGCTGCAAACCGTCCCAGTGCATGCTGCAGGTCCTGGTTCGTTGGAGCCAACAGGACAACATCGTCCGCAAACAGCAGAGATGAAATCCTGTGGTCCCCGAACCGGACCCCCTCCGACCCCTGGCTGCGCCTAGATATTCTGTCCATAAATACAGTGAACAGAACCGGTGACAAAGGGCAGCCCTGTCGGAGGCCAAAATTCACCGGGAACAGGTCTGACTTACTGCCGGCAATGCGAACACAGCTCTGGCTCCGGTCATACAGGGACCGGATGGCCCTCAGCAGAGGACCCCCGACCCCGTACTCCCGGAGAACCCCCCAAAGGACACCCCGGGGAACACAGTCGAACGCCTTCTCCAAATCCACAAAGCACATGTGGACAGGTTGGGCGAACTCCCATGAACCCTCGAGTATCCGATGGAGAGTATAGAGCTGGTCCAGTGTTCCGCGACCGGGACGAAAACCACACTGCTCCTCCTGGATCCGAGATTCGACCATCGGCCGTAGCCTCCTCTCCAGTACCTTGGAGTAGACCTTACCGGGGAGGCTGAGGAGTGTGATCCCACGATAATTGGAACACACCCTCCGGTCCCCCTTCTTGTAGAGAGGGACCACCACCCCGGTCTGCCACTCCATTGGCACCGCCCCCGATTGCCACGCGATGTTGCAGAGACGTGTCAGCCAAGACAGTCCTACAACATCCAGAGACTTTAGATAATCAGGGCGGATCTCATCCACACCCGGAGCCTTGCCACCATGGAGGCTACCAACCACCTTGGTGACCTCAGCCAGGGAGATGGATGTATCCGCCCCAACATCCTCAGCCTCTGCCTCTGAAACAGAGGACGTGACGGGGGGATTGAGGAGAACCTCAAAGTATTCCTTCCACCGCCCGACAATATCCCCAGTCGAGGTCAGCAGCTCTCCACCCGCACCGTACATGGTGTTGGCAAAGAACTGCTTCCCCCTCCTGAGGCGCCGGACGGTTTGCCAGAATTTCTTTGAGGCCGACCGATAGTCATGCTCCATGGACTCTCCGAACTCCTCCCAGTCCCGGGTTTTTGCCTCTGCAACAGCCCGGGCCGCGGCACGCTTGGCCTGCCGGTACTGGACAGCTGCCTCAGGAGTCCCCCGAACCATCATGGCTCGATAGGACTCCTTCTTCAGCCTGACAGCATCCCTTACTGCCGGTGTCCACCACCGGGTTCGGGGGTTGCCGCCGGGACCAGCACCAGAGACCTTGCGACCACAGCTATGAGCCGCCGCATCGGCGATTGAGGCAGAGAACATGGTCCACTCGGACTCCATGTCCCCCTCCTCCACCGGGACCTGGGAGAAACTCTCCCGGAGGTGTGAGTTGAAAGTCCGTCTGACAGGGGGCTCAGCGAGACGTTCCCAGCAGACCCTCACTATACGCTTGGGTCTGCCAGGTCTGACCGGCTTCTTCCCCTGCCAGCGGATCCAACTCACGACCAGGTGATGATCGGTTGACAGCTCCGCCCCTCTCTTTACCCGAGTGTCCGAGACACGCGGTCGAAGGTCAGATGATACGACAACAAAGTCGATCATCGACCTCCGGCCTAGGGTGTCCTGGTGCCACGTGCACTGGTGGACACCCTTGTGCTCGAACATGGTGTTCGTGATGGACAAACTGTGACTGGCACAGAAGTCCAACAACTGAACACCGCTCGGGTTCAGATCAGGGGGGCCGCTCTTCCCGATCACCCCTCTCCAAGTGTCACTGGCGTTTCCCACATGGGCGTTGAAGTCCCCCAGGAGAATAACGGAGTCCCCGGGCGGTGCACCGTCCAGTACCCCTCCCAAGGACTCCAAGAAGGCCGGGTACTCTGCACTGCTGTTAGGCCCGTAGGCCGTCACAACAGTGAGAGACTTATCCCCCACCCGGAGGCGGAGGGACGCGACCCTCTCATTCACCGGGGAGAACTCCAACACGTGGCGGCTGAGATGGGGGGCAATGAGAATGGCCACCCCAGCTCGCCGCCTCTCCCCGCGGGAAACACCAGAAAAGTGGAGCGTCCAACCCCTCTCAAGGAGTTGGGTTCCAGAGCCCAAGCTGTGTGTGGAGGTGAGGCCGACTATCTCTAGTCGGTATCGCTCAACCTCCCCCACGAGCTCGGGCTCCTTCCCCCCCAGTGAGGTGACGTTCCACGTCCCAAGAGCCAGCTGTTGTGTGTGCGGACTGGGTCGTCGAGGTCTCCGCCTTCGACTGCTGCCCAGTCCTCTCTGCACCGTTTCGCCACCACGGACCCCTCTGCGGGTGGTGGGCCCACAGGAGGGACTGCCCACGTCGTCCATTCGGGCTGAGCCCGGCCGGGCCCCGTGGGCTAAGGCCCGGCCACCAGGCGCTCGCCTACGAGCCCCGACCCCAGGCCTGGCTCCAGGGTGGGGCCCCGGCTGCGCCATGCCGGGCGACGTCACTGATTTCTTTTGAGTGCTGTCCATGGTGTCTTCTGGACTGCTCTTTGTCTGACTCGTCACCCGAGACCTGTCTGCCATGGGAGACCCTACCAGGGGCATGAAGCCCCAGACAGCATAGCTCCCAGGATCATCCGAGTACTCAAACTCCCCCACCACATTAAGGTGGCAGTCCAGGGGGGAGTGGCAGTCCAGGGGGGAGCCCTGGACTGATGACCATTACAATTAAAAAGGTCAGATGATGTAAATATTCGTCATATCCCCCAAAATAAAGAATTACAGAATTATAAATTATTATTAGTATAGCCTACTGCAAAATAACTAAGCTGTTTTTCACTTCCCTCTGGAATTATCGACAGAATCTAATTCCAACAGAGATAAGTGGGTGATTGCACCAAGTGAAGTATGTGTTTACAATAAAAATAATGATATGATGTGAATAAATTAAGCATGATTGATTTAATGCTACTCACAACCACAGAGTGGAACATTCACAAAGCAAAAACGCATCACCAGTCCACCTTTTTTCTGACCCGAAGATGATCGATCTAGGGCCCTAGTGCTCTGAAAGGAGCAGATCCTCTGATTAGAGCTGAGTCTGGTGCTGATGGAGTGTGTGGAGAGTAAAAGCTCAACGCGACATGCTCCAGTTTCACTTTTCCTTTTACAAAGGAGCGCATCAAGGTTATAAACAAAAAAATGGTTAGAAATGCTCTTATTTCTCCATTTGCTTTGACAGCTGATGTTCTCACAAGGAATGGACCAATTATCAGTGCCTCAGGCCCTGTCCACACGAAGTCAGGCTCAGGCCTAAACGCAAAAATACTTTATCAATCCAGTGTATCGTCCATACGAGGCCGGCGTTTTGGGGGGGTGTAAACGAACATTTTTGAAACTAGGTCCCAGAGTGGAAAGATTTCAAAACTCCGTATATGCCGCTCCGTGGTTACTGCCTCTCCGCAATGTATCTGAGACGCTTGCGTCATCGCCCCGCCTCTTGTTAAAGCACGCATGCGCCGCACTCAGAAAATAATGACAACAACAATGTAGCTTGTTGGTTTTGTAATCCAGTGTGACCCGAAGCAACAGTTCAACCTCATCGTCCGTCCATACTAATGTAGTACCAGCTCGCCCACTCGCCATGTTGTCTGTTTACAAAATTCTGCGCATGCCCAGTTCCCGTCCCGGAAGTTAGGGCTTGATCCCGTCATTGCGTCACAGCGCCACCAACAGGTCTGGCATAGTTTCACAGCGTTTTCAGGCGTATTGACTACATTCATATGGACGCACACATTTACTGAGCTAACTCCGTGTTTACAGAAAAAGTTTCTGAAATTATAAGCGTTTTGTCTTCGTGTGGATATAGTCTGAATCTATAGAATCTAGTCCAGCCTACTGGTCCATACTACAATGATAAGCATGTTGTGACACATATGTTGTAACGTTTTCTTACTTACCCTACATGTGTATGATTCATTTTGGTTTATTTCAATTAGCACATTTCCATCACAACAAATACAAGTCAGCATTGAAGAGAGCCATTTATTTTTTTTGTGACTACTTGTGTCTTCTTCAAATGCTTTTACTTCCTCATGTTGTTAGGGAAGAATTATGTACTTAAACAATTACCGATAAAACCTAATCAAACGTACTCCTTGTCTATATGAATCCTATTATTTAATAGATGGATTAATTCCCCTACAAATCTGTATAGCATAATAATATTTTATTATGCAAATAAAGATTTCAGTGTACATGAAAAGGGGATGGATGAACAACAGAAAAATATGTCAAAAGACCAAAATTTACAACAGACAAATTACTCCTAAAAGCCACAAATTAAGCAAGTGGGAAGAGACAACAGCCAAATGTGACGCAGTTAGCTGCCACAAACTCAGAGCGCTGCTGCTTGGAAACCGAGGCTGCCACTGTAAAGCACAACAGTCTGTCCCATTATCTCTGCGGCCAGAGTATCGCACACCGCCTCATCCGCACGAGTCAACACGTGCCACAAAACCCCAGGGAGCCGCCCTGACAGCTCTGTTTGTGCTCCGTGCGACAGGTCGTCCCTCCGCCTCAGGCCTGAGTTGTTGCCCTAGATCCCATTTCCTCCCTAAAGCCAAGCAGTATGCAAATCGCTTTAAAAGCTCAAAGTTTGTCCCAGTCAACAGCCTCGGGTCTAAATTGTGAATTCAGAGAAAGTAGTTACAGACTCTACAAATGCATACACAAACAGGCAAAAACTTCAGAGTAGAGACCTCTATATCTATAAGCCATAGCTAATAATGCTTTCAAGATGAGTATTTTATTGGATAAAGACACAAGTGGTTCTTGATGCAACAAGAACAACAGAAATCGGTGCATCAAAATGAAGGGCTTCACAATGTTGGAAAAAAGTACTTTTGTGATAGTGGTGTCAAGGACTGTGATAACCAAATATATCGTATCATTTTTCCCCTTCTTCTTTCCCTCGATAAATTACATTCTCTCCAAGCCAAAGTCCCATATTTCTGAACTGCAGTGTTTTTTAAAGTTGTTGCTGCTATAATTTTCACTCAAAATGTTCCTTTCTACAACATGAGTATGTGGTCTAATGCCAAGGCTGCAACTTCTGAGGTTCATAATTGAGCTTGATTGGTCAATAAAAACGTGTGTGTATGTAAGTAAGTAAGCTTTATTTATATACCGCCTTTCACAGACCAGAGTCACAAAGCGGTTTACAATTGTTATTTTATGGGCACTTGTCCTCTCACTCCACACAGAGATGGGAGCGGGGTCGCCGAATAGGTGGCGCATGCCAGACCTATTGTACATATTTTTAGTGGTAGGGGAAACCGGAGTACCCAGAGGAAACCGGAGTACCCGGAGGAAACCTACGCAGACACGGGGAGAACATGCAAACTCCACTCAGAAAGGCCCTGGTCCGGCCGGGATTCGAACCCAGGACCTTCTTCCTTAGAGGCAAGAGTGCTATCCACTCAGCCACCGTGCCGCCAAATGATTATTGCACATCACTGATATAAATGATAATAACAATGATAATAAAATTACAGACAAACAGGAGTTAAAGTTTATATCTTCCTCCATCATCTTCACATCTACCGTCCTCACGCAGCTCAAGCTATACTCTGTCGAGACTACCAGCTAACAACGTTTATTATCCCTCTCCGTCAGTGACCAAAACAAGGTCCTCCACGGGGACCCAGAGCCCACAGCAGATGGATGCCCATAATGTTAATGAAATACTGCAGTAATATTGTGACACATGCCATCTGCTGTGACAAAAAGGTGCGTGCTGCTGTGAAAGTATAAACTGGGGACGGGCATCGAGAGTGAGACAGGACGAACGAGGGGCAGAGGGAAGGAGAAGGAGTGTGTGCATGTGTGGGCTGTGATAAGCCTCCAGTGTGATGCTTGGCTGCCAGTGCTACGGGAACAAATACCCACTGCTATGAATCATACACAAGTACAGCGCTACACAAACACACGCACACACACATACGTTGGCCCCATGCTAAATTTGCGTTGCCCAATTCATCTGCACGCAAACACACACACATGCGCAAGCCTAAATGTAGGACAATCTCTAATTTGATTCTGCCTCGCTCCTTTGAGACGTAATTAAAGCATTAAAAAGCTTTGTGCGCTGGTGAGGCAATTGAGACAGTCTTGAGCGAATAAATGGGATTCATCGTTTCAGGAAATTGCTGCCCCACCCCCAAAATCCACCCCCTCCTCCCGGCTCCCCTGCCCCCACCTCTTCCTGGACTCATCATCTGGTCCAATCCATGTGAAATCTACTGTGAACCATAATGTCTGCTTTAAATAAGACTTGCTTCTGCTCCATAGATCAGCTGACAATGGCAAAGGAGAGATTACAGCTTTGGCTCGGCTTCATCCTACAAAACACACTGATTAGACACACCAACAAAGCATGAATACACTACATGTATCCAGCAGAGTATTTAGTCCATAGTAAACAGAGACTAGCAGCTGGAGGAAACGTCCCGAGTCTAAATCCCGGCCTGAGGGTACAAGGCTCTGTGGGGATTGGGTTTCCCGGAGCACTGTTTACATCTCCGTCTGATGGAGAGTGTGCGTTGGTGCCGGAGGGGGCTGGGAGCCACGCAGCCTTGGCATTGTAATCGCTCACTAATGACTGGATGTTATCGCTCTCCCACTCTCACATGCATGCAGAAGATGTGAGCTCGCTAGTTGGCCTATTTCTCAACGTCAGCTTGTCAGTCTGTTTGTGCCATAGCAACAGCCCAAAGGATGCCATTTGAGCCAGCCGCCTCATCTGTCCATCACGGTCACAGTCAAGTGAGGAGGTTGTCTGTGTAAAGCGTCATTATTCAAACACCTACAAAGACTTATGATGGAAGTCACTGTGCTACTCTAGACAGAAGTCAGAGGACAAGAGCCATTCACCTTGGAGTACTTGGGTTAAGGAAAATAGCTGACATCTTATGGGGGTTCAGACGGCCGATGCTGGAACGCAGCTTCCACGCGCACTTGACGAACATTCTCTAATGATGCTAACAAAGTTAAGCTAGCGGCTCTTCGTGTAAAGTTCTTCTCCAAGAACGCAGCTCTGCAGCGTCTGTGTCCAGAGACCTTCAGGTATTTCCGCATCGGCAAAAACGTTAGCAGCCCTTGTTTACGATAACTAGAGAATGACAACTCAAGCTGGAGGCATATGTTCACAAGCACTGTGCCCCCCATTGCCAATCCTGGTTTAGCTCCTGTTTTGGCTGTTTACGAGTATCTTCAGTGTGCTTGCTAGACCGCTAATGTCCCCGTGACCACTTTGCAGCTCTCTCCGGAGGAAAAAGTTCAGCAATGTTCATATTCTGCGTGTGTCGATTTTCCGCACCTGCGCCTCTGCCGTGCCTTTGCCATGCAGTCCGTGCGTCTCTACCGCGTAGTCCGTGCTTGCATCCCGAGACGCACATGGAGTTCCATGCTCGAACGCACATCACCATTGACTTTGCATTGAAAGTCACCGCAACGCATGATCCGGTCAGAACAACCCATTACCGTCTACTTGGTTTATTCTATTCCTTGAGAATGAAGCAAAGCCAAACTGACCAGAAGATCAAAGTTTTGGAACTCTTGAAATTGTAAGTTATTATTGAAAAAATAAGTTTATTTATTTTTCCCTTTACTCCAAAAATATCTTTAAAGATAACACATTTCACCAAGTTTGAGCTTTGTTTACCCCCACAAACATCATATCTACGTGTTCCTTGAGCCTTTAGCTTCAAAAAGAGAGGTTCCATGAAAAGATAGGAGCAGGTTTCAGTCCGCAGGACCCTTGTGAAAAAGACAAACCGCATCCACTTGCACAGTCCTTGCCTTGTTGTTGATTACAGGCTAGCGCCATGATTGACGTGTCTAAGTAGCCAATAAAAAGAGCTTTCTTTTGATGGGTGGGACTTGTAGGAACTCTTTTCATTTTCACAGTAAAAGCGTGCGTAAAGACGCTGTTAGTAGTCAAGTAGTCAAATTGGTTCCGAATGGCACTACTTGATAAAAAAGAGAAACTGCATAAAAACTATAAAACTTAGAAGTCTGAAACTTTACACAGTTGTTGTCAACAACACAATGAACAAATTGCCGTTGAAAATGTTCTTCTTACAATGAAGTAGGCTTTTTTAGATACAGCCTCAATGCAAGCTACAGTATGTTCTCACATTCATTACAGAGCTCTCTTTGTGAGGCATATTGCCGACCTCATCATATATAGAATGTAAAAAAGCAGAGTCAGAAGTGCACAGCTTTCCGACCTATCACGGCCGAGCCAACATTGTGGGAAAAAAAGAAATTCCAACAACAACCGGACCATGCGTCCGGTTGTTGTGCGACCATGTGCGGCGCGCCAGAGGCAGTCGCACGGCGACTATATGCATGCGGCAAAAGCAAGAGATGAACTTTCTCCTCTAGAAGCACATGTGGCAATCAGCGAACCACAAAGTGGTCACGGGGACACAAGCGCCGACCAGAGCAAGAAGACTGAAGACACTCGAAAACAGCTCGAATACAGGAGCTAAACCAAGAATAAACCAGGACAAAACCAGGACAAAACCAGGACTGACAATGGGGGACACTGTGCTTGTGAACATGTGCCTCCAGCCTGAGCTCTCATTCCCCTGTGACTGTAAACAATTGCTGCTAACGTGTTAGCCGACACGACAAATGTATTTACTTAGGTTTAAAAAAACAATCAATAATTATTGATATTGACCGATATGAATCACTAATATAGTGATATAGTTTTCAGCTATATTTCCCAGCCCTAGTCCTTATGTTCTCCTCAGCCGTTGAGCCAGTTCTGGCCTTTCATACAAAGTGTCAATGAATACAGTTCTCACAGTACATAAGTCCAACACCCATTGTGAGAGGTTCCACTGACACCAGTCCAAAGTTTTACATGATTCGTTTGTACTCTGTGTTGTCCATGATAAGTCCGATGATCAGAATCATCAGAGAACATCTGCAGGACACAGCTTTCTGTATTATGTCTGAAGTCTACAGTCAAGAGTGAAAAAAGTGTGAGGACATCCCTGGGGAGCCCTCAGACTGCAGGAAAAAAAACAAAAAAACAGAATTCCTACAGTGCTGCAAGGATTTTCCAAGTGAGAACTCTGGTGCAGTTTTAGTATGTTGCGATTTACAACATGCTAAGAATGAAAACCATCACGAGGCACTGGATCAAACATCTATGAATATCTTTGTCCAAAAGATTGTCAAAAGTTTATGAACAGGTATTCTCTAGGTGAAGAGTGCATGCTCACTGCACCACATTCAGGTCTGTCTCGACCAGACAGCAGCGTGTTAGTTTGTTTGGGTGTTTGGGGTTGAGAAATAGGATTGTGTCTTCAGCCGCTCTGGACACTGCTTTAGAAGAGCACAGAGCCTAATCCTGTTTCAACCAGAAATTTGATTATTATCTCTCACCAACCAAGCCGAGGCTTGCCCCATTTCTGTACCGTTATCCACGTACACACACACACACGCACACAAATGCATGCACGTACGAACAGACACACACACACACACACACAGCTCCCACTTGCACAACAGATTTGACCTCGTTAAGATGCTTTAAAGGGGATTATTCTACTTTTATCACTTTGAGTGAAGTGCCCTTACAAACACAGGCTAGGCATGGCTAAGCTTCAGCCCCCAGCCTCCTTTGCACAACTATCTTGAACCAAGGTGCAGAGCAGCAGCGCTCCACTGACCAAGCATACAAAAACACCCACATAACCGCCAAGAGGACTGTCCAGCAAACAGCAATGCAGAGAAATGTAGTGGACTTGCCTAACAAAGACCCACACACATGGCAAAAGTGTGCAGAGATTGCAAAGCTGAGGGAAATAGGCAATTTGTCAAAAGTGGGGAAAGCAGTAAGGCCATCGGGGCTGTGGCTTCGAAAACCACAGTTAAGATTAAAGCAAGCGCGGCGCAAGGGGGCTTTAAGATTACACCCACAGCGGCAATGCACATGATTGATGGCTGCTTGTAAAAGCTAGGGTTATTACTTATAACAGCTTGAGAAGTGGCGAAGACAAGAGGAAGGAAAGAAAGATTAGTCTCGGAGTTCCCAAAAAATAAGTGGACGATGTGAGAAGAAGACTGAGCTGCATGAGGCTGAAACACAGAACTTGTTGGGTGCCAAAAAAAGTTTAAAAAAAATAAGTAGCTAGCCTAGCTGTTACTCGCCTAGCCACGCTAGTGGTGTGGCCACACGGCCTGGGCACTGCACGTTGCCAAGCAACGGTAAAACCTTTGGGAACTATTTAATTTGCAGTCATGAAATAAGCCTTTCAGCATTCATATAGGTGGACTGAAGTTTATTTTGTGTGTTCAGTTCGCAGTTAGCCAACCATATAACCTCGTTGGTACTTATTTTACGATAATACCGGCATTCTATACATTATCCCTTACTTACATAATTATAAAATATGATCTTTGTGTAATATGTATATGTATATACATGTATGTATGTGTATATATATACACGTATGTACGTGTATATATGTATGTATGTATTTTCAGTGGTGATCATATACTTCATTGTTTTAGCCATGTTCTAATGCACCATTGTGTGGTCTTATGCAGTGCTTGGTGTTTTGCAGATTTGGAGGCTCCGGTCGGCCCAATCAAGCAGTCCCCTGCTGGCTCACTTTGTTCCAGCCTATTGCACTGTTCGTCTTTAGGGAGCCACCCGCTGCCTCCCCCTCTTCCACCTCCCACACACTTCTCGCAGGGAGCCCTGCTGAATACTGACGCACACACCAAAGACTGCAGATGTTAACATGCACACAAACACCAACTCATTACCATCGCACATTTTTTTCTTACTCCCAAAGCGCATCCTTTTTTGTCAGATGGATCTGCTCAATGAAAATAAGGCGTTTTCACACATAAGAAAAAACAAAGTCTAAAGTCCCAGTTGCTTTACTGAGGGGAATCAATCAGTCTTGTTTCCTCACGTTCACACAGCTGCAATGGACAATACAATATAAATTGTGTGGATAACTGATATCTATTTAGGGGTCTTAGAAAAAACATAAAAACACATACAGTGGAAACCTGAAGTGACAAACACTGTTAAACACTTTTGTATGAACATTATTATACTTTGAATCAGAACTGGACAAAAGATAAAGAAAGCCAACTATGGCAAAGATGGCGCAAAGCAATGAAGATTTGGACTTTAAATGGACCGTTTTAACTGCTGGCTGAAAAATTGATACCGTCTTAGTTTTTTCCACAACCAGGACCAGAAATGGACAAAAACAAAAAGCACTGGATGCTATTTCGCTGCATCAAACTACCGCTACTGCTGCCGCAGTGCGTTGGATGTCAACAATGGCACACGTCCAGAACTTAACGCCATGAAAAATGTTCGCCTTTTTAAAAAAAGGAACCAGAGGAACTTGTTCCCTATACAAATCAAACGAGGCTTGCATTGTGTGATAAAAAGCACTAGACAAGTAGATATTTCCTATAAACAAATAGCACACAAATTTGTGCAAAAGTCACAACATTGCAGTGCATAATTTCATGATAAATATTTGTGACAAATTACTTGCACAGTGATTCTGTCCAGAATGGTAGAGTTTCCCTGCATCAGAATTTCCCATGCCAATATTACAAGTTTTGCGCCACAGCAATATTAGTGGTGGGGGAAATTTCCGTTTCTTATATCAATCGCGATTCAACCGTGGAAAAATCCAGAACAATTCACAAATTTAAAAATTCAGATTATTTAAATATGCCAAGTAAAGTGGAACTGAAAAACAGTAAGAGCGGTCTTTGAAACGCTGTAGGGAACAGGCCGAGAGCGCGCATCAACAGCACAGCTAAGCATAACTATGGATCTATTAAAATATCTGGATAGGGTATTACTAGCTTAAAGCTGTCCCACCAATGGGCACAGGGGCGCCCGCGATACTGCAGACTAAATTCATGTGGGCTCCCCAGAAAAATGTCCCACAGAACTCGATGTAATTTATAATAGTTAAAACACAGTTATAAAGGTCGGATTTTGTAGGGATTTTTGTGTCCCTTGTCATCCTGAACTTTTTCCTCTTGGTAGTCGCTGAAGTAAGCCCTTCTGACCCTTTAAGGCCCTTCGACCGGGACCTTAAGTTGCGCTTGTGACTGCAGCCTAACAGCCAGAGAACAATCGAGGACGCTTTGGGTAAGCTGGCACCCACGTCGCAAAATAATTATTGTTTTGAGCTGTTGGTACTTCATCGGAATTAGAATCAGAATCCTTTTATTACCATGTGTGTAACAGGAAGTCACAAACTAGGAAATTGCTTTGGCTAAGTAGTAGTTAATACACTCAGGCTTCAATGATTTGTAACTAACATATGAAACGAAAAAGCAAAAAGCACCTTGAGTGGTATACATTCTAATGGATATTTTCATAAAGGTAACAAAATAATGAAAATGAATCTAACTCTGGAAATGTGGAAAAGGTGCATCAATATACATGTATTTGTCATGGTGTGGATTTTATTTTTGTACTTTGGTTTTATTTTGACATTGTTTCTCTGTGGTTTGGTTTTGAGTTTGACTTCCTGTGCTGTTTCCCCTGTCTTGATTGTCTGCCACGCCCTGATGTGTTTCACCTGTGCCCCTGTCTATATTTACCCTGTGCCCCTCTCCACATGTTGCTGGTCCATTGTTTTGTCTAACTCCTGTTTTGTCAAGTTCTGTCTTTGTTCCTGGTTCCGTATTTTGAGTTGTTATCACCTGGACTTTTATTTTATGAAATCATTATTTTTTGCATTCCTGCATTTGAGTCCTCCATCACCTCTCCACGTGACAGTATTAAAAATGCTTCAATAATAGTTTTAGAATCAAATCGCAGCCTCTGAATTGTGAGGTGCCCCAAGATTCCCACCTGTCAGTTAGACTATTACTAGCACAAAGCAACACCAACCCTCACACCCTGAAACCCTGACACTGGGTCGCTCTGAACCATGGCTCTTTCGGGTCTAAAAAGGGTCTAAATGAACCAGGGCCAGTCAAGTTAGAAGTGATAGAAATTCAACTTGAAAACCAATTTCTTGAATCACCATGGAAGCACAAGGGTTTTTAAAAGAGGTGTTCATGACAAACGATAGGGGAGTGCAACTGATTGGCGCTGCTGGAAACAAAATTTTTCATGCACCTCCGACATGTTCTCTGTCATGTTGATTCAGGATTTTCAACAGACGATCCATTGCAGCACTCAATCCTAAAAGATACTGTGCATTCACAATGTCTGTTTGCATTTGAGTATCTTTCAGGAATGTCTCATCACAAATTGTGTCAAATTGTATGGATCCATTATCGGCTGAAAGACAGCACCACGGCAAGCTTCCTAAGAGAATTTGTGTCATGGACAGTTATATTTCGGTGTTAAGAGTTGAATTTATCATCCGATTAGGATTAGGATTAGGTTTTCATTCATTAGTCGTGTTTCCACCGCAGGAGTTCCTGGTAAAAGGAGGGGGGTGAACTTCTACAGCAGGGGTCACCAACGCGGTGCCCACGGGCACCAGGTTGCCCGTAAGGACCAGATGAGTCGCCCGATGGCCTGTTCTAAAAATAGCTCAAATAGAAGCACTCAAGCCTAGTGTATAGTTGCGCGGTGCTTACGGTGGTGACGTGACGTCACTTACGCAACGCGTGGATCACGGCAAGACCCTTACGTAGCCTGCCACGCACCCTCAGACATTTACTACGCCGCCGCAGACAAGCTCTGCTGGGATTGGTCCATGTGTGAGAGAAGCTCTGCTGTGATTGGTCCATGTGTGAGAGAAGCTCTGCTGTGATTGGTCCATGTGTGATTACTTTCTGGGAAGCATGAAGCGGCTGCAGGATCATGGACAAGGCACTTCGGAGCAGACTGCTTCGCCCTTCGAAAGAACCGAAGGAAAAGCAGTTTGGGCTCATGGCAGAGCCTGATATACGCCGACACTGGACTAGAGTTCTGTTGCATATCTAACATATATATAACTTATAAACTGTGCAGTCGTTTGTTTTGCACTACATTCCTCCTGCACTTGTAAATAGTTCATGTTTGTCTCAGATATTTTGTTTTGTATTGATTTTCTGTTTCTGCTGAATCAATTGATTTTCTGTTTGTGCTGAATACAATTTAATAATAACTATGTTTCCAACAAGAACTGTGTCTTTATTCACAACATCACAGTTAAATGAGTTGAAACGATGAGTTTAGAACGGTCACATAAACCTACAGTAGAAACACATGTAATGATCTCAAACAGCTTCGCTATTGTTTTTGTTCTGAAGAGGAGAAAGTAGCAGCGTAAAGAGACCGCTTAGGTTTCTAAACTCCTGTGAGATCGCCATCACGTGTGACATGATTTATTTAAAAATTTGAGAGTTGACTTTTGTATTTTTCATGAGTTATTATTTGTACAAACATGGTGCAAAGTAATTCATGATTTGTTAAAGAATGTTAGTGGCTCTAGTTAAAATGGGATATTGTGATTTCACAAGACTGTCTTAGAAGTGAACATTTGAAAATGTTCAATTTGAAAAATTTGCACTTAGAGAAAATATAAAATTAAAGTGTTGCAAATTGATATTTTTATGCTGTTTCTATATATATTTATTGTGAGAAATCATTAAGATGATCAGTGTTTCCACAAAAATAAATATCAATCATTAATAATAACAGAGTTAAAAAGGTAAATTGAGCAAATTGGCTATTTATGGCAATTTATGTAAGTGTGTAACTAACTGCATGGTAGCCCTTCGCATTAATCAGTACCCAAGAAGTAGCTCTTGGTTTCAAAAAGGTTGGTGACCGCTGTTCTACAGGATCTGTCCTCTCACTCGGCCGTGTCTCCACTGCAGAGTAGGACCCCTCGGCAACGTCATGAGTTTCGATCACCGCATAAGCAAAACTCATTACGCCAAATCCCTTTATTTATCTAACAATCTGAACCGCTCCGGTTGTTGTTGTCTTTGAGTTTTTTTATAGTCTTGCTTCCAGGGCTGGACTGGCCATCGGGCATTGCCCGTACGAAGGGCCGATGCCTATTTTTGGGCCGGCCTGTCTGCCTCATGCAAAAAAACGTGTTTGTGAAAAGTGTCAATCCGTTGAGAATTGTTCAAGGGGGGCGCACGTGTCCACGGGGCACCTGCTGTATGTACTCAAACGGGATTCCGCCACCTCAGCCGCTGCAGTGTTCCGGGGCAGCTGCGGCCGCTTTGTAATGAGCGGTTCCTGCCTCCAGCGACTGTGAGCGACACCACCGCTCCACCGTGTTGTGAGCGCACAGCCGCAACGTGGCCGTGTACCCAAGACCATAAACGCGCACAGGACCATTCTCTGATTGTTGTGTGTGTATATTTGCGTAATCTGTGCACCCAATAAATACACCGCTGCAGGAAACAGTCCGCGTCTCCCCTCTCGTCTCGAAGCGCGACTAAACTCCTAAAATCAAAGCTCGGGTACCTAAATTTTCCATTGCATTAAAAGTTCATGTTGGTTTGGCCTAAAAGTAAAATGTTGTGAGCAAATCAAACAGATTTAGTGACATCCATCCATCCATCCATTTTCTTCCCCTTAATCCATTTCTGGGTCAGGGGGGTGGCAGTCAGAGCTGCACCCAGTCCACTTAGCACCAGCCCCTCACTGATCCTCCTGCAGGTGGTGAGTCCACAGGAGCTGAGATCTTTCAGTGGGAGCTTCAGGCAAAGTAGGGTTAAGTGTCTTGCCCAAGGACACAACGACAGCAGTCATCAGTGGGAGTCGTGAAGTAGGTCTTATGGTGGGCTTGAACCCACGACCTTCAGGCCCAAAGGCCAATGCTCTACCAACTGAGCCACTGTAGTGTGGCTCAGTTGTGACAGTTGTTGATGTCATAGTGACATCCAATGGCTGACATTATGCATTTCAGACTTTTTGACCAAATCTCATCCCTGTAACAAACAATGGTGTCTGTGTCCACCTCCCTCACTCTGAGACATGTTCATTACTCTCTTGTAACGTAGATGATTGCACTTTATTTTATTGTTGAAAGTACACACATCCTGATCCTCTACAGTATTTGCTTCCGCATACTACAAACTGTAAAAAAAATTGAAAAAGAAACATGCCTGGGCCGTCAAGAAGGCAAAAATGCCCGGGCCGTTTTTTAGTCCCTGTCCAGCCCTGCTTGCTTCAGTTTTTTTAAACGTTATTATATATATATCTATTCATTTTGCAGCGATGCCTCAAACCCCGTCTGAATCAATGCCTGTACATCAACATTCGTCCATAATCGCACATCTTGCTGTTTCCAGTGGTGTCTGCTAGGCTAATACTGCTAGGTTAATGTTGCTGGATTTGAAAAATGTCAAATGCTTTCTGATGGCGTAAAAGCCTTCTCTAGCTTTAGCCAATCAGCGCCAGGTTAACCTCAAGCCCCACCAGGAGCTATTCAGGGCCGAACGGAGCACCTAGCATGGAGAAGGTACTCTGTTGGGCCCCGTAAAAATTCCTGTAAATGGCCCTGTGGGGGAAGTTCCTGCATTGTGCATGTCTTCACGTGTGCTTGTCTTCACTGCAGGACACGCACGTTGGTACGTGCTGGGTAATTTTACAGAGGCTGGCCCTGTAAAGTTACTTCGAAGTTCTTGCGTTGGAAATGCGGCTCTTCCTACATCTCCAAAGTATTAAACAAGCAAAAACATGATTGTGACTTTAAACAAATGCAACAATTTTTTACACAATTCCGAACAACAAACTGTCCACCGACAGTGAAATGAAAGCCTTGTGTGCCCGTCAATCGCTTTGCCCAGTGGATGTTTGCTGATGTCTGCCTCCCATCTCATGTTGTAGCTTACAAAATGGTTCCTCTTTGCATCATTTAAGTTTTTAAGCCTTTTGCTTTTTTCCCTCCGACAACATGAAATGGTGCGCAGCATTTCTTATTGTGATAAAAATGTCAAATCGCCCAGCACTAGTTGGTAGTTGTGCCTTACCGTTTCCATTCTTGGTTTATCAATTAAACAATGCTCTTAACAATTCCCGAGCTCACAGCATGGGAATTGTTTGAACAACTTGGCGATGCTCTCAACTTCTCCCCAACTTCATCCCAGAACTCGCTGGTATATTCTTTGGACAGTATGATGCCGCGACCAATATTCTCTAACCAAACCTCTGAGGGTATCGCAGAGACAGCCGTCTCTGAGATTACATTACAATCAGGTGTATTCTCTTCATAGTTAGAAAGTTTCCTGATGAATGTTGACCTAAGTCCAGTGCTAAGCCATGGTTTTAAAGGAGCTATACCCGTTTCTGCAAGGTTTTTTTTTTAGTTTGAATGTTAAGCACCACCCCCCAACTCGCTCACAGGCTTCTCACTTCCTTTACGCCAGAGGTGTCCAAACCGGTCCAGAAAGGGACGCTGTGGCTGCAGGTTTTCTATCAGACCCAGCAGGAGCAGAGGAGACTCCTCCCATTTCCTCAAGTGAGTTTAGTCTTAACCTGAAGATTTGATGCCCTCTCCGGGCCGGTTTGGACACCTCTGCCCTACACTCTCATCCCACGGAGCCCTCTAGTTTTATTTGCGATCTGATACGTGTGAAAACAAGGGCATTAGCGCAACTTCTTGTAAGCTGTACAACAATCACTGATGAAATGGTAAAAGCAACGCATTGCTAACAAAAAATATAACTGAAAGATTACCGCTAGTTTTGCGTCCAAATGTAGTCCAAGCATAGCTAGTCCGAGGCGATCCGCTCACGCAGGTCTCCCCAGAGGATACGATGTAAGCTAACACTGCGTATATTCCCCTGTGCTTGAATTTTTCTTTGATCATTTTTTCACTTTAGTTCCCTCTTCTCTTTTTCACTGATGCGTTGTTTGGGCTGTTTTGCTGTTTATGCAGTTACAGCCAGAGGAGCTATAGCCGCTATCAGCTCCATGCTGCTCTTGTTTACCTGCGCTGTAGAGGATGCAGCCTGTTCGTAACAGCACCTCTCCTCGTTCTGTGAGAGGAGGAGAACTAGCGTCACGCCAAGTTTCTACTTTTTACGTCCTGAATTCATACACAAGCTGAATCAATGAGCTCAAGTTTTCAAATAAATTAAGGATTTTAATACAACTTGTATGTAGTAATACGCATTTTTATGAACTCATTAGAAAATAAATCGGATATAGCATCTTTAATGCCATGTGACGTGTTTTTGAGTGTTTTGAAAAGCGCTTAATAAAACCAATGCATTATTATTATTATTATTTATGGGTACTTAAATCTCATTAACTTCCTCTGGATGATCATGTGAACCCAGACACGCCACCAAGCCTAGTTGTTGAAGAACTTTTTACAAGGTACACGAGCCTGAGAAGAAGAAAAGCCCAACCAAATCTTTTAAATAATGAATCCACTTTAACATCTAGTCTTTCTTACAAAAACTACTTTTTAAGCCTCTGTAGTTTCTTTTGTTTACAAGTAAAATATTTGATATGATGGTTTATCCTGAAGACAACAGAGTAGTCTTGCTGGATCCTGTTGCAGACAAAGATGACTGGTGAAGTTACTGAAGCTGAAAGCAAAGAGCGTCAGGCTCAAAATCCGTCATGAGTCCTTTGTGTTGACGGACTGAAGGTCAGTGTGTTTGACAGTGTTTTCACAAGTAACTGGCGTGCCTCTTGAGCCAAGGTCCCCACTGTGTTTGTTTGTTGGAGACATTTTAGAAACCCTCCCTTTAACTAAACCCAAAGCTTTCTGACAATCATCCTTGTGGCCTTATACAAAAATCAACATCACCTGTGACCTGGGGCCTCCCTGGTCCACTCAGGAGCAGGCCTCCTGCAGGGCTGGGCCGATGCGAGGGGGGTCCAGTGTTCAGTTTGTCATGCTAATAAGCTGGACTAACCTTAATGACCCAGACATCTGCTGGTCTACGTGTGTCAAGCCCCACATTCAATTCAGTCCCTCGATACAAAAAGCAGATTAAGACCCTTCAGGCAACAGGAATGTGTGTGTGTGTCTTGTTGAAACAGCTTTTATTTCAATCCATGTAGGTTACTAGAGAAATAATTAGCATTGAAGGGAGGTGTGCTCTATGCGCCAGAATCATGGTGTGCGTACATACAAACACTACTGTGCACTGGCAAGATTATTTTTTTTAAATGTGTGTGAGTGTACGGCAAAGACCAAAGATGGGGGGAGGGGGAGTTTGTTTAATGGGCGAGACAGGGGACCATGGGGATTAAGCCCCCCCTCTCTTACCTCAGCTGGGGGCTTTTGAGGAACGACTGGGGGCTGTTCTGTTAATTCAAGTGGGCTTAATAATGCCTGTGCACCCTGTGCCCCTGACCCTCCCACCACTACATCAGATCTGGGAGGAAACCATGATAAAGGGACACAAGGCAGAGGCGGGGGGCGAGTGTGTGAGTGTGTACAACCTGTGGCCGTCTCAACGTGGGGCAGGGGTTCAAGGGGGAGGGGGTGCTTGATAAATGCTCTGTTGTTCCACTTTCTAGTCATTGCCAGCTTTGTTGAAACCGCACTAAGGATTAATCAACAGCTCCTACACTTGTACCAAATGAGCCCATTCTGACCAACATACGCACAAAAGTTTAGAAACTGAGGCTTGAGATACAATAATAGATGAAAAGATCAATACCTAAAAAGAATGTGTAAACATTACTCAAGATATTCTAACAGTATCCAATAACACAGTTGAGATGTATGTTGCATTGTTTTTAGATTTTCATTATGCATTGTTTGAGGTAAATGCTGGATGGTGAGACCCCGGCTGAGCCATACCAAGCGATTGAATAGTCTTTATAAAATTTCATCTTAAAAACTATCCATCAAGTGCAAGTCAATATTGCACAACCTGTAAAAATATTGTCCATTGAAATAATGCTGCTTTAGTAGTTGTGTCAGCAGTCGACACAACATGAAGCCAGTCAGTACCACATGAGCTCATTAGGTCTTATGTTTTAACAAGGTGCAGAGATAAAAGATAACAGAGTTCATTCACAAAAATTAAATCCTGAGGATTCACTTTTTTACTGAGAAGCAATCTTCGCTTTCACTAAACATAAAACTATTCAGTAGTATTAGACTAAAAAGGGTGAAAAGACTTTTTACCTGAACATTATTTTAAAAAACAAAGTATGAGCACATTTTAAAACCTGTTTTCGTAAACCAAAGCCACATTCCTCCATCCGAAATCACAGATTACCCATATCTATTTCCTTGAATCTACAGTTGTGTTGAAACTTAAGGTTTGACCAATGAGCTGAGAGTCCTCCTCACTGATGAATGCATGTTCTTGACATTTTGTTACCATGGAAACTTGAAGAGAATAGATTACATTGTTTATCAAATTGAATATAAAACAACATACATGATAAAGTACATTATTATACTGTAATAACGTGATTTTGTACTTACTACAACCTAAATGGCAAGCTTGATGATGCTTATTCAATTGCTCAAGTAAAGACCTTTGCCTCATGTTGGTTTGGAAGACATTCAGCTGCATTAATCCTTATTATGTTATTATTTCATAAGATTATTCTTACATTTCATTATGAGATTTGATCAACATTCTGGAGGAGAAAAAAGCACTGATGGGAAGCAGCTTGAGGACATTCTAATACATTGTCCAGACAAAACTAGAGACACATATTTTCAGTTAATCTCTTTATTAACTGATTGTTCCATTTGAGTCTTAGAATCATGAAACAAAGCACATACATGTATTGGAGTCTGGTGTATTTAGAGCGGCTAACAATGAATTACTAAAATAGTTGAGAATTATTAGTTAGTGGTTAATTGTTACACCCCAGAACACTCATAAAGGCTTACTAGTAGATGATAAAATGGTGCTGCACTTTAACACTGGACAGTTTGGTATACTGATGCACGTATGCCACCAATATACCACACTCCAGGAGTTAGTTTTATCGTTGCAACAAAAAAGTAGTAGCCAATTGCTCATCTTTATGGAGTTGCTCTGGTTCTATGCCATTTCAGGGACACGGTAATCCAATGGAGCACCTTAAACATTATGCTGAACAAGACCAGGCATCAGCTGCAAAATAATTCAACTCTAAACTCTTACGTCACCTTACGTCAAACGTGCAAAAAATCCTATTTTAGTGTGTTATCGTTGGGTTCAGCTTCTCAAAATTCAGATTCATTTTATTTGCCATTTGCAGTCAAACCACAATGGAATACATTTGCAAAAGTACCACATGAGCTACGTTTATGCAACATTGTGGCCACATTCCCTGGTCATGTTGATTTGATTATTCATAAACCCAGCATAAAACCCAACGTAAATACAATATTATCTGTGTATAAATAAGCCACTTACTGAGTGTCTTGATTGTGGAAACATCATGACAGTTGCTTGCTGGTGTCGCCCGTCCAGAACACGGCCGTGCCTTGTAGTTTAACAGTATTTTCCTTTGTCCAAAGCGTCAAATGTGACCAGAGACGGACCTGTCCAGCGCTGGCAGACTGATAAAGACTGATACAAGCTATGTGCAGCTATCGTCCGCCTGCTGCCCCTAAAATGGAGACACTTTAGAGCAGCGGTAGAGATGAAATACTAATATCTTCGTGGATTTATTGCGCTGAAGAAAGCACCATTTGAGGCCAGCGCCAATCTGGGCCAAAGCGCAGTCTACAGCGGCAGTCAGACAGGAAAAGGATTCATACGTAGCACAACGCTGGGGAAATTAATAACGCTATGTCTGCAAATGGTTTCTCCCTTCGCCTAAAGTGGCTGTTCGTTTCACAACAACTAAAACAAAGATTATAATTTTTAAAGTCCGGCAATCCTTACAAGAAGCAGAAAAATGTAAAGCCGAGTCTACAAACGGCAAGCACTTATACTTTGCTTTAAAATGTTCCCAAGCAGGCGAGTGTTATCCCTTTGCGCTGGTAATCCTGGAGAAGCAATCTCAGCGATGGGCTAGAAAAGTCTGGATAAATGCGATAGGTGCGACGCGTTTGGAGATGAACGCCCACATGGATCTGTTATGTGTGGGTGTGTGGCGCCCCCTGTAGGCTGGACGAGTGCTGCAGCTGTTTTTTTTCAGATCTCCAGTGGGTTGTGTTATGTTCATGAACCGTAGGTGTGTGTACAGATACTGTCTATTTTTATGTTGCAGAATTGTATGTCCAAAGGTTTTCCCAGATCATTGTTTGATAGTGATTAGTTACTATTATTATGTCTTCTACAAGTCAAAGTAATATTATTTGAATGTTGAAATGATAAGACCATAGTAGACATCAAACTTACAGATGGAGAGAGCCTTCATGGCTAAATCTGGCATATGGACACGGACACATGTTGATTAATCAGTACGTTCATGTTGCATGTGGATTAGACCACAGAAAAATTAGCTCTAAACTAAGACTAAATGTTACTTTTGACAGTAACCATTTGTTACTGGATAGATTTTGGCTACACTTCACCACAATTTCCTTGGTGTCACATAAACTTCTTGCTGTTTTCAGATACAAAAAAAGCTCTCATCTTTGGCCAAACTGATCGTGGTCTCATGCTTCATTTAAAATCCAAGAATTGCAAGTATAATTTGATAAAATAAAAATGACTTACCGAAGAACACAAACATTTCACAAATTCATCAACTGCAACGTAAATTCCACTACAAAATGCACGATATAATACTGTTATATGTTCTTATATTTGTACTCTTTTAAAAGTTCTAAATAGTGTTCTTAAATATGTGGTGCCTAACTTTCAAACCTCATGAAAAACTATGTAATAAAATAGTTTTGTAAAGTTTTTTCTTTGGCCTCTGCCAAATATCTATCGGCTTTTTCCAGACAGATCAGTCACATGGGTGGAGCTCGGAGTAGAGCTGTTGCTTCTCCACGTCTGGAGAAGCCAGTTGAAGTGGCTCAGACATCTGTTTTGGATGCCTCCTTGAAGCCTCTCTGGGGAGGTGTTCCGGGCAGGAGACCAGGGGAAGACCCAGGGGGAGGGAGTATGATGTCTCTCAGCTGGCCTGTGAACGCCTGGATGAGCTGGAGGACGTGTGTGGGGAGGAAGTCTGGGTATCTCTGCTTCGAATAAAGCAGAAGAAAATGGATGGATGTTTTTGTTAGTTAGGTCAAATATACCCATCAAACTGGAAAGCTCAATATGAAGATATATCCCCTCTTGTTTCCAGTCTATTAAAAACATCCTGGAATGAATCAGTAGCAATTTTATATATATTTTGCCTGGATCTTTTTACTTTAGTACAACTTCCTAAATCTAATTTTCAGTGAAATATGGCTCAGGTGTGAAAGGGTAATAAACCCATCATTCTACAAAATGGATCTCCAACCTTGAAAAAGGCAAAGAGCTACTACTTTGGGAAGAAATTAGTGATATAGAAAGCTGGCCTTTGATGAGGTTAATATCAGTGCACATATTTCGTATCATCATAGTATAATCAGTATAACAGTATAATCATAACCAGCAAAGTATGTTATTTCTAAATCCTTAGGGGATTGATCTAATTGGAACATGAGCTACTGTAGCTCAGAGAACTCCGTCCAACAGAGACAGACACCAGCTGTACCAGTGGAGGGCCAACCACCGCCTGCAGCCCAGTCGAGGCCCTTTGGACGTTTGTCAGGCACTTTCTATTCACTTGGGTCAGGCCCAAAAGATGCCAAAAAGATTAAGATTAAGAGATACTTTAAACGTCCCACATGGGGAAATTTCAGTGTTGCATCACAAGTTAAAAAAACAATAGGAATGAGGCGCACAAGACAAGTGAACAATAGCTGAACTAATTAAAATAAAAAAATTCTCTAACTCTAGAATCAAAGGACAAGTATAAAATCTTGAACACAAGAGTATAAAGTTTTATAGTTGGCAAAATAAGAGGCAAGTATAAAGTACTTACAGCATACTGCTGCTGATCTGTACATTAGCAGCAGTATGTTTACATCTGTGCATTAGCAGCAGTATGTTTACATCTGTACATTAGCAGCAGTATGTTTACATCTGTGCATTAGCAGCATGTTTACATCTGTACATTAGCAGCAGTATGTTTACATCTGTACATTAACAGCAGTATGTTTACATCTGTGCATTAGCAGTATGTTTACATCTGTACATTAGCAGCAGTATGTTTACATCTGTACATTAGCAGCTGTATGTTTACATCTGTGCATTAGCAGCAGTATGTTTACATCTGTGCATTAGCAGTATGTTTACATCTGTACATTAGCAGCAGTATGTTTACATCTGTACATTAACAGCTGTATGTTTACATCTGTACATTAGCAGCTGTATGTTTACATCTGTGCATTAGCAGCTGTATGTTTACATCTGTGCATTAGCAGCTGTATGTTTACATCTGTACATTAACAGCTGTATGTTTACATCTGTACATTAACAGCTGTATGTTTACATCTGTGCATTAGCAGCAGTATGTTTACATCTGTACATTAACAGCTGTATGTTTACATCTGTACATTAGCAGCAGTATGTTTACATCTGTGCATTAGCAGTATGTTTACATCTGTACATAAGCAGCAGTATGTTTACATCTGTACATTAACAGCTGTGTGTTTACATCTGTACATTAACAGCTGTATGTTTACATCTGTACATTAACAGCTGTATGTTTACATCTGTGCATTAGCAGTATGTTTACACCTGTACATTAGCAGCAGTATGTTTACATCTGTGCATTAGCAGCAGTATGTTTACATCTGTGCATTAGCAGTATGTTTACATCTGTACATTAACAGCTGTATGTTTACATCTGTACATTAACAGCTGTATGTTTACATCTGTACATTAACAGCTGTATGTTTACATCTGTACATTAGCAGCAGTAGGTTTACATCTGTGCATTAGCAGTATGTTTACATCTGTACATTAACAGCAGTATGTTTACATCTGTACATTAGCAGCAGTATGTTTACATCTGTACATTAACAGCTGTATGTTTACATCTGTACATTAACAGCTGTATGTTTACATCTGTACATTAGCAGCAGTATGTTTACATCTGTACATTAGCAGCAGTATGTTTACATCTGTGCATTAGCAGTATGTTTACATCTGTACATTAACAGCTGTATGTTTACATCTGTACATTAGCAGCAGTATGTTTACATCTGTACATTAGCAGCAGTATGTTTACATCTGTGCATTAGCAGCAGTATGTTTACATCTGTACATTAGCAGCAGTATGTTTACATCTGTGCATTAGCAGTATGTTTACATCTGTACATTAACAGCTGTATGTTTACATCTGTACATTAACAGCTGTATGTTTACATCTGTACATTAGCAGCAGTATGTTTACATCTGTACATTAGCAGCAGTATGTTTACATCTGTGCATTAGCAGCAGTATGTTTACATCTGTGCATTAGCAGTATGTTTACATCTGTACATTAACAGCTGTATGTTTACATCTGTACATTAACAGCTGTATGTTTACATCTGTACATTAACAGCTGTATGTTTACATCTGTACATTAGCAGCAGTAGGTTTACATCTGTGCATTAGCAGTATGTTTACATCTGTACATTAACAGCAGTATGTTTACATCTGTGCATTAGCAGCTGTATGTTTACATCTGTACATTAGCAGTATGTTTACATCTGTGCATTAACAGCTGTATGTTTACATTTGTACATTAACAGCTGTATGTTTACATCTGTACATTAACAGCTGTATATTTACATCTGTGCATTAGCAGCTGTATGTTTACATCTGTACATTAGCAGCTGTATGTTTACATTTGTGCATTAGCAGCTGTATGTTTACATCTGTGCATTAGCAGTATGTTTACATCTGTACATTAACAGCAGTATGTTTACATCTGTGCATTAGCAGCTGTATGTTTACATCTGTGCATTAGCATCTGTATGTTTACATCTGTGCATTAGCATCTGTATGTTTACATCTCTGCATTAGCAGCTGTATGTTTACATCTGTGCATTAGCAGCAGTATGTTTACATCTGTGCATTAGCAGCAGTATGTTTACATCTGTGCATTAGCAGCAGTATGTTTACATCTGTGCATTAGCAGCTGTATGTTTACATCTGTGCATTAGCAGCAGTATGTTTACATCTGTGCATTAGCAGCTGTATGTTTACATCTGTGCATTAGCAGCAGTATGTTTACATCTGTGCATTAGCAGCAGTATGTTTACATCTGTGCATTAGCAGCTGTATGTTTACATCTGTGCATTAGCAGCTGTATGTTTACATCTGTGCATTAGCAGCTGTATGTTTACATCTGTGCATTAGCAGCTGTATGTTTACATCTGTGCATTAGCAGCAGTATGTTTACATCTGTGCATTAGCAGCAGTATGTTTACATCTGTGCATTAGCAGCAGTATGTTTACATCTGTGCATTAGCAGCAGTATGTTTACATCTGCATTAGCAGCAGTATGTTTACATCTGTGCATTAGCAGCAGTATGTTTACATCTGTGCATTAGCAGCAGTATGTTTACATCTGTGCATTAGCAGCAGTATGTTTACATCTGTGCATTAGCAGCTGTATGTTTACATCTGTGCATTAGCAGCAGTATGTTTACATCTGTGCATTAGCAGCTGTATGTTTACATCTGTGCATTAGCAGCTGTATGTTTACATCTGTGCATTAGCAGCAGTATGTTTACATCTGTGCATTAGCAGCTGTATGTTTACATCTGTGCATTAGCAGCTGTATGTTTACATCTGTGCATTAGCAGCTGTATGTTTACATCTGTGCATTAGCAGCAGTATGTTTACATCTGTGCATTAGCAGCTGTATGTTTACATCTGTGCATTAGCAGCATGAGGCTCTGTTCAGTGGCAGTGACATGAGGTTAATGCACATTCTGAAGAGTTAAGGATATTGCTCCTTAAATTGCAAAGGTCAGAAGGAGCTGTCTTATATGAATACAGATATAGCCACTGCTTCTGTATTTTGACAATTCTGTAATGAAAATGTCTTAGTTTATTGAAAAAAGGGCCATATTGAGTCTATAGATTCACAAACTGAATTAACTGAATATTTGAGTATGGCAAAAATCTGAAAACCAAAACAAAAGTTAAGAAACCAGACAAAAGAACATTTGATGAGGGAACATTGATGGTCAATAGATAAAAGTTGGCCAATTTTAACACCTGCCCTATTTTGCATCGACTGAACATAACATTCATAAGAGCTAAGATGAAACACTACCATTAATGAAACCGTTACACACATAAACCCATCGTCTGCAAAACAACAGAAGAACAAGTGACACAGTAAGAGTATATGAACATATTTATTCCAATTTCAAACATTTAAAAGGAGAAGGCTATGAAAATCATTTTCATGTAGAATGAGGTTCAGGCAACAGTGGTTGAAATGAAATATACAAAAAGAGAAATATGGCTAAAATACTGTAAATTAATAACGATTAGGACCCTTCATGAGGGTGCTGCAGGAATACAGTACCGAATCACCCACAACAGTCCCAACCTGACAAAGACATGCAATTAAAATGACAAGAAAAACAGCAGTGCATTGTTAATCAGATATAGAATTGTCCACCATACATCTAGTGTTTGTTTTAAAAATTGGACCATTCAAATCACTGGTCCTCATATTTTTGACAACATTGGCACTTGTTAAAAGTCTGGCATTACAAAGAAAGGGGGTTGGCACACTCATTGTACATCATTTACATTTGGTATAGTATAAGTAAAAAAAGAAAAATACATCACTTTCATTTTGTACACCACTAAACAAAGTTTATTCCATCTTTTTATAAAGTCATTATAAGTGGTCCTAAATACATGTTAAGGTGCATCAACCTTAGACACAAATATATGCAAAGAGAGCTTCAATATCACTGTATAGCCCACCCCTCAAACCAGAATGGAGGTCAAGCAAAAGCCACAGCCATCAAAAGTGTTCATATCCAGACACGCTTGCATACGCCTTCGTACCGATGAGCACAGTTTAAGTTTCTCTGACTAAAGGAAAGCAAACGCAGTCCAATCAAGTCAGGACATGGACAAAATGTAAACAATAGTCATGTATTTACTAGTTATCACAACCACCATCGCAAATAGTTAGCCTTTCCAGTACTTTCACTTTGAGAGAAGGATCAAGGCCGCTTTATTTGGAAAGAGAAGTGGTTGGACAAGCTCAAGACAGCTTTTCTGTAGATAATGAAATATAGATTTTTCCCAAAGTATAGTCGTTAAGAGAAGCATGAAGAAATAACGTGCCGCAGCTGAGACTTCACTTATTAGACACAAACCATTTCACCCTTTCATTTACAGACTTTGCCCCGCATTTTGGTGCAAAAAGAATCGCTCAAAAATAATTCAGAATCTAACCAAGAACAGTACCAAATCGAAGCTCTCGAGGTTCTTTCTGATTCTTCAATGACAAACACAGGCCAGTGATCAACAAGAGCCACTAGACTTAGGAATGTGATAAAGAAAAGGTGGTCCTCCTGAACAATCTCCAAACACACCTTTCAAACCATCTTCATTGATTGCACCTGGTTTTCTCCATGGTGCCCTTTCACTCCATTCTGCTAGTAATAGCCCTTTCAATGAAAGTTATGAAAACTTACCTGAATTACATTGTGAAGACAAAAATAGCAATCTCTCATCTTTCAATTAAATATTTTACGACCAGGGCGAGAGACGCGATATGGGATTGGTGCAAACAGCCATCACATGTCCTTAAGATTACAGTACAAAAATGAAAGCCAATATTCAACCACCAAGTTTTTTTGTCAGATTTTTTCCTATTTGCTAAAAGCACACATCTGAAATGAAAGCAGTTGGAAAAGCAAAAAATAATATGAAGTATAATTAGAAAGATTATTCTTAAAATACTTTAGATCATTTACAGCAGTATAAAAGTTGCCTCCCATTTCTGGGTTGGAAAAACTTTGGATTGTAACTAGGGAGAAAATGTATTATTTTTTTTAACACATATAGATCTGATTGATAAATTATACATAGGCCACAATAAAAACAATTTACTCTCTTGCTATAATACTATGAAACAAAGTCAGTACAATCCGAGTGATCAACTAGTGACTTAAGTATTAATCAGAACTAGGTATTGCACTGTACGTATCGGTTTATATCGTTCACGTTTTGCACAGGAAGAGATCATTACCATCAGTGAGAACATCAAAGTACTAATACGTGTTGTGATCCAGACAGAAGAGAAATGTCATACAAACTGAACATCCAATAAAAGAAAACATTTGCTTTTGGCAATAAACGCCTCAATTCAGCACATGTGCAAAATACATTAGAAGGATTCTGGCGACTAAAATATTTACAGATTTTGTTTGTTTTGGCTATATCAGAAAACATGGTAAAAGACTTCTCAGTCTCCACCTGTTGTCAGTGCAGGTACACTAAAAAAGTTGCCTTTATTTTAGAGAAGTGGGTGAAGCTTAAGGTTTCAGAAAGTCAAATATCCAACGGCAAATTCCCATAGGGATTTTGAAAAACAATTCTTACCAAAGATTGTGGGGCGGGGGTGATCCGCCATCACAAAGTAAACATGTAATTGCGTTTATTTCAGCCAAAGCCACCACACTGTAGATGGTACTAGCAGGCAGCTAGTTAGCCTCTTGATATTTGGAATTTTAAAACACAGAGTTTATGAAAACTAAGCTCCGCCCACTTTGCAGCTCTATAGAAGAAACACATATTCCGCGCCAATATGGAATTATAGGTATAGTATATAAAACAAATACTCCAATCGGCTTTATACTGCATCGAAAGAAAGGACAAGTATTTACATTCAACAGGCTGTGATAGTGAACGGTTATTCATGTAAATTAAATGCACGACTGAAGCGAGATCCGAAGACACTATCTCAGTATCGTGAATGTTTGAGCAGCATCAAATGAAGCTTGCCATTTGCTCGTGTTGTAGTGTACGTCGTGAGTGGATACAAAAGTAAAGAAGTGAGCCCTTTTTGAAGAGTCAAACAAGAAGAGGCCCCATACCCATCCCAAACGCTCCGGAAGGGGTTAGAACTAGTGTTTAGTAGAGTGTCGAGGTGAACACATTCATGAGCAAAATATAGTAGTATATTTAACCACGCAACAACGCAACTACGCATTAGACCAGAAACAAAGTGAAACTCTCAGTCCCCGCTTCAAGCAGAGGCTGTGTTTATAACCAAACCGCACTGAGTTGGGCTGCAGGACTCCACTGTTCTCTTCTTTGTTCCTTCCCGTTTATTTTTCAAACCAAGTTGTATTCTTTGAGATTGAGCTGGAGGATGGTGTCTTTGACCGCCGCAAAGACAAAGCGGATGTTCTCCGTGTCAGTAGCACATGTAAAATGAGAGTAGATGATCTTGTCGCTATCCGGATTCAAGTCCACAAACATCTTCAGGATGAACTCTCGGCCCGCCACAGGATCCCGTTGAGGACCTGAGAACAAAGAGAAGATGTGAGTTTAGCTTTTGTTTAGCCTCATTCACTTTTAAAATCCCATAACAGTTGTACAATACAAAAATATAGAACACGTAGGTATTGGTCCATAGTGGGAGTTGACCAATGTCCATGAATGTTGATAAAAAGAAGAAACTAATACAAAAACCCATAAACCATCTCCTCCTAGGAGGATGTTGACTGCAAGAAAAAGATCCGGTCACACTTTTTCATATACATTCACACCTCCAAATCCCTCAGGCAAGCAGGACCACTGCCCAGTCCCTGGCTTTCCTGTTGGCTTTCAGCCAGGGGGTCCTACAGCAAAACTGGTTTATCCCCCCGCTTACCCACTAGGGTCGCGTCAGTCCATGCATTCAATCACGCTCCATGCTTCCCTATCTCGCTTCCTCCACTGTCATACCCCTCACATTCAACAGCCTCTTCATGCCATCATTCCATCCATACTTTGGCCAACCTCACCTTCTACTACCACTCATGCAACTATTCATTCACTCTCTTCGTCAATCCCTCTTCATCCAGTCTCTGCATATGCCCGCACCATCTCAGTACACATGCATCTGCTCTACCAGCCAGGTCACCGGGTTAGGACACACCTGTTCTCCACCCAACTGTAATAATCCACAATCTATCTATCATACTTCAAACACATTACATTTCTTCCTTTCACTTTCTCTCATACCTCAAGTTTCCCACAAGTTTGTGAGTGAAAAAAAACAACATTTTCAATTCTATTTCATAATAAAAGTGAGGTATCATGTACATGATCAAACAAGAGGAACTTCCATTGCTTCTTATACATGAGAGCAACAGAACACCATGTGTTTAGCAAGAAAAGCTTAGGCCTTTGTCCCAGCAATAAGAAAGAAAGGTTAGTCTGTCAGGAGCAGAGAGAGCCACAGGTATTTTACAGACTGCAGCATCTTCAACTTGACAACTGTTGAAACCACAGTTTGTTAAGAATTTGGTTCAAAGTGCCGTTCTCTTCTGATTTAGAGACTGATTTATTCTACTAGCAGTTTGACAAAGGAGGAACAAACACTATGTTTAAGAGTGACCTCTGAGTCGATTCCCCCCGAGTTGGACAACTCAAAGAGCTTCTTGTTTCACAAAACAAGTGGGAGGGTTGTTTATTTTCATTATCAAGAAATTCCATAAAAGAGTTTTTACCATAGTAACAACCCCATTTCAGAAGAATAGGAAGTAGGGCTGGGCGATTAATCAATTTTAATCATTAATTCGAGTTTTACGTTTAGGGAGATTTCTTTTTTTTTTAAATTCGATTTTTATTTTCTCCAGCGCAGAACTACAGCGCTAACGCGCTAACCGCGGGTCTATGGTGTTGAGCAGTCATTTTGAAGCTAACCTAATGCGAACAGTCTCCCTCTGGCCTGATGCTCGCTCTCACAGTTGGTGCTGTTGCAATAACACTTCAAACGTTCAAGAATCAGACTTTATTTAAATCGCCAGAACACACACACACACACACACGCACGCAGGCTCCGGTCGCTATGTTTGTACGCCATGTTTGTACGCCACATCTTTCACGCTCTCTCACGCTCGTTATTCCAAAGCGCACTCCCGTGTCCGTGGCGCGCACACACTCGTGTCCCACTGAGCCGCTGCACTTTGGGGAAAGACACGTCTCACACATTGCTCTCATTGCTCTGATACAAACAACGTGTTCCCCGCTGTCTGTTAGCTACAGTAGCTGTTAGCTACAGTAGCTGCTACAGTAGCTGTTAGCTACAGTAGCTGCTACAGTAGCTGTTAGCTACAGTAGCTGCTAGCTACAGCATCAGAATGTAAACATTTTCACTGTTTACAATGGCAGAGCCATCTCGTTTACAAGCATGTTTTAAGGCTTAATTCCTGTTACACTTATGCTCCATGGGGATTTAGATTAAACTGCATAAAGGAAAATCTATTTCTTTGTCAGTTGTAGTTTGTTTTTAAATAGAAAAAAATAAATCGATTAAAATCGAAAATCGGATTTGGTGTGAAAAAATCGGAGATTTTTTTTTTTGCCATATCGCCCAGCCCTAATAGGAAGTTACATGATCCATATGGAATTCTGGAAGAAGCAATGGTCAAAAGTACTATAGAAACTCCTACTCCTACTACACACCTGCCTATTCCCCACAAGGTTATTGTGAGTCATTTCCCTCAGCTCATCCAGGGCATTACCAAGCCAGCTGAGCGACAAGACCTGGTGTGTCTGGGTCTGTGTCAGAACACCTCTGTAGGGAGGCATCCAGGAGGATTTCAAGATCAAAATCCTTTGTTAAAGTATTTTATGCATTTCACTATGTAATCCGAGGGCTGCTTCCCAAAAAGATCCTGCTTCAGGAAACTAACAGTGATTCAGTTCATGATCATAATTGTAGTTTTTATAGATCGATTTCACAGTTTGTATAGGGTTGCAAAATCCCTTTCCCTCACTAAAGAGCGATGGACTCTACCCTGGGGACCTTACGCAAAAAGGACGAAAGGAGATTAGCGCAAAAAAAGAATGGCCAAATTCACATTTGGAATGAAAAAAATATTTTTTTTACCCCAAGGTTTCCCATTGGGGTAGGGAAACCTTTAACTATGAACCAAAACAATATTTTATCATAATTAACAAAACAGAAATTCACCATCAAACTCTGGGAAGTAGTCAACCAGGTGAGAATACAAAATCTTCTCCTCCAGAAGGTCTTTTTTGTTGAGGAACAGGATGACAGAAGAGTTCTGAAACCAGGGATATGTGATGATGGTCCTGAACAAGGCTTT
The DNA here is from genome assembly GCA_964034765.1 of Knipowitschia caucasica. NCBI lineage: Eukaryota > Metazoa > Chordata > Actinopteri > Gobiiformes > Gobiidae > Knipowitschia > Knipowitschia caucasica. The sequence goes on along the minus strand of OZ035824.1, from coordinate 48,333,696 downwards.
ACTCTCCTCCATTCGATTCTGAAAAGAGAATTGTTCAATATTTATTGTGTATTTATACAGGTAGATCAATTAAAAACAAATTAAGATTTAAAGACATGAATAGTCCAGGTATGGATAAAAAATAACTAAAAATCGCTGATCAGTATAAATGAAAAAGAAAATGTTCACATTATTCATAGAATAAATTGTATTAAGAAAGGAGCTTATAAACTTTCTGCACAACTAAGCTCTGATAATTTTACACAGTATTTGTCCTTGTACATTCCTGTCATTTATAAAAAGAACAAGTATAGAAGGCAGTTTTTAATAGAGCACAGTTAACAATTGTAATTATAGTAACTAATTTGTATTACAACTAAACAAAATATATATACAGCGACTTGAAAATGCACTAATCTTTAAACATTTTGTTCACAATGATTTTTTTTTTTCCTTTATAAGAGCAAACAAATGTGTGCCATAAATAATTCAATTTTGGTCTCATCAGACCACAGCGTAATATACATTAGAAAAACAATGCCTTTGACTTTTCTGACATCACAAACTTTGATCGTAATAAACTGAACTGATCTCACCTCGTTGTCTGATTCTACGAGGACCTGGTCGTACTCGCTGAGGGCCACAAGGAACATGATGGAGGTCACATTCTCAAAGCAGTGGATCCACTTCCTCCTCTCAGATCGTTGACCTCCCACATCCACCATCCTGGTTCAGCATGCAGGAAGATGTAAGAACAACACAAGTTACTGGTCCAGATTACCGTTTAAGACAAACCATGCCAATCAAATCAACAATTCAACATCCCACCAGGAAAGGAAAAGTGACTGTGGTGTAGAAGCTGACAGAACATACAGCTATGATATCCAAAAGCAGATGCAAGAAAATATGACATGCAGATAAGATCATGAAGGAAGAATGAACATATATTGATCACAACACAAAGAAATTATGAAAGGAATTTGAAAACTATCCTTTTGAAATTCAACAAATATAGTGGGGTTATTGGATGAATTAAAACAGGGCATGCCATTATCTGCCTACAGTTATCTTTGACACTCAAGGAAACTATTTAGATTTATTTTTATTTGTGACTTCTGTAGGTCACCATAAACATAACAAAGAAAGGGCAAAGCAGCTGGTAACTGAACTGAGCTGAGCTTCCGACCAGAGTCCGACCGGCAAATCTCAAAGACATTGATGAATGAACTCCTCCAGAAGACACAGCCCAAAATAAAACTTCACAGTCAATGGCCTCCTTTTCTTCTCTTAGCAAAAACAACTGACCTGCTAGTTTAGTTTAAGACAAGCAAAGTAACAATGACATTTCTGATACTACAAAAGTAAATGAAAATAAAACTAATGGCTTCCTTTTGGATAAACAGTGGCAACAAGATTAAAAAGTCCCCACTGCACATTTAAAGCATAATGCACCATCCATCCTTTTTCTTCCAGAGGTGTCCAAACTGGTCCAGAAAGGGCCAGTTGAGGAAATGGGAGGAGTCTGCTCTGCTCCTGCTGGGTCTGACAGAAAACCTGCAGCCACAGCAGCCCTTTCTGAACCGGTTTGGACACCTCTATTTCTGGGTCGGGGGTGGCTGTCAGAGCTGCACCCAGTACAATTAGCACCAGCCACCATTTAAACCATCATGAAATAGAATTACAGCAGGTATTGTCTTACGTCTTAACACATAAATCCCATTACTTAGACAATTTCTTGATGGTGCATGTCCTTGCTTCTTTAAAAGCTTAGGGATGAAATTAATGGAAAATGAAAAAGTAAAATTGATATAAACAACGTCTGTCAAATGCAAGCACGCAGAACAAATTTTAGCACATATTGCAAACGTGTAAACTCTGCTCTGAAAAAAAGATGCTGATTGTGCAATTAAGCAGGTACTTTAAATATGATTCACATTCTCAAATATATACAGCATGCAATATATTAGGCCAGCCATTCCCAAACTCAGTAACACCGAGGCCCCCTTAAAAATCTGACGGGTCTGCGTGGCCCCCCCAAAATAATAACCAAGAAGACAACATTAAGAATAGGCTATTCTGGTTATTTTATTTTGGGGAAATAGCCTCTGCTACAAACATTGTAATACAAAAATGATTACAGTGGATTATTCAAGTCAAATAATGAACACAAATATTTTAATATTACAAACAAAACATTATAAATTTAACATTAAATAATTATATTATTTTTTTTATTTTTTTTATGACCTCCCGCGGCCCCCCTGCAGTACCCTCGCGGCCCACCAGGGGGCCGCGGACCCCACTTTGGGAGACACTGTATTAGGCCACAGTAAATAGATTATTTGATGGTTAGCTGTAGCTGCAGCTCTCTGCTTTATTCTAGTGTGATCACTTTACTTTCGCATGCATTGAACATTTTTAGGGTGATTGTGCCTGAATCACACATTTTAAAAGGATTTTAATAACTGCAAGATCGGTGAAAGTAAAATACTGTATATACTGTGACTACTTTGCTTTTGTGCAGAAGACACAAAAGAAAAAGAATACTGTGGATCCTCTCTAGAATATATAAAGTCTCATAGATCCCAATTCCAGTGGCAAGTAATACCAAACGTAAGTGTGGACTACTTGTATGGAAATGTAATCTAACGTGAACAAAAAACAGATTTTACAAGATAAGTTTACTAGAATAATATTTGAATTTGCAATTTTGGCTTATTTTGGAATAACAACATCACATATTGCAGACGGATTAAATTATTACAAATGATTGGTATAAAGTACAGGCAACACAAAGTACAAAGATGGGGTCAGACAAAGACACACATCTAGTTCTACCTGAAAATGATGCTTTGCAAGTCGAATGGGTATTCTATAATCCCAGTGGTTGGGATTCGAACTCTAAGCACATCCTGTTGGGTTGGTAGATAGCACGGGCCAGCAATACGATCCAGATCACTTAGATAGCTGAAGGTAAAAAGGACAAAAGAGGAGGACAGAAAGAGTGAAGCAAACCATCTACAAAAGCAAGTGGCCAGTCCAGATGCAGAGCACAAAAGAAGATTGCCCAACAGTCATGGACCATCAGCTTTTCAGAAGCATCCCTGATGTGGCTCTCAAACACAACAATTACATTCATACTAGTGTTTTCAAATGGTTTGTGAGAGCATACCATCAGGGATGAGTTAAAGAGTGCCAGGCCCTGCTGTAAAGCGGAGTGGACTGAGATAGTAGTGCAACCTACAGGCTGACCAGTCATCATGCAGCTGCTTGGTTACTGGCATGAGTGGCTTTTACCAGCCGTACCTGAAGATAATATTCTCCAGATCAAAAGGGTACTCAATGATGCCGGTGGTTGGGACTCGAACCCGCAGCACATCCTGCTGAGTAGGCACAAAGCCTGGAGTGGCTATTCGCTCTAAATCAGTGAGGTAGCTGTGGAGGGGGAGCAATATATAACACAGGTTCATAGGAAAATGACTTGGCACAAGGCTCTGGAGAAGCCACGCTAATGTACACAGACCTGCAAACTCAAATCAAATCAGAACTTTAGCCATAGTGGATGTTACATAATATTTATTTTAATGTTTTTTATTCAAGAAATGGGAGTATGGGGGTATCCATACAATTCCCTGTGTTCTAGTGAATTTCTCAGGGTGTATATACTATATATAATATACTACTATATTTTATAGTTAGTAAAGCAAACTTTGATTAATAACAGCAGTGTTCACTAGACTAAATGCATTTGAGAATAATCTTCTAGAGAATTCTAGTGAATAATATTATATAATATTCTATGTATTTGTATGCCCTTTAGCTTCCTCAAGTGGTCGCTTGAAGACCACCACCACCAGCCACCTACAGCATTCACTTGAATGCCAATCTTAAGCATTATTGAGTATATAAACTTTACAAAAATACATGTGCTGATGAAGTTTTAGATGGAAATTAGCCCATGGCTACAATCCGGAGTGATGTGTTCATTAACATGTTCTGTCCCAACCAAAAAAACAATAAATAAATAAAATAAAGAGTTCACATTGAAATTTGAAATAGACAGTGGCTCCATAACAATGCATTTGGGCTTCACCTCTCCAACTTTAACATGGTCCATGCCTATAACTTGAGCCATTAGCTGTTTGCACCATGCAAATTTCACATGATGATTATGGTCGGTGTTAAAATAGACTGAATAAGCACAGGATAAGCATCACAGCTTCAGTGCCTCACTCATCCAAACTACCATACACGCTCCCTCCCTCCCTCCCTCCCTCCAACACCACCCACCTACAGGATTCATGAAGATGACTATCTAAACCAGCCATTCCCAAACTCAGTAACACCGAGGCCCCCTTAAAAATCTGACGGGTCTGCGTGGCCCCCCAAAATAATAACCAAGAAGACAACATTAAGAATAGGCTCTTCTGGTTATTTTATTTTGGGGAAATAGCCTCTGCTACAAACATTGTAATACAAAAATGATTACAGTGGATTATTCAAGTCAAATAATGAACACAAATATTTTAATATTACAAACAAAACATTATAAATTTAACAATATAATATATTTAATATTTAATATATTTTTTTATGACCTCCCGCGGCCCCCCTGCAGTACCCTCGCGGCCCACCAGGGGGCCGCGGACCCCACTTTGGGAGACACTGATCTAAACTATACAATACTTGTATCAATACAAAGTACAAACCTCAGTGCTGCAAGGTAAAAGAGTTTACATGAAAACCAGAAATCTATCCCTTCTTTGATGTAATGTTTCCTTCTTTCACTAAAAACCGAATGAGTCAATAGCACACGCTGCACACTTACTACTTGGTGGAGTCAGAGAGCTGGTACTCTCGTCTGCGGTCATATGCCTCCTGGATGCCAGGGTCAGACCACAGCATCTTTATGGCCCCCACATATGGCTGATCAAAAGACGACACCATCTCCACATCAACCTCCCGCACAAGCAAGGCATGATTCTGGGAGAAAGAAAGAACAAAACACATAAGACCCACTAGAGAGCATACAAGAGTTTACCAAGGCAGGGATGTGATCGCCATTCATCAATTTGATTTGCTTCAGGTTCCTTCCAGTGTAGAGTTGAGCGAAATACAAAAAATATATTTAAAATATATAATGTATATAAATCAAAACTATATATTGATTTTATTTCGACGCATCAACAATGGAGCACACGGGCGGCATGGTGGCTGAGTGGATAGCACTCTCGCCTCTCAGCAAGAAGGTCCTGGGTTTGAATCCCGGTCGGACCAGGGCCTTTCTGAGTGGAGTTTGCATGTTCTCCCCGTGTCTGCGTAGGTTTCCTCCAGGTACTCTGGTTTCCCCTACCACTAAAAATATGTCCAATAGTTCTAGCATGTGCCTCCTGTACTGGCGACCCCGCTCCCATCTCTGTGTGGAGTGAGAGACAAATGCCCAAAAATTAACAATTGTAAACCGCTTTGAGACTCAATTCTGCAGTGAAAAGGCGGTATATAAATAAAAACTTACTTACTTACTTACTAGCACACCAGAATTAGTTTTTTGAAACCCATACAGATGTTGCCAACTGTAGAAATAAACTTTTTTAAATCCCCATAATAAAAAAAAACAGATCCGTCAACTCGATTCAGGAGCTGTTTTTGAATGAATCATGATTGCTTATTTTCTCAATAATTCCTAATGAATGTGTGGATTGTAAGATAACGATTAGGGATGTCATGATTACCGGTGTAGCGGTAAACCCCGATAAAATGTTTACTATATCATTTACTGTCTTAATTTTTTACAAGAGGTATTATCTCGGTGGATTACCGCGGTGTACGCCACCGTGAGCTGTGAGTCTGCTGAAGTTGCCGCATGGGTGCACTTTTATGCTGGAGCCATGACCAAAGGAGGAGACAACAGCCCTTAGGATATTTATCAGCCTAAGTGTGGGCATATTTTGAATTTTTAAAGAATGCCGAGGGGAAAGTTGATGGATCCTGTCCGCAGAACGTGCAGGAAAAAGAACAGTTTTCGCAATGCCTCCTCTGTGTGATCATCCACAACAACTCTACAGGCAACTCGTTTTAGCTGAAAAAGATGAAGCAGAGAAACTTCAGGTAGTAAGAGTCAATACAAAATTATACAATATAATTTTGTCTGGTTATCCATCCGTCAATACAGTTTAGGTTAACACAGCCGCAGCCTCTAACTGCCTGTTAGCAGCTAATATGCTAATGCTAACAGGTAAACAGTAGATAGATACTTTATTGATCCCCTTGGGGGAATTTCAGACGAGACGATGACACAGCATTATTGAGCGCTAGTTGAAGGCTCAACAATATCATGCACTTCATTTGTTTTAACCAAATATAGTGACATTCACTATGTGCGGCACGGTGGCTGAGTGGATAGCACTCTCGCCTCTCAGCAAGAAGGTCCTTGGTTCGAATCCCGGCCGGACAAGGGCCTTTCTGAGTGGAGTTTGCATGTTCTCCCCTGCGTAGGTTTCCTCCGGGTACTCCGGTTTCCCCTACCACTAAAAATATGTCCAATAGGTCTGGCATGCGCCTCCTGTACTGGCGACCCCGCTCCCATGTCTGTGTGGAGTGAGAGGACAAGTGCCCAAAAATAACAATTGTAAACCGCTTTGTGACTCTGGTCTGTGAAAGGCGGTATATAAATAAAGCTTACTTACTACTACTTACTATTATAATTAAGTGGATGTTATCAACCAAATGTTAGTAACCAACGTTTGTTCACTTCTTTTAAACTATTTCATTTTGTGTTGGACATTCAATGCTTTCTGAACATATTATACTCCCTGAACTTACCGAAAACTGTTTTAATTTTGGTCACAATAACCGTGAGGTTAAATGTTCATACCGTGATCCCCAATAACAATAACGAGTTTAAATTGATTTTGAAAGAGAAGGCCTGAGATTGCTTATTAAACTTGGTAACAATGGTTCAACTTGCACTTAGAAAATCCACAATGCCATTAAGTCATTACAGACAACTTGTGAAGAGATTTCATATCTTATTTGTATCTTTTGTCTTGTTTGACTAGTAGAATGTAGTGAGAATATAAAGATGTTAAATATCTACAGTATATGTGTGGGAATCTCCTGGCCCGGACCACGTGTCTCCGGCCACTCTGAGACACTGCGCCAGTGAGCTTACTCCTGTGTTCACTGACATTTTCAACTCCTCTCTGCAGTCCTGCCATGTCCCGGCCTGGTTAAAATCCTCCATCATTGTCCCCGTCCTGAAGAAGCCCAGGATCACAGGACTCAATGACTACAGACCTGTAGCACTTACGTCTGTCGTCATGAAGTCATTTGAACGCCTGGTCCTCTCCCATCTCAAGTCCTTCACCTCCCCCCTCCTGGACCCCCTGCCGTTTGCCTACAGAGCCAACAGATCTGTAGACGACGCCATTAACCTGGCCCTCCACCACATCCTACAGCACCTGGACTCCCCAGGGACCTACGCCAGGGTCCTGCCACCCCTGCTCCAGGACAAGCTCTCCCAGCTCAACGTTCCCAATTCCACCTGCAGGTGGATCACTGACTTCCTGACAGACAGGAAGCAGCGAGTGCGTCTGGGGAAGAATGTCTCGGACTCTTGGATTATAAATAAAATAAAATATTATAAATACAGGAGTCCCACAGGGCTGTGTTCTTTCTCCCCTGCTCTTCTCCCTGTACACCAACCACTGCACCTTAAGCCACGACTCCGTGAAGCTGATCAAGTTCGCAGACGACACCACCCTCATTGGACTCATCTCCAACAACGATGAGTCCGCCTACAGGAGGGAGGTGGACCGGCTGGTGTCCTGGTGCAGCGGTAACAACCTGGAGCTGAACGCCCAGAAGAAAGTGGAGATGATTGTGGACTTCACCCCCACCCTCCGTGATGGACTCCCCCATCACCTCTGTGGAGTCCTTCCGTTTCCTGGGCACCACCATCACCCAGGACCTCAAGTGGGAGCTGACCATCAGCTCCTCATCAAGAAGGCCCAGCAGAGGATGTACTTCCTGCGGCAGCTCAGGAAAGCCAAGCTGCCTGCACAGATGTTGGTGCAGTTCTACACGGCCATCATCGAGTCCATCCTCACCTCCTCCATCACTGTGTGGTTCGCTGGAGCCACAGTCAGGGACAAACAGAGACTACAGCGCATTGTGCGCTCTGCAGAGGAAGTGATCGGCCGCAGCCTTCCATCGCTGCAGGACCTGTACGTCGCCCGAGCTCGAGGCCGGGCTGGTCGTATCACAGCCGACCCCTCTCACCCTGCACATGGACTATTCCAACCACTCTCCTCAGGCAGGAGACTGCGGTCCATCAGGACTAGAACCTCCCGCCACAAGAACAGTTTCTTCCCCTCTGCTGTTGGACTCTTGAACACTTCTTAACCTGTCCCCCCGCCCTTTATAAAGTCACTTTACTGCCCATCATACGTCACTTTACTTCACTGTACTGCTGTCACCTTACATTGTGTGCACCATGTGCACTTGTATATTGTAAATGGTAATTGTAACTCTATTTTAAATTTAAATTTATTCCTTAGAAGTGTTTTTTATTCTTTATTTTTCATTACCTCTTTCTGACTGTTGCACTGAGCCAAAGAAATTTCTAAGTCTGTGACTTCCTGTTACTTATGTGGCAATAAAAATGATTCTGATGATTCTGATTCTGAATTGTGTCTGAGGCAATCTTTTATATGTACACTTTGTCAAATGGACCTCTATGGAGTTGATACCTTTTAAACCCTTTTATACCCCAAACATACACACCTTGTTCTGTTCGTACTTGAAGGGGATCTTGAGTGTCTCTGTGGCCCGGATCATGGACTGCATGGACGTGAAGATGTTCTGGTAAACGAGCTTGGTAAAGCCCTTCTTATCCTCGTCTGTGTAGCCAGACCCATGGATTATTCTCATCTGCTTGATGAAGGTACTCTTGCCGCTCTCACCTGTACCTGTAAGCAATGAAGATAGACAAATTTTGATGTAAACATTGTTTGAGAGAAATTAAGTAAGATAATCATTTACACCTGTTTAGGTGTACTAAAATCAATAACATAAAAGGGAGATAATTCTGGAAAGCCAGGTCGCTTACAACAATTGGTGGAGTTTACCCAACATCGCACCTGTTCCTTTAAATTGTGCATTTAAAGACTTTCCATAAACCTTTTTCAGAGTCATGTACAGACAGAAAGTAGCTCCATTTGCAGAAAGCTGCAGAAATTGAAAACACTTCATTAGGCAGGGTCATGTCTTGCGGCCATGATTAGCTCAAATCAACAGATGTTTCCTTGTCTAACCGGAAAACCCAGAAGAAGTCCCTGCACATGGACTGAAGCCGCTTTAAGGGAAATACTCAACTTTAACTTGTGTTTCTTTTTTATTTTTATAAAATTGACTTATGAAAACATTGCAGAAAACAGCAGCTGAAGGCAGTCCCAGTAGATGCATAAACTACAGCTCCCATGCTTTAGTCTGACCAATACTTGTTGTGGGAATTCCCCACAAACCAATCACATTCAATCATAGTCCATATCATGGGGAAAATCACGTGAGCAGTGCCTCGCAAAATATCAGATGGACCAATCACATTCACCTATCCGTCGCTCTTTCCTGAGTCCTTTTATCGGCCAGCTTCACTGTATGTTTATGTGAGAAAGCATACGCGTGTGTGGTTTGAAGATGCCAGAGCTTATTCGTCCAAATAAAAATATTCTAATAAAAGGTTAAACATTTCAAGTGATAGTCTGGAGTTTGTCCGAAAAAAAAGAGGTACATGATTTGAAAAAATTTGACCCAAGCTCCCTCCCCCTTCCTTTCTGATTGGTGTTGAAGCCGTGCCTACTTTTCCGTGCACTCTCCAGAGGAGAGATTATTAATTTAAATATTCGAATATTTAATAATAATAATGCATCGGTTTTATATAGCGCTTTTTTGGACACTCAAAGACGCTTTACATGTCATTATTCTTTCACTCCAAACACAGTGGTGATAAACTACTACTGTAGCCACAGCTGCCCTGGGGCACACTGACAGAAGCGAGGCAACCAGTATGCGCCATCGGCCCCTACGACCACCACCAACCATTCACTCACACACACACCAGACTCATTCTAGGCAATGGGGGTGAAGTGTCTTGCCTAAGGACACAACGGCAGTGTGGCACTTTACAGCCGCAGCCGCCCCACTGTGGCATCAGGTGTTCCCAGAGGTTAAGTGTCTTGCCAAGGACACAACGACAGCAGACACTGGGAGTCGATAGTGAAGGTCAGGCTGGAACCCACGACCCTCTGGCTCAAAGGCCAACGCTCTACCAACTGAACTACTGTCACCCTATAATTTAATCATAATGTATTATACAGCTCCTGACAGCAGCAGAACGCTCCATTGATTTAAATGTAATTTCAAAATGTTCTACCGATCATTATTTCTTGATAAGGCTCTCAAACCAATAATGACCGCTGCCCTTTGGCAACACACTTTGTGCTTGTACTTCAGGTGTGTAAAATTGATCTGGACAGTAGTTTGCACACTTTGTCACAACAGGCTTTCAGCGCCTGTCACTTATTACTTCTGTCTGTGTGAGAAGCTAACGAAGCTAGCCATGGTCAATAACAAAAATATCAATCAATCTAACATTTAAATGTTAATCAGAGAATACATTATACATTATACATTCTTCACACAGGTGCATGGAGATTTTCAGAATGTTTTGGTAATGTTTTCATGACAAAAATACTGTTTATGCGCTTTTTGACGCAGTAAAACCGGAAGTAAACATTAACATTAGTAGAACATTTTAGGACACATTTGCAGAGGATCTGATCATGGATTTAGGTTAAGTCTATATACTTCACCGCTGATGTTCAGAATTCTTTGTTCACTTTTCATGTAGTTCCAGAGAGTTGCCTAGCTGTTGCCTAGCCTAGCTGTTAGCTGTTAACCGTCTAGCCACGTCAGGCAAAACCTTTGGGAACTAACTATTTTATATATATATAATTAAAAAAAGATAATGCTTCGACATGCTTACAGCTTCGAATGGGTTGTCTAACATATGTATATATATTTGTTATATATATACATATATATATGTATATAATATAATTACGCCGACGACACTCAGATCTATGTCTCACTGACTGCAGGAGAACATGGACCACTGGATTTGCTCCTTCACTGTATCCAACAGATCAGTGAGTGGATGCAAAATAATTTCCTCCAGCTAAATGCAGACAAAACCGAAATCATTGTCTTTGGTCCCCAGAAACAAAGAGAGGGCGTCATCTGTCACCTCCAGTCTCTCTCCCTAAAACCTTCAAACAAGGTCAGAAATTTGGGGGTAATACTGGACTCAGACCTAAATTTCAATAGCCACATAAAATCAATAACATCAACAGCTTTTTACCATCTGAAGAACATTGCCAAAGTCAGAAATATAGTGTCCAGGGCAGACTTGGAGATTCTTGTCCACGCATTTGTCTCCAGCAGGCTAGACTACTGCAATGGCCTGCTTACAGGTCTGTCCAAACAGACCTGTAAGCAGCTGCAGTACATCCAAAATGCAGCAGCTAGAGTCCTGACAGGAACCAGGAAGTATGACCATATTAGTCCGGTCCTCAGGTCTCTGCACTGGCTTCCTGTGATAGATTTTAAAACAGCTCTGCTTGTGTACAAGTCTCTCCATGGCCTTGCACCAGAATACATTAGTGACATGTTGGTGTCATATGAACCAGCCCGGACTCTGAGGAGCACAGGGACTGGCCTCCTGCTGGTGCCCAGAGTGAGAACCAAACATGGGGAGGCTGCGTTTCAGATCTATGCAGCTAAGATCTGGAACAATCTCCCTGAAAATGTGAGGGAGGCGTCTACTCTGTCAATGTTTAAATCCAGGTTAAAGACTGTTCTGTTTGCCTGTGCATACAACTGAAGGATTTTATCTCCATTTGTAATGCACTGCTGTCATTTATTTATTTATTTTTTTTAAATTTCTTGTGTAACTTTGAAAGTGTTAATGGTTTTATTCTTTTGTGTGATTTTATTGTTTTTATTGTGTTTTAATCTTTTGTGTGATTTTAATGTTTTAATTGTGATTCTGGTGTTTGTTTTATGTGATGATTTGTGATGTGGACTGTGAAGCGCTTTGTGTTGCCCTGTGCATGAAAGGCGCTCTACAAATAAACTTTGATTGATTGATTGATTGATATTTAATATTTGAATTAAATACGAGCACGAGCACCAGCGCGATGATTGACAGCCCTTGGCATCACTTGATTGGTTAATGTGGACGGCATCGTGGATTTCTAGCTATAGCTAAGAGAAGGGAAGGCGGGACTTTCCCGTAATATTACCCGTAGAATTCATAAAATGACTTATTTTATATCAACATTTAAGGCCAGGAGGTCAATTTAATACAACGCTTAAAATTTGTAATTCATTTAGAGTTCCATACTATCACTTTAATGCAGAAGACTCAATAGCAGAGGTCAGGAAACAAGGGCTCGGGAGCCAGATGTGGCTCTTTTAATATTTGTGTCTGGCTCTCAGACAAATGTTAAAACAAAAGAAAACATTCTGAGACTAATACCTTGTTTTAAAAATGTTGTTTTAATTATTTTTCAAGTATGTGGCACCCACAGAAATACAGACTTTTTTTAGCTTCCTCAGATAAAAAGGTTACTGACCTCTGCTGTATAGTGTATACTGATATACTGCTGCTGGGGCTCGCAGTCATGGTTTATAGGTATGGACATGATCCGTAATGATTCCGTGATCCGGCACATAGGTGTCTCTCTGTGAAATCGCTAGGAAAAGGAAGGTTGGTTTTGGACAACTTTTTGTATATGAGAGCAGAGAAGACTGCGTGGGACTTTTGGCTGCTGTGCTATGAGCTTTGAGAAGTCTGACTGAGGTTGTCACCACCTCACTGATCAGTACCTTCTTTCTCGCTCTCCCCGTCTATTGTGTCTATAACCCACACTGTTATGCTTTGCCTTGGTGTAAAAAAGTTTTCATACAATACACAGCTTTACTTATTTTCCTCTCAACATGTGATGAGAGCTACTCCCAATAGGTAGGACAATGTAGCAGTCTCATTCACTTTTCATGCTGGAAATGTCCACAAGCCGCATGCAGGCATTAAGCCCCTTGCAATAACAGAGGTAGAGAGAGGGATGGTCAAACAAGACGAGAAATGTCCAGGGATGATCAGCCTGTTCGCTGTCCTGAAACATTCAGGCAATATTATCTAATGGGTCTCAGGCTACTTTGGACATAAATACTTTGCACACCTGTCTTAAGTCATGCATACAAAAAAGGTCTCAGCCAACTGCGGCAGGTCTGAGTTCCCTGGCACCAGTAGACTTAGGGCCAGTCCCAATTCTCAGGGCATTTGAGTTGTTCAACACTCATAACCTCCTGGTGTCAGCGCCGCAAATGCAATGTTCGCACCTGATCAGCAAGAGTTGCAATTTGCAAGACATCCCAGTGGATCTAAATTGTTAGAATATGCTTGCTTATGGTGCTTTCAAGATACCACTGTTAATGTGGGGGCTGAATGTCATTGAAACGCCCATGCTTGTGATGGACAAATAGCGCTTTTCATGACAGCATTTTTTTAATCACTCCATACCATAAATGTGATATGGCTGTAGCAAAGAGAAATAAAGCTGTTCTCTGGCTGAAGAGCAGTGATGATTACACTCGTACACATTGTAATGTAGGCCTAAAGAGAGAACTTAAATCTGATAAACGTGCTTTTCGGACATGATTTTCTCTCAAAGCTGCAGAGCGGTACAGACACTTTAACTTGGCAAGGCAGTGCCAAGTTAAATACAGGAAATTGCATGGTTAAAACAAAAACATAAGTTCACTTTTGAATAAATCCCCAAATGAAACATTATTTAATGTGCAGCAGAAGATAAACAAGTTCAACAGGCAAAGGCCAGTTTTTCCCAGGAATGACTGCCACACAACTGCTGGAAAGCTGGGCGTGTCAACATGACTTTGCTCAAGTAACTGAGCCACCAGGCAAACAGCACAGCCACAGACACCCATCTGCCTGGCCTTCATGCTTCTGTTCAAAACAACATTTCAGTTAAAAATTGTTCTTAAGATTATTCTCATTCAGATAGCTATACCTGTGAAATGTTGAATCCTGTAAGGGACTTCAATTACATTTCTTAAAAAATAATGAATAATAAAGTAGTTTATTTATATTAAATCCCTCCCCTTGTCATAACCACCACCATCAAAAGAAATGTTAAACCAATGGGGAGGAGTCATGCTCCAACGCTATTGCCACCAATTTTAAATGCTGTTCCAAACAGTAGAAGCATTCAGCAGAAGTGTCATACCAGCTTCTTCATTTCATGTCAGAGCTGACTAAATATGGTTTGTGTAACATTAAGAAACAGGCCCAAAGGGACCAAACACTACACAACTTAAGCTTTTCAGAAGAGCCAATGATTGAATCAAAATGTGGATGAGTGCCATGATGACTGATTCGCAAATATGCATTGCTCAAGAACAAAACTTCACATGCAGAAAAATGTTTAACTAGAAAATAACGTATAGAGTGTGTGGCCCTACATCAAAAAGGTCTGGACTGTATGCTTTGGAGATCAGCCTTGAGACCACTGTCTCAATGCTGATGTCATAAGTAACTGAGAAAATTAAGAGTTTGAAGAGTCTCTTTCACACTGGAAACACAGAAATACGTGTTTATAACAAATCCTGAGCTGCACAAAACACTCACAACTAGGACTGGGTACCTTTAGATTTTTATGGTACATTTTAGATACCCATTTCGGTGCCAGTCCTAGAGGAGGAAAATCCAGGGTTTAACTAGGGCTTTGCATTACGAGCAGCCGCAACAAGAGCAATGCGTTTCCCATTGATTTCCAATTAAATTACACCTACGTATATTATAAACTGACAAGAACCGGAAATTAGAACCAAACAAATTGCATTCTTATGGTATCAGTAGGAAGTTCTACTCTCTAACCGTGAAAGGTTAGAGAGTAGAACTAACCGTGAAAGGTGCCCAGCCCTAGTCACAATCTCCTCCTTGCACAGAGCTGCCTTACTAATATGACATGCTCTGTATTGCAGTGGTTCTGAGCTCAAATATATACCACAGAACCTCCACCAGTTGAGTTCCATAGTTATTAACATTACAAAATACACTGTACAAAGAAGTCTACATGCATGCATTCATAAAATCAACCTTCAAACACATCCTCATTCACCCATCATTGAAGTGAGTAAGTAAGTAATCTTTATTTATATACCGCCTTTCACAGACCAGACTTCAAGACTTCAAGGATTACATCCATCAGGCTGGGATAAGATGAAACACATTACAGATAAATAAAGCAGATAAATAATTAGCCATCAAAGTCACAGGTCGTGCAGGACAAAAGTTGAGGCAGAAAATGAACAAAGGTCACTGTCTGTTTAGGACCGATATGAAAGAATTACGTGGTGAGTTATCTAAAATCGATATTATATTGGGCTGCCTGAATTAAAGAAATATATCTTGTGAATGAACAAACATTTAAAACGACAGTCAGTGGTGACCACAAGCTGCAAATGTTGGTTAGTTTTTTCCAATCGCTTACATTATAATGTAGGGAGGGTGAATAAAAGCACAGATAAATATACTTACCCAATAGCAGCAGCTTGAGCTCCCGTCTCGCATCCCTCTTGTCCCGTCGGAGCTGTTTCTCGATCTCTGCGTTAATTCGTTTGGACTCCTTCGCCTCTTCACTCAGGCAACAAGCCATCATAGAGTCTAAAGTCATCACCGCATGAGCTAAAGCCCACCTGACAAGGGGCGCAGACTGCTCTCAGATAGACAGGCTGCTTCAGCACTGATCCAGACAAGGGTTTCAGAGGAGCAGAACTGGGCCTTTGACAACTGTAAATCAAGGCCAAATGTCAAATATCCGACATGCAGAAGGGGACGGTGGCTGACTCCACGGTATCTAAAGTGCAAAAACTGAATGGTTCCAACTAAAATTGATGCAGTGATTTGAAGACTGTTTAGCTTAGAGGCTAAACAGGGCTAGCGCTGAAACTAACCAAAGTGATGGTTGGCTGACGTATCCACCGTGTCAGTGGCTGTAACTACTTAAGATGACGGGATTCTCTAAACAGATTTGACATCTGATTCTCCTTAAACTACTGCTTACGTCCCAACGACACTACGTGCTGTGGCTGCTCATGTGTGCCCTCCCTGCGGCTGCAGAGCGCAGGCTTAGCCGCCCTGAACACAACTATACGCCCGCGCTGTCACAAAGAGCAGCCATCCAGCAGGGCATTTGGAGAAGGCATAGTGCCGACAAACACTTTCTACAGGGACATCAATGGGTGAAGCACATCAGGAAGTAAACCAATGTATCCGAAAGGTAAAATAATGAGCAGCGCAGCAGCCAGTCGGATGGTCCGCGGAGCATAGCTACATGGACAGGCTAATGTTAGCTAGCTAGCTCAGCTAGCCGTCATTGGAGAAGCGCCTTCTAGCTAGGAAACTGAAAGTCAATATGGACAGCTGTTTTCCATTGCACTAAACAGGAAAGCTCCTCATTTTTTGGTCGGTGTATAATATCCAAGACGCAAAAAGTCTTACACGCTGTCAATGGACTCCATTCTGTGTGTGCTCCATGGTGTGTGCTCCTGTCACTGCTGGTATTTGTCCTGCTGCAGCTGGACGCTGGTCCGGGCTCCGGTGTGGCAGCGATGCTGCTGACATCACATCATCTACGAGTGATTGACTACTGTGAGGCAAATGAAAAGCCACTCTGTGGGAGTTAGAGGCGGGACTTATTGTGTGGACGATATAAATGTTCAAGTTTGTTTGAGAAGAAGGAGGTGGGCCGGTAAAAGCAGCTGATTTGACTGGACAGGCGACGCCCATCTGTCAAAGATCTGCACTAACCAGGCCCCAAATAGGAAACCATATTTGACCATGAAGATTATTAAATCTATATTCAAAATGTTGGCTTTTTAAAGTAACTTTACACATGTTTTACACAATGCTGGGGTCTGGTCTGTTTTGTCCAGTTAATGGGCCCATTACTTGAGGCACCAACTTTTCTCATAGTGGTTTGGTGAGAATCAGTATTTGCTTTTAGATCGAACATAAAAGTTCAATTCTATTAAATTGATAACTTGATATTTGTTCTTGTTTCTATCAAACATTGCCCCCACTTCCCTCTGCTGTTAAAGGCTGACTCTGCCCCCTCACTAAGCTTTTATCTTTTTATTTATTACCCTCAGTGCGTTCACTTGAAATGAACCAGATCAGTGATGTCTTGAGGACTGGATAATTTGCAGTTTCCACACTTTTTTTGAGTTCTGCAAACTTAGTCTGGTTTACGTTGCAGGTAGTAAACAAGTACCTGGTACCAGTTAAACAAGTCTATTCTCTCAATTGGGGTAGAGGACTTTTGCCACTGAGCCACCTTTGACTCACTATGTCATTCATGAGTTCATAACACTTAACACTGTTCATAAATGCAATCCTGTGTTATCATTGGGAAAACACATCTATTCAAAATACCAAACACATTGTGTGATTGAAAACACACAAAACGCGACACACATCAGCCAGACATAAACAGGCCTCAGTTTAGCCATTTTCAGTGCAAGTTTGGAGGCAAATAGAGCACGAGGTAGAGGAAGAGGAAGACGAGGAGAGAGAGAGAAGGAGGACATGGTTGAACATATTTCTGATGACATAAGAGCAACTTTGGGGGATCATGTGATCAATCATGGCCTCACTATGAGGAAGCAAAGAGTCCAGCCACAGCTCCGTCATCAGGACATTCAGATGGAAACATGTCTCCAACTCTCTACTGCAGACTCTACCTACAGTATTTACAGTACTGTGTGAAGAAGATGACATAGTCTGGGATCGCGTCTTTAATTCAGACAGAAGACATGTTTTATTGTCAATGGTAGAGACAGCACGAACAACACGAACACAGAATGCAAGTGTATTATACAGAGCGGAGGCATGGAGACCTCCAATCAGCAGCTGCCACGGTGCCATGTAGCTTGGCCTTCAGATAGACAAAACAAGGGAAAAGTACTGGCTTCTGCACATTGATAGAATGATGAGTTTAACTTTAACAAAAGTTGCTTCAAAGTGTTATGAAATCTCACATGTGTTACAGTACATGTGATACAGTACAGTACTGAAAATACTGTAGATACAGTCTACAGTAGAGAGCTACAGTACATGTGATACAGTACTGTAAATACTGTAGATACAGTCTACAGTAGAGAGCTACAGTACATGTGATACAGTACTGTAAATACTGTAGATACAGTCTACAGTAGAGAGCTACAGTACATGTGATACAGTACTGTAAATACTGTAGGTACAGTCTACAGTAGAGAGCTACAGTACATGTGATACAGTACTGTTAATACTGTAGATACAGTCTGCAGTAGAGAGTTGGAGACATGTTTCCATCTGAAGGTCCTGATGATGGAGCTGTGGCTGGACTCTTTGCTTCCTCATAGTGAGGCCCTGATTGATCACATGATCCTCCAAAGTTGCTCTTACGTCATCAGAAATATGTTCAACCATGTCCTCGTTCTCTCTCTCCTTGCCTTCTTCTTCTTCTACCTGTACCTCTTCCTGCCTCCAAACTTGCAAAGTTCTGAAGATGGCTAAACTGAGGCCTGTTTATGTCTGGCTGATGTGTGTCGCATTTTGTAAGTCAGTGTTTTCAATCACACAATGTGTATTTTAAATAGATATGTTTTCCTAATGATAACACAGTATTGCATTTATGAACAAAGTGTCTTATGTATGACACAGTGTGAGCAGGAGAAAGTGTGTTGCAGAAATGAAAGTAAAGTGCAAAGCAGTACTTTTGTTTAAGGAGTTGTCATGGACTGTGTTTAAGAACACTTCATAAGTGCCAACACAGATGTAGTCCAAAGCCTTGAACTATAATTTTGTGATTTGACTAATACATTTCCTCTTCATAAAACTTTATTGCAGCCTCTTGGTCCAGAATAGGAGAATTACATCACACAAAACTACTTTTCTTATTCCTCCTCATCCCTCATAAACACACACATGTAGACGTTTGTAATACTGAGGCATATTATCAATTTTAAGTATAATCAATCTGAATGTTCATAAAGTGAACCTCTCCCAATAATCACTTTAGCCTGCATGGTGTCATAATGAGATATCAGGTAAATGGGCGGAGCGTGTTGGGGCACGTCACATCACCTCCCTGCTTTGGTAATATGCGTGTGCGTGTGTGTATGCGCGCTTGTTTGTAGGTGCGCGTGTATGTTTGTGTGTATACAAACATACACAATGTCATGAGGGGCTGCGTTACATTTTCTTTCGTTTCATGTCAAAGTCAAAGCCAAACACCTCTCTCTGGGCTTCGAGAGCCTATAATTCCTTGGCGGTGTTTTCACTGCACCTCTCAGATAATCTCATCAGCACATCTGAGTCCTGGAAACCCCAGTCAAACCGGTTCTGCTGGATGAGACAAAAGATTGACATCCCAATGCCGCGGAGGAGTGACTGGATACAGTGATTCACGACGTGCTTCCGACGAGCCTTGTTGCTTAGACCTACAGTGAATAAGTTTGAACATAACCTTACATCGATACAACATAGACCAGGAATACATGTTTATTCCTGCTCTATTCTTTTATTCCTATACATCTTTAACAATCAACTGAGCTATGTGCATATTATAATCTTCAAAGAGCAAAGCGCCTCCATCCATGACCGCCACTCAGAAATATTATTTAGAAATGTTACTTCCTGCAAGTAACATTTTAGATTTATTTCGTTTGTATATAGTCAAATTATTCTCAATCGACACACTTATTCTCAATTGACACACTTATGTGTACTTTCAGCATTTGGGTATAGGGAAACTAGAACAGTATCGTGCTATTTCTATAAAATGTGTCCAAATCAAATGGACCCTTTTCCCATTGTCATACTAACACAAAAGTATACCACAAGTTTCCTTGTGTCTTAATAACTGAGAATTACATTTGCATACAGAGTGACAGCCCTGAGTGTTTATTGTGTAACATCCGGATGAAGTAGTGTAAATTGCTGCTGGCTTGTGGTTGGCTGTCCGCAGAGAGCAGAGATCCCAGAAGTCTATAGGGCGCATTCCTGTGAAGCGCCGTGGACTTTGTGTGGGTCCCAGGGATAACTCTCGGTGTCTGTCGTCGTTGGTTTGTGTATAATGATCTTTACATAGATGTTGGTTCTTGTTACGCGCGTCCTGAGCTGTTGGTGACGCGGACACGCACGGAGCGCAATGAGCTGCGGAGATTGATCTACCTGCTCACACCTGCTATACCGCTCACCGTTGAAGGTATGAAATCCTGTTAATAAACATCATTATCCATACAAATGAGCTATTTCGTGACTTTTCACAACGTCAAATTGTTTTTTATAATAATTAAAACGTCCATTTCTATTGTTGGATATAATATAGAAGTGAAGGCCACCATGAAAGCTTCTGTAAACACGTTAGAGATCATGTTTCTCCCATTTTTAAAAGGACATTGGTTGTAAAGCCACATGATACAATGGGGCAGCTGATTCAGACCGATAAAGGCATATTAATTCCGAGCATAAGACTGTGCTGAGGTTTATGGCATTGGCTGGACTTTATTGACTGAAAGGCTGTGTGTGATTAATTACAGCGGTGTAGAACATGGCGAGCTGCTGGGTCTGGTCCCGCAACACCTGCGTGTGCTGTCTGTCCGAGGACGAGCAGATAAGCCTGGCTATCCACAAGAAGATCCAGAATGAGCTGAAAAAACAGAAAAAGAAAGAAAGGAAAGAAATCAAAATCCTCCTGTTAGGTCAGTGCCACATCATCACTTAAAGACGCCTCAAAGCAATCATGATCATTAGACTAAGTGTCACATCAAAAGCTGGAACATTTCTTTCTTTTTTCTGCTTGGCCTGTTTGGTAGCCTGTAGCCAGGTTTCAAAACAATGTCAAGTATGTGTCACACTTTGACTATGTGAAGAATGGACCACACTGACAGTGGTTCGACCTGTAAACTCAGAGCGATACAATCAATACATTGACAATGTGCTCTCAAAGTATGAGTACAAACTCTCTGCATGCAGCCATTATTTATATCTGAGAGAATGTGAATTTATGGTGCTATGTTTCTCACTTTAACAAACAAAATTACATTTTCACATTAACATGGCTTTTTATTTCCCTAAAGGAACTGGGGAAAGTGGCAAAACAACTTTTATCAGACAGATGCGTATCATCCACGGCAAGGGATTCTCTGAAGAAGACAGAAAGACCTTTTCTAAATGTATATTTCAGAACATCTTCACCTCCGTCAAAGCCATGACAGCTGCTATGACGGCACTGAAAATCCCCTACTCCAACCCGGAGAATGAGGTAGTGTCTGATAAGCAATGATCCAACAACACAGACCGAGTGCAGACGCTTTTCGAACGGTTCAAAGTTGTGTAAAAATAATGTCCGAAGGTGTATTCTGTAACTTGCAGGTCTATGCCAAGTGGATCCAGGACATAAACACAGTGCAGATTACACACATGGAGAGGGGCTACGTGGACGCCATCCGCCGCCTCTGGGCAGACTCGGGCCTTCGGGTTTGCTACAGCCGCCGCTGCGAGTACCAGCTCCTCGACTCCACCGAGTAGTAAGTACACAAGGAACCTTTTTAACATCCTGGTCGGCCTGTCCTGATTATTAATTATGATGAATCATATATTGCCTCAGACAACAACAATAACACTGAAACCACTTAATACAGTGCCTTGCGAAAATATTCGGCCCCCTTGAACCTTTCAACGTTTCGCCACATTTCAGGCTTCAAACATAAAGATATAAAAATTAAATTTTTTGTCAAGAATCAACAACAAGTGGGACACAATCGTGAAGTGGAACGAAATTTATTGGATAATTTAAACTTTTTTAACAAATAAAAAACTGAAAAGTGGGGCGTGCAATATTATTCGGCCCCCTTGCGCTAATACTTTGTAGCGCCACCTTTTGCTGCAATTACAGCTGCAGGTCGCTTGGGATATGTCTCTATCAGTTTTGCACATCAAGAGACTGGAATTCTTGCCCATTCTTCCTTGCAAAACAGCTCGAGCTCAACAACAGCAGTCTTCAGCTCTTTCCACAGATTCTCGATTGGATTCAGGTCTGGACTTTGACTTGGCCCTTCTAACACCTGGATACGTCTATTTGTGAACCATTCCATTGTAGATTTGGCTTTATGTTTTGGATCATTGTCCTGTTGGAAGATAAATCTCCGTCCCAGTCTCAGGTCTTTTGCAGACTCCAACAGGTTTTCTTCCAGAATGGTCCTGTATTTGGCTCCATCCATCTTCCCATCAATTTTAGCCATCTTCCCTGTCCCTGCTGAAGAAAAGCAGGCCCAAACCATGATGCTGCCACCACCATGTTTGACAGTGGGGATGGTGTGTTCAGGGTGATGAGCTGTGTTGCTTTTACGCCAAACATATCGTTTTGCATTGTGGCCAAAAAGTTCGATTTTGGTTTCATCTGACCAGAGCACCTTCTTCCACATGTTTGATGTGTCTCCCAGGTGGCTTGTGGCTTTCTTCTTGCCACTCTTCCATAAAGGCCAGATTTGTGCAGTGCACGACTGATTGTTGTCCTATGGACAGACTCTCCCACCTCAACTGTAGTTATCTGCAGTTCATCCAGAGTGATCATGGGCCTCTTGGCTGCATCTTTGATCAGTCTTCTCCTTGTTTGAGATGAAAGTTTGGAGGGACGGCCGGGTCTTGGTAGATTTGCAGTGGTCTGATACTCCTTCCATTTCAATATAATTGCTTGCACAGTGCTCCTTGAGATGTTTAAAGCTTGGGAAATCTTTTTGTATCCAAATCCGGCTTTAAACTTCTCCACAACAGTATCTCGGACCTGCCTGGTGTGTTCCTTTGTCTTCATGGTTCTCTCTGCGCTTTAAACAGAACCCTGAGAGTATCAAAGAGCAGGAGAATTTATATGGAGACTTGATTACACACAGGTGCATTCTATTTATCATCATCAGTCATTTAGGACAAAATTTGATCATTCAAAGATCCTCACTGAACTTCTGGAGTGAGTTTGCTGCACTGAAAGTAAAGGGTCCGAATAATATTGCACGCCCCACTTTTCAGTTTTTTTTTTGTTAAAAAAGTTTCAATTATCCAATAAATTTTGTTCCATTTCACAATTGTGTCCCACTTGTTGTTGATTCTTGACAACATTTTTAATTTTTATATCTTTATGTTTGAAGCCTGAAATGTGGCGAAATGTTGAAAGGTTCAAGGGGGACGATCACTTTCGCAAGGCACTGTATATCAAGATGGTTCCAGTGAAGCACATTTTCCATTGATATATTTAAAGAATGGAAATCTCTGACTGCCACCCCCCCGACCAGAAATGGATTAAGGGGTAGAAAATGGATGGATGGATTGTTATTTTAAAAAAAAATCATGCTCTGAGAAAATAAACAGCAGAATTGATGCATTGAAGATTAATGTTGTAGCTCAAAATATATAGTTTCATATTATACAGTCATTGAGCGACAAGTTGACTTGACGTGACAGGCCTACATCCGGGTACTTTTTTAGTTTTTGTAAGAAAGTGGCCATACTTTTTGGAGCTCCTTCTCTGAAGCAAGTATATTCTCCATTCCAATCTTCTGATGACACAAGCTCATGATCCATTACAGTCTCATTCCCATTCAACTAAAACACAGATTTTTCATCCAAAAACATCCTTACATGCTGAGCCACACAGGGTCCATAGTTTGCATAATGACGGCGTAACAAACTTTTCTACATAAAATAAGATCATTTAATCTAATACTTTACTTATAGCCTAAACTTACATACTAAATAAATTACTTGGACTCAAGAGCTGCAAAAGCTATGGTAGCTGCATGGTTTGTTCTGTTTTTCTTTCAAATATTTATTGTGCACACCTATAGAGTACATTTCAGGAAGAAAAACACTTAAGTTTCTCTTTTCCATCTATATTCATAATACACACCAATAATACAGTGAGAGCCAAGTTCAGCCAATTCCAGTCTGATCTTGGCCAAAAGGAGCTCTTGGTTTATGTAAGTAATAACTATGCGCTCTGCGGCAGGTCATTTTCCTTCAAACAAGAAACCTTCTGCTGATACCACAAGTTTTTTTCCTTTTTAGATTTACCTAATGTTTGTGATTAGTTAGTTAGAGGAAAAATATATACGCAAATTATTCCGAATTTTAATTAGGACAAAAATAAATGCATGTTTGTACATTCTGAGGTCAATCGATTCTTTTGCTGTTTCTCCAACATCTCCTCCGGGGTGTCCTAATGCAGGGAGATGAGCGTTTTTATAACATTTAATTTACCTACATTTAATTTAAGTTTGTGTAAAAATTATGGAATTTTTATTGAATTTGTATTATTGAATGTCTTATCGAAGGCGTTGATGCTAGGCTTTAGGAGTTTATCGGTTTAGATTGTCTTGCGTCCATTTCCACAAAATGTTCAATTCAACTGAGGAAGTACCAAACCTATTCTAGTGATGTCATAGTGGTACAATGACATCATACTATTACAGGACTGAGACAGGAGCTTTTAGACAGAAGGCGCGGAGTTACATGTTAGTGCCGGAAGATCCTGGCAAGGCAAGGCAAGTTTAATTGTATAGCACAATTCATACACGAGGCTCCTGATATTAGCATATTAGCATGTTATGCATCTCTAAGTCTATTTTTAATTACGGAACAATATTATAACATGGTTAAAAGCTAAAATATGTGGGTAGCGTTGTCAGTTGTACACAAGCCCCGGTGATTCAAGATGGCGCCCTATTCAAATCAATGGCTTGTGCTCAGTGGCGCATGTGTCACCATGGTCACCAAAAGACCGCTGTGAACAAGATCCCATGATGCTTTGCGCCAAACAGCTGCTGATCAGAGTGGAGCTAGAGTGGGAGTTAGAGCGAGAGCCAAACAAGCAGTTTGTGGCACTAAAGTGTGGATTTAAAGACAACCGAAGGATTTAAGAAAAACAAAAGTCCAGGATGACACTAAAATCCCCACCTTTGTGAGAGCTGTAGGTTCTCTGTCAGCTGAGGTCGAGCAGCTGTTTTTGTTTACATTGAGTTCTATGGGGAAAACTTCTGGATAGCCCTCGTGAATTTAGTCTAGCTTAGTGTGCAGTACCGTGAGAATCCCCCGAGCACATGGGTCCTTCAGCTCCAAGCTAGTAATACCCCATCCAGATATTATTATAGATCCATGGTTGTACATTGTGTGCTGTGTAAAGAGCTGTTTAGTTGAACTTTTGTGAATGCTGTACTCTACACAATGCTGTACTCCACTGTGCCTGTAATTTTGTTGAAGTAAATCATTTTTGAGTGAGCACTTGTGATTGCCGTTGGTAATTAATAAAACATTTACTCTGTAGCCTGCTAAGCCATTACTAACTTTTTTCCTGGTTAGTGGCTGGTGTTGTGACTCCGCCCGCTCTGGGTGATTGACAGCTGCAGTACCAATCACACAAGGACAGTGTTTGCTCTGGATCAAAACAAACTTTTCAGATGCCTGAGACTTTATGTTCAAAAGCATAAAGTCTCAGTTTCTTCTGGAAAAAAGCCATCAAGGGCAGGAACTTAATAGTATCATCATCAATTTAATAGTAATAATTATAGTTTGTGAGCACTTGTGCAGATCAGGCGTGGTCCTGTTGTCATCGATATTCATGCAGTGATATATTGATGTATGTTTGAGTATAGTGCAATTGACCTTTGAACAGAAACCCCACGCAGCTAAACCTAATAACTCTGCTATCAGAAAGTCTATTCACTCAGCTTTGAATGCAACAATATGATTATAATGTATTGTGGTGCATATCAAAGGCTCTGTTAGTCTAATTCACACATGTTGCTCCTAAATTTGGTTCCTTCTGTAATTATGGTGTGAGGCTGTTAAAGAGCTTGAATCAACACACGCCTGTTATCAGAGGAGGTTATAGTCTCTGTAATTTATGACAGAACAAAGAAAATTCTATTATTACTCAGTGCAATACGATGCAAAAGTTCAGTACAGTACAATAATAATAATAGACATTTGATACATGTACAGACTGAC
Organism: Knipowitschia caucasica; assembly: GCA_964034765.1. Classification (NCBI taxonomy): domain Eukaryota; kingdom Metazoa; phylum Chordata; class Actinopteri; order Gobiiformes; family Gobiidae; genus Knipowitschia; species Knipowitschia caucasica. The sequence continues at coordinate 48,307,535 of OZ035824.1, read as the reverse complement.
AGACACAGAGCTGTTAGACTATATAACACCATCAGGTATACATTTATTTATATTTTTTATGGTTATCTATGTTCTCTTCTGTTGATGACCTAATGACTCTTTATAGCAGCTGAAGAACTTAATATCCTTCGGGATTAATAAAGTATTTCTATTCCACCCAATTACATTTTGTTAATGAAATTCTAAAACCAAATCAATAAGACTTAATTTTATCAGAGTGTACAATTTTAGTGTCAGAGCGCTTTAAAAATCAACCGTTTTGAAAAAAATGGTCCTGTGATCTTGTGTTCAGAGCCAGAGTTCCAGTTGAACCAACAAGTTAGATAATCAGTTTTTAAAATAAGTTCTTTATACATAAATGAACTGCAGTGTCGCTCTCCTCTAACAGACACCTTAGGGCCGACCTAACATTTTCTTAAAGTTACAGGGATTTAAAAAAAATAAAAAATGCAGTATTTTCTCTTATTTTCAATACAGTACAGGATAGATTGATAACCTTGACTTTGAACTAATAAACTATTCTGAAATGTGTTTTTTTTTAAAGATGAAAGACATGTGTTTCAAGCCAAAACCAGGTGCTTAATAAGATCTGTTTTATAGAGACACATTATTTTAGGCCTTTGTAAATGAAGTATCAAGGTGAACAAAGCTATCGGCCCTATATACCATATATTTACCCCTATTCTGACACCAGAGGAATGTGTAGAATTTATGTTGGTTTTTTTATTATTATATTTTTTTACTTTGAGAACAACCACAGAGAATGTACCAAAACAAATGAATGGGAAATACTTTCGTTTCAAAAGGCAGAAAACAGAGTCCAGAGTGTTTTGTCAACTAATGCGGCGTTCATTTGACCTCGGAAACTCTGAAGTTGTCTGAAGTGTTCTATTCCAAAGATAGAAAAGAACACTGCTCTTAAATGCATCTAGCAAACTCAGGCTGCAGGTCAATGGTCCCAGAGTCCCCTCATTTTGCGTCACTGTGGCACATGTCACATTGTAATTGGATGAAAGAAAAGAGACAAACTGAGAGTGGTTTATATCACACTGATGGTTTTATTCAACATGTTCAAGCAAAAGTGAATTTATGGCCACAGAAGCTTTGCAGAAATATTTAAGATTGTTTATGCAAGTTAAATTATAATGATTCAAAACACAGCTTCTCCCCCTTTGAGAAAATGTGTCACCCTGAGTTCAGAGAGAGTTGTTCAATCTTCGCAGTCGACCTCCAGAGGAGAGTGCAGGCTTCCGAGACGGAGAGCCATGTTTGATCAACAATCTTTCTCTTATAAAGCCATAAGCCTTTGGAACACTCTTTCAAACCAAATCGTCTCATGTACAGATTACAAAGTGTTAGAGTGACTAAGACATGGTTATTGTCACAACAAACCTGTATGCAGGTTTGTTGTTAGAAAGTAGCATCTCATGCTATAATCTGGCACAAGGGATCTCTTCTGTCATAGACTAATGTCAGTTGAGCACTGTTCCTGATCAAATAAACAACCAAATAAATCATAACAACAAGTCTGTTTAATTACAAGAGAAACATTTTAAAACAATGTTGTCACTCTGAAAAAGTTAATCTTGCAAAATATGTCTCCTTTAAACTATTAACTGTATTTTTTTGGGATCTTTACAGCTGAGGATGCTTTTAGGGACGAGTATTTATTTTTCTGATCTGTCTTTTCTTCTGTCTTTCAGCTACTTGAGCAACTTGGACCGCATTGCATCCTCAGAGTACATCCCTACAGAGCAAGACGTGCTGCGAGTGCGATTCCCAACCACAGGCATCCACGACTACTCCTTCACTATCAAGAAAATCACTCTCAGGTCTCGGACAGTTTATACACCATTGTGCATGAACAGTTTTTAATGCTGGGGTAACTAACTCTTCCTGTTTCACGAAAAACAAATGTCCCCACAGAAAGAGTCTAGTGAAAGTACACTGCAGAAATGGAAATCTTATTCTAGTCCAAACAACCAATCAGGAATCTGCAGAAGTGGCCAGTATCATCTCTATATAATTTTCTTTACAACATGTAACAAAAATGGCATTTTTAAATCAGTCTTCATCTTATTGGAAAACATGTTATTCTTTGCATACGTGGAAGACTGAGCCCTGTAAATCCCTAATGACACGTTGGACTGAAAGCTGATTGGCTGAGTGAGGGTGGTTCTCTGTTTTTCACTTGGGTTAGCTTTAGCGTCAAAAGTTGTTTTAAACAGATGATAGACATCTGTTTTAGAGACAGGAAGTAGGAGTTAGCTGGAAAATGTTTACAATGTGTTTTTGTTTGTGGTTTGAAAGTGACGCAGCCCATTATTTATGATTATTTTTCATATTTTGATGTATTCTGTAGGTTTAAAAAACTCCTGGTCACGGCGGGAGGGAAGATGAGCATTATATAAAAAAAGAAGAACCACATTTTTGTGAATTCTGTAAATTGCAAATTACCTGCTGTTCTTCTTAATACTAATGTACTGATAAAAAAAACTCCTGGTCAGAATATGCATGACCCAGAGATGCAACCCCCACTCCAGGCGTCACTGTAGTGTGACGCTTGAATCAGTGTCCGCATAAAAACTGTCATTTTAGAAAATAATTTAGAATGAAGCTGAATGAAATTGTAAAATGTCTTGGTCTTTGCAGGATTGTTGACGTGGGCGGTCAGAAATCAGAGCGCCGCAAATGGATTCACTCTTTTGAAGATGTCACGTCTCTCATCTTCCTGGCGTCTCTCAGTGAATACGATCAGGTCCTGGAGGAAAAAGACACTATTGTAAGAGCACTCAGACTCTAAAACTCCTAACTCTACCCAGGTTCATCAAGCATCTGTGATCTTGTATATGCATTTTTTCTTTCACCTTTTGCACTGTTTGACTTAAGATAAACCAATGCTTAAAAATCACACCACAAAAACATGCATTCTAAATGAGTTTTTAACAAACTAGGCTCCATTACCTTCCTAAAAGTGAAGGTTAGTTACTTTTCAAATTGTGAAGATGGAGAGAGCAGGCCCTGGGACTTCAAGATGTCTGCCCATTCAAACAAATGACCTGTACTCCCAGTATTGCGTAGTAGGTGCGGAGTGGTTCTGCTGCAGGACTAGAGTAGCACAGTAGCGCTGACTGTGGATCACTAAAATAAAGCATAAAACACAATGGACACATACTTATCTGGCTGACCAATACTTCAGAGGTAGTTGCCATCATATTCATGCATTCTTATAAAGCCCGAAATCACAGTTATCTCAGAGGACTTAACAAAACTGTTGAATTTGCATAGGACCATTGGTCCATAAGGGGCAGATGGCCAATGTCCATAAATGCAAAGGAAGGTTTCTCACCCATCATCTGTACTTCTTAGCAAGTTTTCCCGACGTTTCGTCCTCAACCTGGGGACTTCTTCAGGGAATGAATTCTCGGACCGCGCGTTGGAGATTTATAACCTATGGGTGTGGTAAGCCACACCCTAATCCTGATACTAACTCGTAAACAATCTCAGGTCTGCTTGATGTAGAAGGGAGCAGATCTAATGACCCTGCTGAGGCTAACGACCCTAACTCCTTAGCATGTCACAGACCTATTGTCTGCTGGGATGCTCAAGTGGAGTGCAGGTCTCACCCCTCCTAACTCATTAGCATGTCACTGACCTTGTCCCAAGTTAGGGCGTTGTTTTTAGGATGTCGTCATAGATGCGAGGCAAAACAAATCTTAACCCTCCTCCTCTGTTAAGAGAAGGTTTTTGTTTCCTCACAAAAATGGCTTCTTTCACTCCTCTCTCAAACCAATTCTTCTCCCGAGCCAGAATTTTAACCTCTGTGTCATCCACCGTGTGGTTGGAGGCCTTGAGGTGGAGATGAACAGCCGACTGTGGCCCACTAGAGTTTTCTCTACGATGTTGGTAAAGTCGTTTCTGTAGAGTTTGTTTGGTTTCTCCAATATAGTGGTCAGTGCACTCCTCTTCACTACATTTAATTGAATACACCACATTGCTCTGTTTGTGTCTGGGTGTTTTGTCTTTGGGATGCACTAATTTCTGTCTTAACGTGTTGAAAGGTTTGAAATACACAGGGATTTTGTGTTGCCTAAAGATTCTTTGTAGTTTCTCTGAAACTCCCGCCACATACGGTAAGGACACCCCTCTCCTCCTACTTTCTTCTGTCTGTAGGACTGTGTCTCTGGCCTTTCTCGTCCTTTGGGCTTTAGTAAAAGACCACTTGGGGTAGCCACATCTGGAAAGTGCTCTCTGAACATGTTTGGTTTCTCTGTTCTTTCCCTCCGAGCTAGTGGGGACCTGGTGGGCTCGGTGTTGAAGCGTTCTAATGACCCCGAGTTTGTGTTGTAGCGGATGATTTGAATCAAAGGCCAAGTACTGGTCAGTGTGAGTGGACTTTCTGAAGACCTCAGTCTCTAATTGTCCGTTCTCCAGTATGATAACCTTACAATCTAGAAAGGCGAGTTCACTCTCCTTAGCATCCTCGCGAGTGAAATTTATAAAAGGGTCCACCGAGTTAATGTGTTCTGAAAATGGTTCCACTTCCTGTTTCTTTAACTTAACCCATGTATCGTCTACATATCGAAACCAATGGCTTGGCGCTGTCCCTTGGTAAGAGCCCAGGGCTTGTTCCTCCAGTTTCTCCATATACAGATTGGCCACTATAGGAGAGACTGGGGAGCCCATCGCACAGCCATGAATCTGTCTAAAGAAGGTGCCTCTAAATTGGAAATACGTGGTGTTAAGACACATTTCAAGTATTTCACAGATGTGGTGAGCTGTTAGTTTCGTTCTCTCCCCTAGTGTGGCGTCTTTCTGTAGGCTTTCTCTTACAGCCTCCACCGCCTCTGTAATAGGAGGCGGTGGAGGCTAACATGGGTTAAGTTAAAGAAACAGGAAGTGGAACCATTTTCAGAACACATTAACTCGGTGGACCCTTTTATAAATTTCACTCGCGAGGATGCTAAGGAGAGTGAACTCGCCTTTCTAGATTGTAAGGTTATCATACTGGAGAACGGACAATTAGAGACTGAGGTCTTCAGAAAGTCCACTCACACTGACCAGTACTTGGCCTTTGATTCAAATCATCCGCTACAACACAAACTCGGGGTCATTAGAACGCTTCAACACCGAGCCCACCAGGTCCCCACAAGCTCGGAGGGAAAGAACAGAGAAACCAAACATGTTCAGAGAGCACTTTCCAGATGTGGCTACCCCAAGTGGTCTTTTACTAAAGCCCAAAGGACGAGAAAGGCCAGAGACACAGTCCTACAGACAGAAGAAAGTAGGAGGAGAGGGGTGTCCTTACCGTATGTGGCGGGAGTTTCAGAGAAACTACAAAGAATCTTTAGGCAACACAAAATCCCTGTGTATTTCAAACCTTTCAACACGTTAAGACAGAAATTAGTGCATCCCAAAGACAAAACACCCAGACACAAACAGAGCAATGTGGTGTATTCAATTAAATGTAGTGAAGAGGAGTGCACTGACCACTATATTGGAGAAACCAAACAAACTCTACAGAAACGACTTTACCAACATCGTAGAGAAAACTCTAGTGGGCCACAATCGGCTGTTCATCTCCACCTCAAGGCCTCCAACCACACGGTGGATGACACAGAGGTTAAAATTCTGGCTCGGGAGAAGAATTGGTTTGAGAGAGGGGTGAAAGAAGCCATTTTTGTGAGGAAACAAAAACCTTCTCTTAACAGAGGAGGAGGGTTAAGATTTGTTTTGCCTCGCATCTATGACGACATCCTAAAAACAACGCCCTAACTTGGGACAAGGTCAGTGACATACTAATGAGTTAGGAGGGGTGAGACCTGCACTCCACTTGAGCATCCCAGCAGACAATAGGTCTGTGACATGCTAAGGAGTTAGGGTCGTTAGCCTCAGCAGGGTCGTTAGACCTGCTCCCTTCTACATCAAGCAGACCTGAGATTGTTTACGAGTTAGTATCAGGATTAGGGTGTGGCTTACCACACCCATAGGTTATAAATCTCCAACGCGCGGTCCGAGAATTCATTCCCTGAAGAAGTCCCCAGGTTGAGGACGAAACGTCGGGAAAACTTGCTAAGAAGTACAGATGATGGGTGAGAAACCTTCCTTTGCTTTGACTAATCCCTGTACGACTGAGGGCTTACACAAACTTAATGTCCATAAATGTTGATAAATGTCCATTAATGTTGTTGAATGTTGAGTATCTGAGATCCTCAACACTGTCCTTTTAGTTTGACCCAGACAAGGGTCCAACAGACCAAGGAACAACACTAAAGGCCAATGAGAAACCTCGGGGAGGTCCACATTAAAAGAGGGATCCGCTCCCACAGACGGGCTAAAGATCTATCTATCAATTATATTTTCAAATTTTTCATTGAGAACTCTCCATATCGCAACTCAATTAAGTGTAAAGTGGAATTACGTAACTGATTTACATTTCCTTTCTGAGGATTTCCAAATTAAATATAAAACATTCACAAATAATATTCATAAAAAGATGGAAAGAACGGCAGTTTAAGTGATCAATGTGTGTTGCTGGCCCCAACCAGCAGATGGCGCCCTTGCACCATTACATTTCTGGAGTATTTCTCTTCTGAGCTTTTCATGACCTGTTCACCAACATGACCCTGTCCTCCTCCCCAGGCCTCTCTTACCCACTTTTCTAAAACAAATGACCATGTTTCCATCTCTCCACATACAACTGTGTGTAGGATTGTGTGCAGTTATCTCTGTGCTGTGTGTCTTCAGAACCGCATGACTGAGAGTTTGTGCCTGTTCTCCACCATCATCCACTCGCCCTGGTTCCTCAGCACCTCCATCATACTGTTTCTCAACAAGACTGACATCTTAGCTGACAAAATACAAACTTCGGACTTGAAGAAATACTTCCCCAACTTCCCTGGTAAGACCTTAGCGTTTCTATATTTCAGAAGGAAGTGGGGGACATATTTTGATTAAAAGATGATACATTTGTGACAAAAATAGGAATTGACATATTATGGGCACCGACCAATATTGATTGAAATATCGGCCGGTTTTCCAAATTAAAAAAACCAAACAACAACAATAGTGAAACACAACACAACACGTTTCAGTCAACTGCACAATAGTCCATTTACTGTATCTGTTTGATTCATTTAGTTTATTTACTCAATTAACAGTGGCTCAGTTGGTAGAGCATTGGCCTTTGAGCCTGAAGGTTGTGGGTTCGAGTCCACCACAAGACCTACTTCACGACTCCCACTGATGACTGCTGTTGTGTCCTTGGGCAAGACACTTAACCCCACTTTGCCTGAAGCTCCCACTGAAAGATCTCAGCTCCTGTGGACTCACCACCTGCAGGAGGATCAGTGAGGGGCTGGTGCTCTGTGGACTGGGTGCTGCTCTGACTGCCAGAAATGGATTAAGGGGAAGAAAATAGATGGATACTCAATTAATTTAGAGAGCAGATATACCTGGGATATCTCTAAAAATCTGCAGTGATTCACATCCAGTCTTTACAGAGCTACCATTTGTGTCCAATTGTCTATTTGTTTTATCTAATAAGCATATTCTTCAGATATTTAAACAAAGTTAGGTGTTCGAGTTTGTAATATTCATAATTTCGAATTTTTTACTGCAAGTGAATATTTGCTCTTGATTTGATTGGATTTATTTCAAGCTTATGAACAGGAATACAATTTATAGAATTTACAGGATTTACAAAGTATAGATTATAGAAACATACATACGTACATACATTTAAGGGTTTCCTTTTTTTCACTCCTGCAGAAGCTCAAAGAGGAGTCAAACTCATAAGCTCTCGTCCCCTGTATCTAAATTCAGAGCAGAGAGGCCAACACTCTCTCCAGCCTCTCAACAGCTTCATGCGCTCTCTTTGACTTCAAGTAGAGCAGATATTCACCCTTGTGACTGCCGCACTCCACCTTAAAGGCTCTTAAAAATACTATATTGGTCAACTTCTACAAACAAAAAAATGATGCTTTGATTATATTACGTTTGAGAAATCTCGGGTCGCTTGTTTTAGTCAGAGCACGGTGCCAAGTGCAGTTCTCACACACTTGAGGTCACTTATTTAGCACAGATATAAGTTATAGTAAAAGGATTAGCTGCACATCGGTGTGGACTGGCCGTATAACCTGCATTGTAAATCTTTTGATATTTGTATTCTTTAAAATGGTGGACCAATATTATTAATAGTAACAATGATTATGGTTATAATTATAATATGAAGCTGTAGATGACAATATCTTCCCATAGCAGACACCCGGTCGTCAGCCTCACCTCAGCCTTTTCACTGGATCCGTTTCCCATGGCAACCCTGGTCAAATACCGCACTTGGTCTCGCCACCCCCCCCCCCACGAACCCTGCCGCGTACATTTGAGAGATGGAAAATAACAGGCTCTAATTATTTGTGTTGTGTTTTAGTTTCCAAATAATGACTTCAGGGTTGAGGCTCTTCATGTCAGTTTAACCTGAACAGACTTTTAAGACATCCTGCTTCCTGCTTGATTGGCTGTTAGTGGTTCTGTATGTCCTGAAATAGCAAAGAAATATCATTATTTAACTTGAAGTGGTTCAACAAACAAATAGAAATACAAATACTGTCACATTATTCCAGGAGATGTTTTCTAATTAACCTTTTGCAAACTAGTGATAACGTATTCAAAAGGATGGACCTCCGTAATAAGCAAAAGTGAAGGAACAGCTCAATAATAATGAAAACAACTCTAATGCTCCACACGATAGTATCTTATTGTGTGGAGCATTAGAGTTGTTTTCATTATTGCATTATTATTTTGTTTCTATTATTTTTGATAACTAAAATAGTTAGTATAGACAATTATTGAAAAAAACGTAATTAGTTGTGATTAATTGCTTCAGCACTGAAATATGTATTGGAATAACCAAAGAGCAGCATGTACTGGCACAACGCAAACCTTTCATGAGAATCTTCCCTCATTGTTTCGCATAGTTAATGAGACCAAATGTTTCATTGTGTGCAAAGAATTGATCTTGAAAATGTCAAAAACTACAATTAGTGGGGTCTGAAGGGGATAATCTTTTCTAAATCTGCCTTTAATTTCAATTGGTAAAATTGCCGGAAGTTCCCACAAACCTTTATACTGTGCTCTATTGGCAGGACCATGATGATCATGAGACAGGAAATGCTGAGGGCTGTCTAATCTGTATAATCTAATGCAGATTTATTAGTTTTATTGATTAAAATCCAAAATCTAATACTGTCATAATAATGTCTTTAGTTGCAATAAGATAAGATAAGATAAACTTTATTGATTACACAATGGAGACATGGTCACATTTGGCATAGATAGAATCACTCAGAAACTCAAGGCTCCTGTGGACTCAGCACCTGCAGGAGGATCAGTGAGGGGCTGGGTGCAGCTCTGACTGCCACCCCCCCCGACCCAGAAATGGATTAAGGGGAAGAAAATGGATGGATGGATGGATGGATAAGAATCACTCAGATTGTGCAAAAATACAGACGTGTGCAACATGTTAAGGTTAAAAATATAGTTTGTGCAGGATATAATTATGTACAATAGCAGTGCTGGTTCTTCAGGCCGAGTGCAGGTCATTAGTGACTCTATAGAATCTATAGAGATGCTGCATGACTCTAAAGTCAGATTTGTATGATTTTCTGATACTTTAATTGGTGGGAGAATACAGTATGTGCTGTAAAGACAGACGTTAAAGGCAACCAACATTTAGAGGACATTTTAAAAAGCTAATTATTGGACATTTAAGATAACAATTTGGTGTTTAATGTCAAACAGCAAAAAGTCAAATTGAATTGAATAAGACTGTGTTTTGTACAGTACATATCAAGGATGAATGAGTTCTTTAAGACGTTGATGCTTGAGGTTATTCCAAAACATATTTCAGTGCTGCAGCAAGTAATCACAACTAATGAAAACTTTTTTTTTTTAAAGTGTCAACTATTTTAGTCATTAAAGATAATTAAGAGAGATACAGAGTCGTAATGCAACTCTAATGCTCCACACAATATTTTCTTATCGTGTGGACTGAACTGTTGTTCCCACTAACACAGCTACAGATAAATCAGAAGAAAATGTATGAACGGAGGTTTTGCCATAAACATGATTGATTGACAGCTACACACTTAAAGGTGTCCGACCAGAATGAGTTCTGCTTTGAACATTGAGTGAGTGTGTAAAACAGCTGCTTTTCTCCCTGCACAGGTCAGAGGCAGAGCGTGGAGGATGCAAAGACATTTATCAAGAAAATGTATGAGGAGCAGTCCGTCAACAAGACCCTGTACCCCCACTTCACCTGCGCCACGGACACCCACAACATCCGGACGGTTTTTGAAGACGTAAAAGACACGGTTCTGCTCAAGTCACTGGGAGACTACGGCATTCTATGAACAAGTCGTACTGCTCAGACTGGAGGTTGAAATGAAACATGAAGGATTTCAATGAGACTTTTGAGTTATAGATGCTCTCTTTTCCATTTTGACGTGATATGATTTGAAGACTGTCGATTCATATCACGATTTGTGACGACGAAGGACGTTACAATTGTATTTGCTCGTAAGTCTGTCGCATCAGAGGAATTAGGATGCTCTTTGTAATCACTGCCTTTGTTTGGATAATTATACTGAGTGAACGAAGCAACACACATAAACAGACAATGAGAATACTTTGAATATCTGAAGAACTTTAATGTCCTCAATAAAAGCCAACTTTATGGTTGCTGAATGTTTTGTCTTCAATGCCAGGATCTTCATCTTTGAGCTATAGGAATATGTTTGATTATCTCCGATTTATTTGCCCATTCAGATTGTCTCTGGTAATCTATGTATATCTGGACAAAAATCCGGATTAAGACCAGGGCCGTGTTTTGAGGCTAGAAAGTCATAGGCATATGTCGACAGAAAGACATTTCCTTGGTAGTAAATCAGCCACCAGTTTCCTAGAATGTTCTATCTCCAGTGACTTTTCTTTTATACATGTGTCTTGTTTTGACCATAAAGTAGTTTTTAGGGCATTTTGTAGAAATGTACAACGAAGTGTAAGGGTCACCCAATATTTTTTCCGCTGTGAGATTTAGTCCGAATTTTTGGACCATAAAGTCGACCTGGACAAAGAACACAAACATACAGAGGTTTAGTCCTTAGGGAGAAGAGAAGATGTGGTTGAAGCTGACTATCTCTGTCCTGCTCCAAACACACCATCTTTATTTACGTGTAAACATTAACCTTTTTATGGACAAACGACTTCACAGACTGCCACATTGGGCCAAAGACTTCAAGAGAGACCTCATGAGATTATTTCAATTTGGAGAGACGAGAAACGAAAATGGTTATGAGTATTTATTGAGGTGGTTTGGCGCCCTAGGCCCTGGTGCGGCCTTCAGATCGGAGAGGCTCCTGCGATGGAGCGCGTACAATCCCCCGGGACCTAGGCGCAGATTGGAGGCAGATTGGAGGCAGATTGGAGGCAGATTGGAGGCAGATTGGAGGCAGATTGGAGGCAGATTGGAGGCAGATTGGAGGCAGGGTGAAGAGGAGGAGGAGGGGAGGCGGTGGTTGCGAGGCTTCGAGAAGGCCGAGAGTGGGAGTTGCTCCGCTTTTAAGCGGCTGCCTGTCCGGCACGGATGATTGGAAGGGGGCGTTTGCTGAGCGATAGGCTGGGGAAGCGAACCGGCCTGGAGGGAGTAGCTTTTGGCTGACGTCTACCAAATTGAATTTTCGCGAGCTACATTTCAATTTGGAGAGACGAGAAACGAAAATGGTTATGAGTATTTATTGAGGTGGTTTGGCGCCCTAGGCCCCGGTGCGGCCTTCAGATCGGAGAGGCTCCTGCGATGGAGCGCGTACAATCCCCAAAAAGGCTGTGTGTGTTGATGGAGTTTTGCAGCCTGGTTTGCAGGGAACAGACGTCGTGGCTACTCTATGCTGTGACCGCTATCGCTATGCTGTGACCGCTATCGCTATGCTGTGACCGCTATCGCTATGCTGTGACCGCTATCGCTATGCTGTGACCGCTATCGCTATGCTGTGACCGCTATCGCTATGCTGTGACCGCTATCGCTATGCTGTGACCGCTATCTCTATGCTGTGACCGCTATCTCTATGCTGTGACCGCTATCTCTATGCTGTGAACCGTTTTGCGCTAACCATTTTTTGCTATGCTGTGACCGCTAACACTAACGCTATGACCGCTACCACTGACGCTATGACCGCTATCACTGACGCTATGACCGCTATCACTGACGCTATGACCGCTATCACTGACGCTATGACCGCTATCACTATGTGCTGTGACCATTATATGCGGTTATCTTTGAGTGCCGGGACGTGAGCGCTCGCATCACGATCAACCGGACGCTGCGGCAGGGTTATCTTTGAGCGCTGGGACGTGAGCGCTCGCATCACGATCAACCAGACGCTGCGGCAGGGTTATCTTTGTGCGCTGGAGACGTGAACGCTCGCATTACGTTCCGTCAGACGCTGCGGCAGCGGAGAGTGTTTGAGAGAAATGCGTGCCGCCACCAGAATCTTATTGGTTCACTTACTTTGTTTGAGATGAAGGTTGAAAGGGTCAGGGGACATAATGTTGGGTGAAAGAGAGCGACCTTTGTGTAAGCTTCCACTACGTCGAGATTATCACACATGACCGAGATCCTCTTTCTCCGCCACGCGTGATTCCACAGCGCGCAGGCCACGACCACTGGGAATATCTCGTGTAGGGCAGAGGAGATGCTCCGGTGGAAAGTAGCGGCCACGGCCCGGCAACCCAATGGTCCTGGAAGAATCCCCCAAAACCCACAGAAGGGGCACGTCCGTGTAGAAGCGGAGACCTGGAGGGGCAGAGACATGTCGGAGAGGGCCATTGATGTTGCAGGCGCCCTTACGCTTAGAATCTTGGGTTGGAGAGTAGGTAATCAGGACAGTAGGAAGGTCGGGAAAAGCCGTGTCTCGGACCGCACGAAGGTTGAGTGAGCAGTAGTAAAACGCTTAAGCAGAGAAGCCATGGAAGGCGAGCAGGAAGATGCTGCGAGGAGGGCAGACATGTACCTGGAAGATGAGCCGGAGTTCAGTGCCGCTGCAGGATGGGCAGCGTGATTGGGAGCCTGCGATCAGAAGAGTGAAGAACACAGGTATGGATGCCTTTGATTAGGAGTCCGATTGACGGCTCAGCGCAGCTACTCGGCCAGCTGCATCTGATAGAATCGGAAGATTAAGTAGAGAGATGAAGCATGACCGCCGAAGCGACCCTGGGAGCACAGGTGCGAGTCCAGTGCAGCGCGGCATACTCTGCCGGGCTGCCTCCATTAGAAGCAGGATAAGCTTCTGAGAGAGTGGGTTGCAGCAGTAGCAGTAGCAGCAGCGGCAGCGGCAGTAACCTCAGATAATAACGGCAACGACCTGTATCAGCCGCGGCAGCAGCAGCTGCAGCATCCGTAGATAATAACGGCAAAAACCCTGTATCAAAGCCACGGCAGTAGAATATGTTGTAGCTGTTTAGTGTTTCAGTAAGAGAAGCGAAGTGAAGAGAGATGACGAAGTACAGGAAGCAGCAGCAGCACGGCAGTAGTAGCAGTATGAAGCAGCAGCGGCAGCAGTAGCAGCAGTAGCGGTAGCAGTATGAAGCAGCAGAAGCAGCATCAGCGGGAGCAGCAGCACCACGAAGCGATTCATACGAACAGACAGACGTGTCGCGCCAGTGTGCGCTGCTTGTCTCCATGAGCCAGGTTACATACGTGTCTGGAAGAGCCGAGCCACAGAGACAGGTGCAGCCTGGGAGCCTGCGGAACGGCAGCGGCACATGTAGTAGTAGAGCAGCAGGAACAGGCAGCAGGGACAGACGGCAGCAGGAGCGGCAGCAGGAACAGGCAGCGGCAGGAGCGGCAGCAGGAAGGGCGGCGGCGGGATCGGCATCAGTAGGAACGGCAGCGGGGACCGGCAGCAGCGGCGGTCAGAGAACCAACCCACGGTTGTTTAACAGCCTGAGGAAATAAATCAACCCGAATCCGAAACATTCCCATGCGAATAACAGACGTCCCCTGGAGCCATCTTCTGCTTTGGTTATGGCAGATGCGCATGAACGATCACTGATCCATGCGTTCATAGCTCCAACACTACTTCACACCCATTGCAGATTCACGTTCGGCCCTTTTTCTTCCTGCTGCACTTTCAAAATGCAACACTGCAGTTAGTTACCTAATTTAATACCAGCGACCTAGCTATTTAATGCATGGTTTTACTGCAAGTGGCGGAACATGATCTGAATAATGCACATAGCTCCTCGTATATCCCTCAGACGATAGAGATTGATGCCATTTAATATGCATTGCCCCTCAGTTAGCTCAAACACATGTGAAACGGAGCCTGCAGACCAAGCTCGGGGCGAAAAAACTGGCGCCTGCAGTCAAGTGCGTAGGGCAAAAACCAATCGCCTGCAGCCTAGACTCCGGGATTAATCTGTCCGCGGTCGGCACACTCACTGTACTCACATGCCAGGAGACTTGGGAAAGCAACGGGACAACGCGGCACCGCCAATCGAGGCAGGGACACGCACGGCACCGCCAGACCTTCTGCGTGCGGCAGCAGACCACAAGGAACGAGCCGCACAGAAACCCGCGGAGGGCCCCGCGGAGCAGCCCGCAGAAAGAGCCCGCAGAGGAGGAGAGCAGTGGGGATATGCGAACCACAGCAGTGCAGGGACGTGGAAGAGGAGCAGACCAGTGCAGGGACGCGGAGGAGGAGCAGACCAGTGCAGGGACGCGGAGGAGGAGCAGACCAGTGCAGGGACGCGGAGGAGGAGCAGACCAGTGCAGGGACGCGGAGGAGGAGCAGACCAGTGCAGGGACGCGGAGGAGGAGCAGACCAGTGCAGGGACGCGGAGGAGGAGCAGACCACAAGCAGCCAGACGGAGGACGCCAGGGACACGCCGAGTAGCGTGAGTAGACGAAAACGATTCCTCCAGACGATTCTCTGCAAGGCTTCAGGAGCATGCGAGGCTTCGAGAAGGCCGAGAGTGGGAGTTGCTCCGCTTTTAAGCGGCTGCCTGTCCGGCACGGATGATTGGAAGGGGGCGTTTGCTGAGCGATAGGCTGGGGAAGCGAACCGGCCTGGAGGGAGTAGCTTTTGGCTGACGTCTACCAAATTGAATTTTCGCGAGCTACATAACAATAATTATCACCTTCACCTGCTCTATCCCAGCCGCAGGTAAAGGAGCTGCGACTGAGACACAATAGCGTCATAACCCATGGTGCAGACACTCACAGTTCATAACAAATAACACACGGTTACATTGGGTCATCAGTGTAAGAGTGTATGAAAGCATAAAACCACGTAGAGCTTCAGTGAACGCTGGACGACGGGTCTCTGTTCATTTAGCTTGTATTTTTGCTTTGTACTCTTGTTGAATTTCTGCACAGACCGAGACATAACGTAAACCACCAAGAGCTATAATACATTCAAAGTGTGAGTTTATTCATTAGTAAATGTGCACATATACAGTGAATAACAGAACCGATACCAATACCGATACCACCTGGCCGCCTGAAACAAACTGCCACGAATGAGGAAATTACGGACATTAGTGATAGTCTGGAACTGTAAATGAATTACAAATTTTAAGAATTGTATTAAAATTACCTCCTGGCCTTAAATGTTGATATAAAATAAGTCATTTTATTAATTCTAATATTACGGGTAAGTCCCGCCTTCCCTTCTCTTAGCGATAGCTCAAAATCCACGATGCTGTCCACGTTAACCAATCAAGTGATGCCAAGGGCTGTCGATCATCGGCGCTGATGCTCGCAGCTGCTCATGCTCAGTTGTTTGTTTTCACGGAGCTTCTGAATCAAGCCTCCATTAGGCTCTGGAACTACATGAAAACTGAACAAAGAATTCTGAACAATCATTTATATACCGAACCTATATCCATAATCATTTATATACCGAACCTATATCCATAATCATTTATATACCGAACCTATATCCATAATCATTTATATACCGAACCTATATCCATAATCATTTATATACCGAACCTATATCCATAATCATTTATATACTGAACCTATATCCATAATCATTTATATACCGAACCTATATCCATAATCATTTATATACTGACCCTATATCCATAATCATTTATATACCGAACCTATATCCATAATCATTTATATACTGAACCTATATCCATAATCATTTATATACTGAACCTATATCCATAATCCTTTATATACCGGACCTATATCCTAGGGCTGGGCGATATAAACGGTATGAGCGGTATGCGATACAAATTTGGCCAACAATAGATATTTTTGTTATACCGGCATATTGCGATAGGTCATTATGTCATCAAATTGCACGGTGCCCAACGGAGTCCCTCCTCCATGCTAGGTACTCTGTTGGGCCCTAGTGGGACTTGAGGTTAACCCGGTGTTACGTCGAGCCGCGTTTCCCCGTCAGATACTGTTTCCCCGCGCCGCTCCACCCCGCACGCGGCAAATAGTGCGCGTGCTTGTTCAGCACTCGTAACCAGCGTCTACTCGCCGCTCCGCCCCGCTCCGCGCCGCTCCACCCCGCTCCGCACCTCGCACGCGGCAAATAGTGCGCGTGCTTGTTCAGCACTCGTAACCAGCGAGCCGTGCTTGCGCGGCGAGGCAACTACAGACACAGTGAAAGCACCTGAGTGAAGTTGGCCCCTACCCCACGCAAAACTCAGTGAAAAATAGCCACACTCGTTAGTGCTGGTTTGTGCAGAAAAAATATCGTTTGTGCTGTTTTGGTTTTTCAGGTATGACAACTTTATATTAATATAGCCTATATATATATATATATAATATGATATGACAAATAAATAAATAAATAAGTATGTATGTATGTATATATATATATATATATATATATATATATATATATATATATATATATATATATATAGCCTATATATATATATATATATATGTATATATATATATAGCCTATATATATATATATATATATATATATATATGTATATATATATATTCACAAATATATATATATAAATACATTTATCTATCATGTGTATATATACATGTATTCCCTCAGTGTTAAACAGGGGAAACGCGTCCTTATGGCCAAATTACCCCCGTCAGATACCGTTCCCCCTGTGTTAAACGGGGGAAACGCATCCTGATGGCCAAATAACCCCCGTCAGATACCGTTCCCTCAGTTTTAAAACGGGGGAAACGGTATCTGATGGCCAAATAACCCCCGTCAGATACCGTTCCCCCTCTGTTAAACGGGGGAAACACATCCTGATGGCCAAATAACACCCGTCAGATACCGTTCCCTCAGTTTTAAACGGGGAAACGATCGGGCCAACCCCTCAGATACCGTCCCTGGTTAAACGGGGACTGATGGCCAAATTACCCCCGTCAGATACCGTTCCCCCTGTGTTAAACGGGGGAAACGCATCCTGATGGCCAAATAACCCCCGTCAGATACCGTTCCCTCAGTTTTAAACGGGGGAAACGGTATCTGATGGCCAAATAACCCCCGTCAGATACCGTTCCCCCTCTGTTAAACGGGGGAAACACATCCTGATGGCCAAATAACACCCGTCAGATACCGTTCCCTCAGTTTTAAACGGGGGAAACGCATCCTGATGGCCAAATAACCCCCGTCAGATACCGTTCCCCCTGTGTTAAACGGGGGAAACACATCCTGATGGCCAAATAACCCCCGTCAGATACCGTTCCCTCAGTGTTTAACAGGGGAAACGCATCCTGATGGCCAAATAACCCCCGTCAGATACCGTTCCCCTGTTTTGAGCTGTAGTTTTTCTGTCATTATTTTATGATAATATATTTTGTTACGTTGTAATTCTGCATTATAAAGGCGAGTACTAGAGATAATTCTAAAGTAAAAAACTAGGTAGCCGTTTTGATCTTTTGGCATACCAAACTCATAGGTGCTGGTCCTGGACTGGTCCTGGAACGGCTGAGCGTAGCACTATTAAAAGTGTGTAAAGGTACAAAGTTTGTGGTCCCTTTTTAACAAATCTGGTGGGAAAACAAACTCTTTTGGGGGATTGTTTCCTGAATTGCAGGGGTTATTGAGGGGGGGGGGAGAGCTGTCAAAAAGACGGCTACTGGGAGACTTTGGAAGTCCTGTGTAAAAACTTTAACGATGATGAAGAACACACAATTAATACTGTGACAACAGTTTATCATCTCAGTGTTTGACCTCTGCTGTTTGAGTACTAAAGTGACCAGCAGAGGAGCACTCACCTGACTCTGCACAAAGTTCGAAGCCTCTGACGAGTTCCTACACAAACAACACACACACACATCACCACACACAACACAAACAAAACACTGTCAACCCACACTCGAGCCTGGGCATCCTCAGGGGCCTCCTCAGAAGCATCCTGTGAGCCTCAGGAGCCCGTGAGACCAGGAGCTCTCAGGAAGCCTAAGGATCCCTCCATGGTGTCTCTTGCATGTGGAGGTAACTTAACTCTGTCGGTGTGTCGAACATGAGTTTTTGTTCTGATGTATTCGATGTAAGGACTTTGTCTGAATTTTGAAACAATAGTATTTACACATGTATACTTTCCTTCTCTTCGCCACCAGGCGGAGTCCCAGTTGCTAAGCAACAGGCAAGAAGCCCAGTCTGCGCGGTCACACAGCCTAGGCCCACTTTAGCTGGGAACACAGCCTAACCTGATGCCGTATCATCTCACCTCGCTCTATGTCACTGTAGTACTTCCTGAAGGCATGTCTTCTTGGGAATGTTTGGATAAGATAATGCAGGGGATTTCTCCGAACGTTGTCCTGCTCCATTCAGCTGGAAGTTCCGTTTATTTAATGAAAAGGGAATTTGTTCCAGATCGCTTTTGGTGAAAAGGTCTGATCGGTTTTATCATCTTGGATCACCTGCGACTCAGAGCGGTTTATTGCAGTCATAGTTCTAGAAGATATCGAGAAATAAAACTATTTCCACTGCCTTTATTTTATAGTAACGACTTTACTTTTAAGTATTAGGCACTTATTCTACTGGACAATGTTTAACTATAACTTTTAAAAAGTAAATATGTGGTCCTCACTCACTAATCTACTTCTGCACCTTCACGCTGTGTGCTTTTTTTTGTGGGCAGTATATCTAGTAATAGTAGTTTAGTAGCAGTTATAGTAGTAGTAATAGCAGTTAGTTTGTAGTAGTTCAATAAATGGTTTGATCTTTTTGTTAAGTTAACTCAATACTCTTCCTTTTTTCAACTTTACTTTTCTCAAGTCCCTGAGACCAGTGTGATACCGACTGCAGGCCTTTTGCACAGATAAATATCCACGTCTTGCTACTGAGACCTGATTTGGTGAACAGACCGGGGATTGGTGGTGTCTATCCAGGGAGAGGTAACTCCTCCATCAGTACTTTCGCTGAAGCGCAGTAGGAAGTCCCTCTCTGCTTCATCTTCAGGAAGATTTCTTCTCTTTGGCCTTAGATCACAAAAACCATGATCAGACTGAAACACAGAGGAACTAAACCCAACAATCGACTGAAAAAACACAGAGGAGACAAACCCACATCAGACCTGAAAACAGAGGAACAATAACCCACAATCAGACTGAAAACACAAGAGGAACCAAAGCCATGAGCATGACTGAAACACAGAGGAACAAAACCACAATCAGATGAACACACAGAGGAACCAAACCATGATCAGACTGAAACACAGAGGAACCAATACCATGATCTGACTGACTGAAAACACAGAGGAAACAAACCTCATGATCAGACTGAAACACTGGAGGAACAAACCATGATCAGACTGAAACACAGATGGAACCAAACCCTATGTATCAGACTGAATACACAGTGGAACAAAACCCATGATCAGCTGAAACACAGAGGACCAAACCCAATGATCGATGAATCACAGAGGTACCAATCCCATGATCGACTGAAACACAGAGGAACCAAACCCTTGATCAGACTGAAAACACAGAGGAACCAAACCATGATCAGTCTGAAACACAGAGGATCCAACCCATGATCAGACTGAAACCACAGAGAACATAACCCATGATCAGACTTGAAACCACGAGGAACCAAAACCCATGATCAGACTGAAACCAAAGAGGGGAACCCAAACCCTTGATCAGACTGAAAACACAGAGGAACAAAAACCCTATGATCCAGACTGAAAACACAGAGGAACCAAACCCATGATCAGACTGCAACACAGAGGAACAAAACCCATGCTCAGACTGAAACACAGAGGGACAAAAGTTTGTCTCAAAAGGATGGTATTCATACACAGACTCGGAAGAAGCAAAATCATAGTATGTGATTCAGGGGCTCTGGATATGATTCTGACTCGGGCGCAGTCTCAGAGACCACTTAGTGATCCAGGGCTCTAAATCAATTTGAGCACTGGGAAAAAAACCAATTTATAGCAATGAGTAGAGGAATTGGGTTCATACGAGCTTTTTCTATAATGTAAACAATATTGTATATGTTCTATATCTTTTTATCTGTATGTCTTTTTCATCACTGGACCAACAATTATCTTTTTTAATTAGGATTATGCGCCATGATGGTCATGGTTAACTCAGCGATTAATCGCAACTTTTTTATTCTTATTCTTTATGCTCCGTCGAATCTTCATTTTAATCATCTTAATTAACTTGTCACAATTGTTTTGTTGTTTTTTTAAGTGTTAGATTTCACACTCACTCTTAATGCAAAATGTCATCCTATTCAATGCTGTCATAATCACTGAACGTTTTTAACGTCTTTAACCATTGAAGCAGGAAAGCATTCCTCATTCTACTCAGTGCTGGGAGCGCTGTTGTTTGTTGCTTTTCTACCTTGGAGGCCCGGAAAGCGGGACATGTCTGATTTTTCTTTTTTGGTCCAATATCTCTTTTGGTTGAAATTCTTTGACCAATAAAGCTTCAGGGTAAAACCGGTGATTGAATTTTCTGGTGGAACCCGCGAATTCCAACTTTTTCTTGATAAGTCCATTTTCTGTGTAATGTGGCGTGTAGGTTTTTTCTTTATTGGGTGTGAGGCCGCGGGATGTTTGCGGTTTACATTAAATCGACCGGGATTCAAGTCCTCCGTTCTGACCTCGGGAGAAACTGTGTCCGCTTTGACACAGCTTCTGCGATAACGCGCGCCTTAACATTAAAAATATATAAAAAATTAATACGGGGGGGGTCATGTACCGATTGCGGACAGAACCATCCCTGGCTTGTTGCATGTGCGGGTATTGTTTGTCTTCCCCGTCTCTCCCGGTGTCTTCCCAAGGACAACCAAAACTCACAGAATTAAGCTCAGGTACCGACATTTTTGTTTGCATTGGACAATGCATGGCACAAAAGTGAAATGTTGTGACAAATCCAACAGAACAAACCACAACAGTTGTGTTTTTTAAAATTTTGCTTACTTGAAATACAAAATGTGAAACAAAAAAAGAGTCTGGTGAGTAATTATTTGACTTTTAGGGTGAGAGTGGGACTTTTTAAATTATTTTTTTCCACATAGTTTTTGACTTATTGTATGAGAAAACATGTTGTTGTTCTCACATTGTTTTGGGTTATTTTATTATTCTGTCCTTTGTAGAAGTTGTTTATTTTTGTTTTATTCTCTGAAGGTTTAATAATACGATGCATTCTTATTTAATAGCCAACAAATGTCAGCTCTCAAATTCTTTTGAATTATGTTCTATGTTTCGAGATAATCATTCTGTAGACATTGAATTTCAGGATAAAACTTCAGGTTTTGGAGGGTGGGTTCTCAAGTCGGCCGTTCAGGTTTTACGGTTGTTTTACCAGGGGTGTCGGGCCTTTATGCGATAATTGGTAAAAATTCCCTTCTTACTGCCCTTTTAGGGAATCATAACAGGGTGATACAAAAAAATGAAAAAGCAAAGTGCCGGACAGTTGGTTCTTAGTTTCGCTATCATCTTGTTTGGCAATGAGGCGTGGCGGAGGAGGAGAGTTGGCATCAGCGTTGGGTGTGTTTGGCCATCAAGTGGTAAGTCAAGTGATGTGTACGGCGATAAACTGGTTCAACACAGCATACACACAGTTAACTTATTCTTGTCAATCTAGCAAACTTTTTGCTACTAGGCTTTCCTTCTGAAGCTAGTCCTTTCGGCATTTCACGCTAAGACAACAGTCTCTTTTCACCAGTATTGGTATTAACGTCTAATAAAGGTAACTACAACTGAGTTGGGCTCACTAATATCAATAGTGTGATTTTTTAAAATTACAGGTTCTATTGATTTGCGTAAACGCTCCTTATATCTTTACATTGTATATAGTCATATTGTGTTGTCCCCCCGCCCACAATCCGCTTCGATAGTGTTTGGTTTGTGTTTTGCTTGTTAGCTGTTACTGCTTCGGTCGCTGTTGAAAGAAAGTTTGTCTAGCAACTGGTTTCAAAAAGTTGCCATAACTGAAGTTATGTCGATGAACTAAAGTTATCTGAGTGTTGATTGGGGGGTTGTGAGCTATGCGTTAGTTTATCACCGTAGCACATCCACTACACATGGCTGATGCAAACTCTCCTCCGCCACGCTCTTGTCAAGACTATGGATTGCGCAACTGAGAAACAAAGTGTTAGGCACTTTGTTACTTTATTGTCTATCACCCTGTTTTGATCTTAGAACGGGTAGTTGAGGGGATTTTTACCAATTATGCATAAAGGCCCGACACACTGAGTTAACATAACTGTAAAAACTACGGCCGACATGGAGAACCTCCTCCAAAACCTGAAGTTTTTCCTGAAATTCAATGTTCTACAGAATGGATTATCTCGAAACAGAATACATAATTCCAATAGAATTTGAGAGCTGACATTTGTGGCTATAAAATAAGTATGCAGCTATTATTATAAACCTTCAGTAGGAATAATACAAAAATAAACAACTTCTACAAAGGACAGATTAATAAAATAACCAAAACAATGTGGGAACAAACACATGTTTATCAATACAATAAGTCAAAAAAATAGTGGAAAAAAATATTTAAAAGCCTCTCTCAGCCTAAATGTCATTAATTTACTCACTGGACTCTTTTTAGTTTTTTGTTTTTTTCTAAGTAAGCAATTTTTAAAAAACACAACTGTTGTGGGTTTGTTCTGTTGGATTTGTTCACAACATTTCATTTTGTCTTGCATTGTCAATGCAAACAAAAATGTAGGTACCTGAGCTTTATTTCTGTGAGTTTTGGTTGTCTTTGGGAGGAGACACGGGGAGAGGGAAGACAAACAATACCCGCACATGCAACAGCTGGGGATGTTATGTCCGCAATCGGTCCATGACCCGATTTGGCTGCTGCGTTCGCTGAGCTGTGTCAAAGCGGCCACAGTTTCTCCGGGTCAGAATGTAGGACTTGAATCCCGTATTTCGAGTATGTACAGCAAATCCGCGTTCCACAACATTTCACAGAAATGCATTTTCACGAAAAAGTGGAATTCGCGGATCCACAGAAAATTTTCATCCCTGGTTTACCTGGATGCTTTTATTGGTCAAGAGAATTTACCATGAAGAGATTGGTCAAAAAAAGATAAAACAGACGAGTCGCTTTCCGGCCTCGAAGGTAGAATGCACAAACAGCGCTCCCAGACTGCTGAAGTAGAAATGAGGAATGCTTTCCTGGCTTCATTGTTAACGACGTTAACTTTGTGTTATGACGCCTTTGAATTGTTTGACATTTTGCATTCTGAGTGAGTGTGAAATCTAAACTCTAAAAAAAACAAAATACAATTTGTGACGTTTTAGAGATTAAAATGATGATTCAGACGGACAATAAAGAATAGATAAAAAAGTTGCGATTAATCGCGAGTTACCCATGCCCTTCATGGCATAATCCTAATTAAAAAAGATAATGTTGGTCAGTGATGATAAAGAATTCAGATAAAAAGATATAGACGCATATGATAATATTGTTACATTATAGAAAAAGTAGTTTGACCAATCCTCTACTCATTGTATAAATTGTTTTTTTTCCCTGTGCTCAAATGGATTTAGCCCTGGATCACTAATTGTGGTCTCTGAGTCTGCGCCGGTCTGAAATCTTAGCCAGAGCCTGAATACATACATATGATTTTGGCTTCTTCCAGTCTTGGGTATGAATACCTCCTTTGAGACAAAAACTTTTGTCCCTCTGAGTTTTCAGTCTGTTCCTTGGGTTAGTTCCTCTGTGTTTCTGGTTATCATGGGTTTGGGTCCTCTGTGTTTCAGTCTGATCATGGGTTTTGTTCCTCTGTGTTTCAGTCTGATCATGGGTTTGGTCGTCCTCTGTGTTTTCAGTCGGATCATGGTTTGGTTCCTCTGGTGTTTCAGTCTGATCATGGGTTTTGTTCTATCTGTGTTTCAGTCCTGATCATGGGTTTGGTTCCTCGTGTTTCAGTCTGATAGGGGTTTGGTTCCTCTGTGTTTCAGTCTGATCATGGGTTTGGTTCCTTCTGTGTTTCAGCTGATCATGGGTTTTGGTTCCTCTGTGTTTCAGTCTGATCATGGGGTGTGGTTCTCCTCTGTGTTTCAGTCTGATCATGGGTTTTGGTCCTCTGTGTTTCAGTTGCTCATGGTTTGGTTCCTCTGTGTTTCAGTTCTGATCATGGGTTTGGTTCCTCTGTGTTTCAGTCTGATCTTGGTTTGGTTCCTCTGTGTTTCCGTCTGATCATGGGTTTGGTTCTCTGTGTTTCAGTCTGATCAGGGTTTTGGTTCCTCTGTGTTTCTGTCTGTTTGTGGGTTTGTTCCTCTGTGTTTCGTCTGTTCATGGGTTTGGTGTTCATCTGTGTTTAGTCTGATTGTGGTGAGTTTTGTTCCTCTGTGTTTCAGTTGATTGTGGGTTTTTTTCCTATGTGTTTCAGTCTGATTGTGGGTTTTGTTCCTCGTGTTTCAGTACTGATCATGGATTTTGTGACAAAGGCAAAGAGAAGATCTTCTGAAGAGGAGCAGAGAGGGAAGTTCCTACTGCGCTTCAGCGGAAATGCTGAGGGAGGAGTTACCTTCTCCATGGACGAGGAACACACCATCCACCGTCTGGTTCACTCAGGTTCTCAGTAGCAAGACGTGGTTTTATTTATCTTGCAAAAAGGCCTGTGTCGGTATCACTTGTCTCAGGACTTGAGATTGTACAGATGATAAAAGGAAGAGAATTGAGTTACTTTACTAAAAGACAAACATTTGAAACTACTACAACTTATGCTATTATCACTACTTAACTGCTACTAATACTTATAGTACCTGATAGTCTGCCACAAAAAAAGCACACAGGCCGTGAAGGTGCAGAAGGTAGATGTAGTGAGTGAGGGACCACTTTATTTACTTTTTTAAAAGTTAAAGTGAATCATTTGTCAGTCGAATAAGTGCCTAAATACTTAAATGTAAAAGTCGTTTCTAAATATAAGGCAGTGGAAATAGTTTTAATTCTAGATGTACTTCTAGAACTATTGACTGCTATAAACCGCTTTGTGGCGCAGGTGATAGAGATTAATACGGTTCGAACCTTTCACAAAAGCGATCTGGATCAAATTCCTTTTCATGATATAATTGGAACTTCCAGCTGATGGAGCAGGACTACGTTCGGAGACATCCCGCTTTTCGCTTTACCAAACATTCCCAAAGAAGAGGCCTTCAGGATGTACTACAGTGTAAAGAGCGGGAGGTGTGATGATACGCATCAGGTTTAGGCTGTGTTCACAGCTAAAGTGGGCCTTAGGGGTGTGTGACTCGGCAATGGGCTTTCTGCTCTGTGCTGAACTGGTCTGCCTGGTGGCGAAGAGAAGGAAAGTATACTGTGTTAAATATAGTGTTTCTATTTCAGAACAATAAGTCCTTTCATCGATTTTACATCAGAAAAACTCATGTCGTCACCACGAGTAAGTTCCTCCACATGCAGAGAGACACCATGTGGATCCTGAGGCTCCTGATGAGGCTCCTGGGTCTCACGGGGGCTCCTGAGGGCTCACAAGGAGGCTTTGAGGAGGCACCTGAGGTTGTCTGGCTCAGAGTGTGTGTGTCAGTGTTTGTTTGTGTGTGTGGTGTGTGTGTGTGTGTGTGTGTTGTTTGTGTAGGAACTCTCATAGGCTTTCTGTGCTTTGTGCAGTGTCAGGTGTGTGGCTCCCTCTGCTGGTCACTTAGTACTACCGACAGGAGGGTCAAACACTGAGTGATAAATGTTGTCAACTGTATTAATGTGGTGTGTTCTTCATCATGTTAAAGTTTTACACAGGACTTCCAAGTCGCCATGAGCCGTCTTTTTGATTCTCTCCTCAATAACCTGGCAATTCAGGAAAAAATCCCAAAGAGTTTGTTTTCCACCATGATTTGTTAAAAGTGATCCACAAACTTTGTACCTATACTCACTTTTATTAAGTGATACTGATAGCAGTACAGGAACCAGTCAGGAACAGCACCTGTTGGTTGCCAAATGATCAAAACGGCTACATTAGTTTTACTTTAGGAATTAACTCTAGTTCTGCCTTTTTAATGCAGAATTACAACGTAAAAATATATTTCATAAAAATATGACAGAAAAATACAGCTAAAAAACAGGAAAGTCAAAAGGTATGAGGGCAAGAGTCTAATGAGGTGAGTCTCTACGGCTTAAAACTAAATCTCTGGGAGTCCTTGTGTTAAAATAACCATATAATTGGTAAGATCAATAGTTAAAAAACTTCAGTCTCATCTGTTACATTTATAGTGTTTGGGTTTGGCTCCCTTGCCCCCCCCTGACTTCAGATATGTTAGAATAAAAGTTATAGAAGGACCCTGAGTTTGAGCCTCTGTGGTTTGGATCTTTCTGCATGAACTGTCCCTTGTCTAGGACAAGAACAGAACTTCTTTACTGATCTTTTCAAATCTTTGATTTATAGGGTTCTGTCTTACACAGAAGATCACTTTCTTTCAATTATCTCAGTGTGCCCCAGTGGCAGCATTGGCTCAGTTAGTATTTTTGACCTTTGTGTTTGGAGTGACGCCTTTTTGAGAGAGTGGCTATGTAAAACCCCTGCATTATTATTATTATTATTTAGTTGTGTATATAAAGATCTCCGGTGGGGAGATTGCAGAGTTATTATATTAATGAAAAGTCAGGTACCCCAGTTTTAATAATCCAATATCACATGTCGGATCCTAGTGCATGGACACTCTCTTACTTTCTTAGATGTAAAGAGGCTTTTGTCCATTTTCAATAGTTTCTTACCAAAGGTGTTATTCCTGATGTTTATATAATTCTAAAACAAAATAGATTTTAGAAACAGCAGGAGTGCGGTGAGGTGTGATGGGAGGCACTCGACTTTAAAAGTCTGATTTACAATAATTATTCAATAAAATAGCATTTAATCACCCAATGCAATGACATTCCACAAACTTTAGTATATCGGTAAAGATAAGAGAACCAGCTTCTTTTAATAACTCACACAAAATCTAGCATGCTGACTCTGTCCCGCATCAAACAACATCTTTAAGAAGCGCAGGTGCGAGAGACTGCGAGGAGAGAGGAGCGAGCGAGAGAGAGGAAGCCAGAGACGTAGACAGAGAGGGAGCAGAGAGCAGAGAGACGGGTGAGCGAGGAGCAGAGAGTGACCGGGAGACGCTGATGAGAGAGAGACGGAGGACCGAGAGGAGCAGAGAGGACAGAGAGGAGCAGAGAGACGGAGACGCGAGGAGCAGTGAGTGACGGAGACGCGAGGAGAGCGAGACGCGAGGAGAGAGAGCAGAGAGAGACCGAGAGGAGCAGAGATACGTGCTCGAGGAGCAGAGGACGAGACGGAGACGCGAGGAGAGAGTGACGCGAGGAACATAAACTTAATTTAAAACAAGTTGCAGAAACTCTTGAGCAGTGTTTGAATCAGTGTTTACGGAAAGCACTTACTTTGCCGGTACTCGTCATTGTTCAACATAAAACACAGATAACAAACTCCTCCCGCAGCGGACGAACCTCGTAAGTACAGTGGTGTCTCCCAGTCTTTATTAATTCTTTCTTTGTTGAAGTCCAATTGAGAAAAAAAATCTTCATTCAAATCATCCATTTTTCCAGCAAAAGTAATAGCATTTTGGGGCTGATTGTTGTTTAGCAACTCTGGTATGAACTTTATGCTCACTATCACCCTTGCGGTGAGGCACAGATACGCCTGCCTCACGCAAGCTTTTCTTGTGTGTTCATCTACGTCAAAAGGACTTTTACTATATACTAATTGTACTACATACGTGCAATTACACTTACTAAACAATAAGAGGTTTAAAAAATGTTTTTAAAGCAGGATATTTGAAACATACGGTTGATATATCAACTGCACGAGCTGAGTGCACTCAGACACACACACACAACTCTGTGGGGAGCGGTCTGGGGTGAGGCACGCAGGAGCGCAGCCTCACCTCGTCTCTTTGTATTAGAATATCGGGATTTCGGCGATTTTGACTCAGGAAATGATCATAACTGATGGGAACGTGCGAATATACATTAAAGCATAGGACAGTGGAGTATAACTTATATATTTATAACTAATAATAATTATTAGTTTCCCAATAATGGCAGTGGGCTCTGTCCTCCCTGCTCCCTGAATGCAGTCCTGAGAAACATTACTTATCTTTTTAGGACTTTATCAAAGATGTCAATTCACCAACCACAAATTGGCGAATCAAAACAGTTCACAAACACAGAGAAATTAAAATTATAACAAACACATGGAGACAATTGCGTCCTGATGGATGAGACAATGCCCTTAGAGCCTTCTGCATAGACGAGCATCTCTTAAGGTCTGGTGGGTGAAAAGTGAGAACCTCCTAGGAGCACATTGAGGGACGGATCTGTACCGAAAGGGACGAAGGGTCTGTTGATACCAGGATTGAGGCTACAGAAATTTAGATTCTAAATTGGATTTGATTGATACTGTACTATTGAGATGGACACAGTTACGCTTCTAACACGTTTCTTGTATTGGTCTCTGATTGTGGATACTAGTTTGGGTGAAGTTTTGGTTTTCTTGATGTGATCTTATACTGAACTAACAATAACATATTCTGTGAGCTGCACACGTGGTCTGCCTCTGGTCCTCTCTCATCTTTCAGCTCTCTCTGGGTCATTCTGGGTCTTCTGCTGGTCTCATTCAATGGTTGTGTTATTAAACTGCACTGTTACATCTGTTCTTTCGAACATAACACCATTGATTTCGTCTGCTCTCACGTTGGAAGAAGTTCCTCTGGTCCTCTGCTGTCGGCCCCTGATGGTGCAGGTGTGTCTGTTTGAGGTCTTTCTGTTCCCTGCGTGGTGCAGGTGTAGACTGTGCTGAGGTAGTTTGCCGCCTTCGGTGGTGCAGATGCAGACTGTGCTGTGGTTCTTCTGTTCGCCTCCCTGGTGGTGCAGTGCAACGTGCGGAGGGTCCTCCAGTCCTCGGTCTTTGACTCGGTTCTGTTGAACTATGATCTGTGTCGTCCGACTTCTACCTCCCTGAGCTCTCACACTTCTGCTGTGTCCTCCCAGTAGTTTATACAGAGCTCCTTTTCTGATTTTTATTAATTTGTTCAAATTTGTATTTCTATTTATTTATGTCCCAGTTAAAGAAGCTATACCAGATTTATTTTCTAATGAGTCTAAAAATGCGTATTACGACATACTAGTTGTATTAAAATCGGTAATTTAATTGAAACGTGAGCTCCACGGATTCATCTTGTGTCATGATTTCCGGCCGTAAAAAGTGTGAGTAGAGGGGACTTAGCGTGACGCTCGCTCTCTCCACACAGAAGAGAGCAGCGCTGTTACAAAGAGGCTGCCCTCTCTTTGCTCTAAGCGTGGCTAAACACAGTATGCATGTTGAGCAAATTGGCTATAATTCTTGCTGTAACTAAAAACACAGCAAAACAGCGCAATCGACAACACAGTGAGGAAGAGAAGTAGGGAACTAAAGCGAAAAAATGATCAAAGAAAAATCAAGCTCGGGTGACATAGAAAAAAATCGGCTTACATCGTATCCTGTGGAAGAGACTTGTCTATGGGGGACACTGCAGGTGAGTGATCGCCTGGACTACATTGGACGCAAAAAACTAGGGAATCGTTCCGCTATATATTCGTGTTAGCAGTGCGTGGCTTTTGTACCTTGTCATCAGAGTTGTTGTACAGCTTTATGAGTTGCAGTCATGTTAATGTTAGCGTATGAATCATATCGCAAATAAAAACTTGGTGCGCTCCGTGGAATGAGAGCGTAGGGGAAATGAGAAGCCTGTGGGCGAGTGAGGGGCGGTGCTTAAATTTAAATCTGAAAAAACCTTGCAGAAACGGGTATAGTCCTTTAATAAAAGAATAAATACAAAATTTTAAACAGACTTTGGACTGTTTTTAAATGTAAAGTTGTTGTACCTAAATTTCAACCAACTTATGGATAATCGATGTAATAAAATCCATCAAAACTATTAGTTCATTGCTCAAAACATTTGGTACTATCACTTGTTTTCACAGCCATTTATTGACCAGTGATGGGTAAGCTGCTTGATTTGTGCAGTGAGCTAATTTTATTGTATTTGATTGTATGGTATCGTGTAGATCGTTATCAATCAATAAAATACAATACAATTTATTTTTGTTAGCCTAAATACAACAGCAGTCATATAGAGGGCTTACAAAGCATGAATTCACCAACACAGATTCAGAGAATCAACAGTTAAGACACAAAAAAGTATATAGATCACATGTTGATAAATGTCATATTTTGTAGAATTTAAAGTGTGCTAGCTGGATATCACCACTGTCCTTTTGTGAGTGACACTACTTACAATAAAACTCAACTTCCCTACACAGAAGCTATACCACCCTTAAAAATGTAGCAAGCTAAGTTACCAATCTTGTCAAAAGTAGCTTGATTTGTTAGTAGCTACGATAGCTATTTTAACGAACTGCATAATCGATGCAATTTTATGGATTCAATACAACTCTCTGTCAGAAAAAGGCTGAAAGTATGTTTAGATATTTATGTTTAATGGGATTTTGTCATTATTATTAAAAGTGGTGTTTGCCGGCTCTCTGATCCTGGTTGCAGAGGCTCTGGGATGACGCTTTTTTCAGCTGGTTGCATCTGAACCCTGCCAAGTCTCTTGTCATGGTTGTACTGTAGTGTGTGTGCGTGAGAGCGTTAATCTTTCACTATCAGTCTCTCTCCCTAAAACCTTCAAACAAGGGTTTTCATTTTCTCTAGAACATTCTAAGAAAGCCATGGTAGGCTTTGAGGTGAAGGCGGTGGAGAGGGCTATGATGTCTTCATCAGACTTGAAAGTAATGGGAAGTCCCACTGCTTGCACCCCCCCCCCCTTGCTTTACACCTTTAAATTTTATTATATAGAACTTATATGTATAGCCATGTCTCTGAGTCATTCAGAAAGGGTGGGTCCCATATGGCTCGGCCCTGTCATAGGACCCCACCATTTAGCCTAAACTTGTGTGTGAACCAAGGGTGTATGAGCAACAGGAAGTGGAGGCCATGACACCATTCATGCCTACACTTATGTTGGTCATACACAGTGGTGCACACACACGTTTTGGCTAAATGGGGGGGTCTTTGAAAGGGCCGGCCTTTATGGGACCACCCTTTCTGAAGATTCAGAGACATGGCTTTTACATATTAATTTATTAATATATTTAAAGTGTAAAGCAGGGCATAGCAGTGGGACTTCCATTACTTTTCAAGTCTGTATGAAAGGACATCATTGCCCTCTCCACCGCTTCACCTCAGAAGCAGACCATGGCTTTCTTAAATGTTCTAGAGATTATGACCTTGTTTTGAAGGTTTTAGGGAGAGAGACTGTAGGGTGATAGATTACGCTCTCTCGCACACACCACCAACAGTTAACCTTGAAAAGAGATCTTGGCAGGGTCAGATGCAACCAGCTGATATAGCGTCAATCCATGGAAGCGTCTGCACCAGGAGCAGAGAGCCGGCAAACACCACTTGTAATAATAATGACAAAATACCATTAAACTAATATCTAAAAATACTTCAGCCTTTTTCTGACAGTGAGTTGTCAGTGATAATAAATTTGCAACGGATTTGCAGTTCTGTTAAAAAATAGCTATTCGTAGCTACTACTAATCAGCTACTTGTGACAAGATTGTGTAATAGCTTCTTGCTACATTTTTAAGGGTGGTATAGCTTCTGTGTAGGGAAGTTGAGTTTATTGTAGAGTAGTGTCACCACAAAAGGACTGTGGTGATGATCTGTTAGCACACTTTAAATTCTACAAATTATGGACATTTATCAAACATGTTTCTATATTCTTTTTTGTGTTCTTAACTGTTGGATTCTCTGATCTGTGTTGGTGTTTCAATGCTTTGTTTAGGGCCCTTAAGATGTCTGCTGTTGTGATTTAGGGCTATACAAAATAAATGTGTTATTGTATTTTAGTGTATTGTAATCGTGATACTCGGTTACATACAATAAATACAATAAAATTAGGCTCACTGCACAAATCATGCAGTTACCCATCACTGGGGTGTCATAAATATGGATGTGAAAAACTAGTGTTAGTACCAAATGTCTGTTTTTGAGCATTAGAACTATTAGTTTGATGGATTTTAATACACGTTTAGTCTTAGTGGTTTGAATTTAGGTACAACTACTTACAACCTTTAAAACAGTCAAAGTCTGTTAAAATTTGTATTTATTCTTTATTTAAGGAGTATACCGGTTCTGCAAGGTTTTTCAGTTTATTTTTTGCACGCCCCTCAACTCGTCAAGGCTTCTCAATTCCCTACGCTCTCATTCATCGGAGACACCTAGTTTTATTTGCGATCTGTTTCATACGCTAACATTAACATTGAGCGCAACTTCTTGTAAGCTGTACTACAATCACTGATTGAAATGGTACAAATGCAACGACATGGCTAACACAATATATAGCTGAATGATTACGCTAGTTTTGCGTCCAAATGTAGTCCGAGGCCGATCCTCACCTGCAGGTCTTCCCTAGGACAAGTCTCTTCAGAGGATTCGATGTAAGCGAGCTATGTTCACCCGAGCTTGATTTTTTCTTTGATCATTTTTCGCTTTAGTTCTCTTCTCTTCCTCTTGTTGTGTCGTTTGCGCTGTTGTTTGCTGTGTTTGTAGTTACAGCAAGGGAGTTATAGCCAATTTTGATAATTGGCTACTGTGTTAGCAGCGCTGTAGAGGCTAGAGAGCGCAGGCCTTTTGTAACAGCGCTGCTGTCCTTCTGTGAGTGCGAGGGTGAGCGGGGTCGTCACGCTAAGTCTCTGACTCAGCACTTTTTCCGAGCCTGAATTCATAAACAGTTGAATCAGTGAGCTCACGTTTTCTATTAAATTAAGATTTTAATACAACTTGGTATGTAGGTAATACGCTTTTTTTATGAATATCATTAGAATATAAATTGGTATAGCTTCTTTAAATGGGGACATAAAATAAATAGAAATACAATTTGAACAAATTAATAAAAATCAATATGGAGCTCTGTATAAAACTACTGGTGGACACTGCAGTGTGTGGAGAGCTCAGGGTGGTAGAAAGTTCGGACGACACTGGTCATGTTTCAAACAGAACCGAGGTCAAAAATAAGGGACGAGGAATGGAGGACTTCCGCACAGTCTTGCACTGCACCACCAAGGGAGGCGACAGGGAAGAACCTCAGCTCAGGCTGCATCTGCACCACCAGAAGGCGGCAGCAGAACGACTCTCAGAACAGTCTACACCTGCCTCACACTCAGGGGGCTACAGTAGGACTCAGAACAGTCAGCCCTGCACCTCGGGGGGCGGCAGCAGAGGTACGAGAGGAACTTCTCCAACGTTGTGAGCAGACGATATCAATGGTGGTTTGTTCTGTGAAAGAGACAGTTGTACCAGTGCAGTTAATAACTATCAAACCCATTGATATGGTGACAGAGGAGAGACTGAATGACCGAGAGATGGGAGAGCAGAAAGATGAGAGAGACCAGAGGCAGACGCCAGCTGTGCAGATGCACACAGGAATGAAATATTGTTACTGTTAGTTCAGTATAATGAATCACATTCAAGAAAACAAACTTCACCATACTGTATCCATCTATCAGAGACCAGTACATGAACGTGTAGAAGAGTAACATCTTGTGTGTCCATCTTCCAATAAGTACAGTATCAATCAAAATCCCATTTAGAATCTATATTGCTCTAGCCTCAACCTGATCTACAGACCCTTGTCCCTTTCGGAGCTAGATCGTCCCTCAAATGTGGGCCTTCCCAGAGGTTTCCTCACTTTTCTCCACAGGTCTTAAGAGTTGCTCGTATAATGCAGAAGGCTCTAAGGGCATTGGTCTCTTCCCATCAAGGACCAGATGTCTCCATGGGTTTGTTATAATTTAAGTTCTTCCTGTGTTTGAACTGTGTGATAAGCCCAATTTGTGTTGGTGAATTGACTCTTTGTTAAGTCTCAAGTAAGTAACTGTTTCTCAAGGGAAGGTGCAGTCAGGGGAGGGAAGGGGAGGCAGAGCTCACCTGCCTATTATTCGGGGAAACTAATTATTATTTTAATAGTTAAATATATTATTTTATATCCACATTGTCCCTATGCTTTTAATGTATATTGCACGGTTTCCCATTCAGTTTTGATCATTCTGAAGTCAAATTCGCCGAAATCCGTTAGTCCTATTCAATGAGACGAGGTGAGGCCAGCGCTCCTGCGTGCATCACCAGACCGCTCCCTCACAGTGTCGTGTGTGTGTGTATGAGTGCACTCAGCCTCGTGCAGTTGATATATCAACCGTTTGTTTCAAATTTCCTGCTTTATAAACAGTTTTTTAAATCTCTTAGTGTTTAGTAGGTATTGCACGTTATGTGTGTACAATTTATATTTAAGTTTAAGTCTTTTGATCGTAATGAAACACAAGAATAAGCTTGGGTGAGGCAGGCGGTATCTGTGCCTCACCGCTAGGGGTAGATGTGTGATAGTGAGCATAAAGTTCATACAGAGTTGACTAACAAACAATCAGCCCAAAATGCTATTTCTATTGCTGAAAATGGATGATTTGAATGAAGATTTTTTTTTCTCAATTGGATCTTCCAACAAAGAAAGAACTTTATAATAGATGGTGGGGACCACACTGTACTTACGAGGTTAGTCCGGTGCGAGGGAGGAGTATGTATAATCTGTGACTCGTTTTATGTTGAAACATTGACTGATACGCAAAGTAGTGCTTTTCCGAAAAACCACTGATTCAAACACTCTCAAGAGTTCTGCAAACTTGTTTAAATTATTGTGTATGTTCCTCGCGTCTCTCTCCCTCGGCGTCTCCGTCCTCTCTCTGCTCCTCGCGGGTCTCAGTCTCTTGCTCCTCTCTGTCTCACTCTGTCTCCTCTCTCCTCGCGTCTCTCTCTCCTCGCGTTCCGTCTCTTCTGTCCTCGCGTCTCCGTCTCTCTGCTTCCTCTCTGTCTCTCTTCTGCTCTCTCTCCTCGCGTCTCTCTCTCTGCGTCTCCGGTCTCTCTCTGCTCCTCGCGTCTCGTCTCTCTGCTCCTCTCTGTCTCTCTTCTGCTCCTCTCTTCGCTCGTCTCTTCTCCTCGCGTCTCTCGCACCTGCGCTTCTTAAAGATGTTGTTTGATGCGGAGCAGAGTCAGCAGCTAGATTTGTTGTGAGAGTTATTAAAGAGTGGTTCCTGATCTTTACAGGATATAAAGTTTGTGGTTGTATTGCATTGGTGAT
This sequence comes from Knipowitschia caucasica, assembly GCA_964034765.1. NCBI lineage: Eukaryota > Metazoa > Chordata > Actinopteri > Gobiiformes > Gobiidae > Knipowitschia > Knipowitschia caucasica. The sequence goes on along the minus strand of OZ035824.1, from coordinate 48,271,853 downwards.
TAAATGCTATTTTATTGAATAATGATTGTAAATCTTGACTTTTAAAGTCAGTGCCTCACCAATCACAAAATCACCGCACGTCCCTGCTGTTTCTATATCTTATTGTGGTGTTTGAATTATATAAACATCAGGGAATAACCACCTTGGTATGGAAACTATTGAAAATGGGACAAAAAGCCTCTTTGACATCTAAGAAAGTAAAGAGAGTGTCATGCAATAGGATCCGAATGTGATTATTGGATTAGTAAAACTGGGGGGTACCTGACTTTCTCTATTTAAAAATCTCTGTAATCTCCCCACCGGAGATTTTATAATACAACAACTTAATAATTAATAATAATAATGCAGGGGTTTTACATAGCCATCTCTCAATAAGCGTCACTCCAAAACACAAAGGTCATAAAAATACTACTGTAGCCCTACAGCTGCTGGGGACTCTGAGATAAGGAATGAAAGTGATCTTTGGTGTAAGACAGAACCGTATAAATCAAAGATTTGAAAGATCAGGTTAAAGTTAGTTCTGTGATTGTCACTAGGACAAGGGACAGGTTCATGCAGAAGGTTCAAAAACACAGAGGCGTCAATCGGTCTTCTTTAACTTTTTATCTAACATTCTGAAGGTTTCAGAGCAAACCCAAACACTATAAATTAACAGATGAGACTTAAGTGTTTTACTATTGATCTTCCATTATTGGTTATTTTAACACTTGGATTCTCCCAGAGATTTAGTTTTATGCTTAGAGACTCTGAGTCTGTAGACTCTTGCCTCCCTCATAACTTTGACTTTTCCTGTTTTTAGCTGTTGTTTTTTCTGTCATTATTTTTATGAAAATTTATTTTTTACGTTGTTATTCGCATTATAAAGGCGGAGATCTTGAGTTAATTCTAAAGTAAAATAATGTAGCCGTTGGATCTTTGGCAACCAACAAGGTGCTTGGTCCTTGGACGGTCCTGGCACTGCTAGCTGTAGCACTTATAAAAGTGGAGTAAAAGGTAAAAAGATTGTGGATCACTTTTAACAAATCTGGTGGAAAACAAACTGTTTGGGGATTTTTTCTCTGGAATTGGCAGGTTTTGAGGGAGAGCAGTCAACAAAGACGGCTCTGGGAGCTTTGGATGTCCTTGTGTAAAAACTTTAACATGGATGAAAGAACACACCACTTTATACTGTTGACAACAGTTTATCATCTCTGTTTTGGACTCCCTGATGTAGTTACTAACGTGACCAGCAGAGGGAAGCCACTCACCTGATCTGCACAAAAGCTCAGAAGCCTCTGACGGTTCCTACACAAAACAAACACAAACACCCACACCCACACACACACACACACAAACAACACTGTCAATCACACACTCTGAGCCTGGGTGCATCCTCAGGGGCTCTCGCTCAGAAGCATCCTTGTGAGCCTAAGGAGCCCCGTGAGACCCAGGGAGCTCCTCAGGGGCCTCAGGATCCTCATGGTATGTCATCTCGTTGCATGTGGAGGAAGAGGAACTTACTTGTGGTGACTGTACATGAGTTTGTTCTGTTGTATTCGATGTAAGGACTTTGTTCTGGAAATAGAAACACAATATGTTACACATGTCTACTTTCTTTCTTCGCCACCAGGACGAGTCCCCTGTTACTGCCAGCAACAGAGCTGAAAGCCAGTTTGCCGCGGGTCACACAGCCCCTAGGCCACTTTAGGTGTGTACATCAGCCTAACTGATGCCGTTATCATCTCACCTCGCTCTTGTCCTGTAGTACTTCTGAGGCTGTCTTTGGGAATGTTTGGGGGAATAATGATAAAGCAGGGGATTCTGCCGTACGGTTGTCCTGCTCCACTAAGCTGGAAGTTCGTATTAATTTCATGAAAAGGTATTTGATCCAGATCGCTTTTGGTGAAAGGTCGACGGTTTTATCTCGGATAACCTGCGACACAAGAGCCGGTTTATTGCAGTCATTAGTTTCTAGAAGTATTTTGAATAAAAAACTATTTCCACTGCTTTATTTAAGTACGACTTTTACTTTTAAGTATTTAGCACTTATTCTTTAATGACAAATGTTGAACTTTAACTTTGAAAATGTAAATTAGTTGGTCCCTCATCATACATTACCTTCTGCACCTTCACGGCCTGTGTGCGTTTTGTTTCGTGGGCAATAATTCAGGTAATAGTAGTATTAGTAGCAGGTTATAGTAGTAGTAATAGCAGTGAGTTTTGTAGTAGTTCAAATGTTTGTTTTTTGTAAAGATAATCAATTACTCTTCCTTTTATCATCTTTACTTTTCTCAGTCCCTGAGGGACATGTGATACCGACTGCTGGCCTTTGGCACAGATACATAACCACGTCTCGCTACTGAGACCTGACGTGAACAGACCGGTGATGGTTGGTTTCTGTCTCTCAGGAGAAGGTAACTCTCTCCATCAGGGACTTTCGCTGAAGCGCAGTGAGGAACGACCCTCTTCTGCCTTCCTCTTCAGAAGATTCTTTCTTTGGCCTTTGGCACAAACCCATGATAGACTGAAACACAGAGGAACAAAACCCACAATCAGACTGAAACACAGAGGAACAAAACCTCAAATCAGACTGAAAACACAGAGGAACAAAACCCACATCAGACTGAAACACAGAGGAACCAAACCTATGATCAGACTGAAACACAGGGAACAAAACCCACATTCAGACTGAAACACAGAGGAAACCAAACCCATGATCAGACTGAAACACAGAGGAACCAAACCATGATCAGATGAAACCACAGAGGAACCAAACCCTTGGACAGACTGAAACACAGAGGAAACCAAAACCCATGATCAGACTGAAACACAGAGGAACCAAAACCCATGATCAGACTGAAACACAGAGGAACAAAAACCCATGATCAGACTGAAAACACAGAGGAACCAACCCATGATCAACGACTGAAAACACAGAGGAACCTAACCATGATCAGACTGAAACACAGAGGACCAAAACACCATGATCAGACCTGAAACACAGAGGAACCAAACCCATGATCAGACTGAAACACAGTGGATCCTAAAAACCCATTGATCAGACTGAAACACAGAGGAAACAAAACCATGATCAGACTGAAACACAGAGGAACAAAACCAGATGATTCAGATGTAACACTGAGGAACCAAACCCGATGATCAGACTGAAACAAGAGGAACAAAACCCATGTCAGACTGAAAAACAGAGGAACCAAACCCATGATCAGACGTAACAAGAGGAACACAACCCTGATCAGACTGAAACACAGAGGACAAAAGGTTTGTCTCAAAGGAGGCTATTATACACAAGACTGGAAGAAGCAAACTCAGTTGTATGTGATTCAGCTCTGGATAAGATTCAGACTCGGGCGCAGACTCAGAGACCACTTTAGTGATCCAGGGCTAAAAATAATTTGTGCACTGGGAAAAAAAACATCAGTATAGCAATGAAGTAGCGGATTGGGTTCATTGAGCTTTTTAGTTTATAATGTAAAACAATATTTGCATATGCGTCTATATCTTTTTATCTGTATGTCTTTATCAATCTCTGACCAACAATTATTTATTTTTTAATTAGGATTATGCGCTTGAAGGTCATGGTTAATCGCGAATTAATCGCCTACTTTTTTTATCTTTCTTTATGTCCGTCGAATCATCATTTTTAATCATCTTAATAAACGTCACAAATAAAATAAAAAGATAAAAAAAATAAAAAATCATAAAAAATAAAAAAAATAAATAACTAAGTTAAAAAAAAAAAACAAAAAAAAAATTGTTTTTTTAAGTTGTTAGATTTCACACTCACACTTAATGCAATATGTCATACAATTCAATGTGTCATAAACTGACGTTGAACGTCTTTAACCATTGAAGCCAGAAAGATTCCCTCATCCACTTCTACTTTCAGTGCTGGGAGCGCTGTTGTGCATTTTACCTCGAGGTCTCGGGAAAGCGGACACGTCATGTTTTCTTTTTGCTGACAATTCTCTTATTGTAAATTCTCTGACCAATGAAATGCGATAAGGGTAAACTGGGATGAAAAATTTTCTGTGGTCGCGAATTCCAACTTTTTCTTGAAAATGTAATTTCTGTGAATTGTGTGACCGCGGGATGTTTGCTACTGTACATACATCGAACGATTCGATTCCTCCGTTTGACCTCGGGATGAATCTGTGGCGCTTTGACAACAGCTCAGCCGAGCCGCGCAGCCATAACGGGGTCATGTACGATTGCGGACAGAACCATCCCCAGCTTGTTGCATGTGAGGGTATTGTTTGTCTTCCCGTCTATCCGGTTTTAGTGTCTCTTCTCCCAAAGGACACAAAATCAAGATTAAATGCTCAGGTACCTACATTTTTTGTTTGCATTGACATTGCATGCACTAAAGTGAATTGTTAGTGACAAATCCAACAGAACAATCCACAACAGTTGTGTTTTTTAAAATGTTGCTTACTTGAAAAAACAAAAAACAAAAAAAAGAGTCCTGTGAGTAATTATTTGACTTTTTATGGGTGAGAGGGACTTTTTAAATATTTTTTTCCACATAGTTTTTGATTATTGTATGAGAACATGTGTTGTCTCACATTGTTTTTGGTTATTTTATTAATCTGTCCTTTGTGAAGTTGTTTATTTTTGATAGTATTCTTACTGAAGGTTGTATAATAATACGCTGCATTCTTATTTTAAAGCCACAATGTCAGCTCTCAAATTCTTATGCATTATGTTTCTATGTTTCGTGATAATCATTCTGCTAGACATTGAATTTCAGGAAAACTTCAGGTTTTTGGAGGGTGGTTCTCAAGTCGGCGTTAGGTTTTACTGGTATGTTTTACCTGGGGTGTCGGGCCTATTATGCGATAATGGTAAAAAACCCCTTCACTGCCCTTTATAGGGAATCATAAAACAGGGGTGGATTACAAAATGAAATAGCAAAGTGCCGGAAAGTTGGTTCTTTGTTGCGCTTTCTACATCAGTCTTGGCAAGAGAGTGGCGGAAGGAGGAGAGTTGGCATCAGCCGTGTGTTTGGCATCAAGTGGTAAGTCAAAGTGGATGTGTCTTCGGCGATAACTTGTTCAACCAGCTATACACTCAGATAACTTAAGTCTTGTCAATTCATAGCAACTTTTTTGCAACTTAGGCTTTCCTTCTGAAGCTTGTCATTTCGGCATTTCACGCTAGACAAACCAGTCTCTTTTCAACAGTAGTGTTTTTACGCTTCTTACAGGAACTACAACTGAAGTTGGTCAACATATCTATAGTGTGATTTTTTTAAAATTACAGCGTTTCATATTGATTTGCGTAAACGCTGTTAAATATTTACATTGTATTTATTCATATTATTGTTGTCGCCCCCGCCCCACAATCCATGACGCTTAGTGTTTGGGTTTGTGTTGTTGCTTGTTAGCCTGTTACCGGCTCTCGGTCGCTGTGAAAGAAAGGTTTGTCTAGCAACTGGTTTCAAAAAGTTGCCATAACTGAAGTTATGGAATGACACTAAAGTTTTCTGAGTGTAAGCTGGGGTGTGAGCTAGCGTGAGGTATCACCGTAGACATCCACTACACATGGCTGAAGCAAAAAACACTCCTCCGCCTCGCTCTTGTCAAGACATATGATTGCGCAACTGAGAACAAAGTGTTAGGTCTTTGTTACTTTATTGTCTATATCACCTGTTTTGATCCCTTAGAAAGGGTAGTTGAACGGGATTTTTACCCAATTATCGCATAAAAGGCGGACTCACACTGGTAAAACATACCTGTAAACTACGGCCGACTTGGAGAACACCCTCCAAAACCTGAAGTTTTCTGAAATCATGTCTACAGAATGATTATCTCGAAACATAGTAACATAATTCCAAAAGAATTGTGAGCTGACATTGTGGCTTTAATTAAGAATGACAGGCGTTATTATTATAAAACCTTCAGTCTAGAATAATACAAAAATAAAAACTTATTACAAAGGACAGATAATAAAATAACAAAAACACTGTGGAGAATCAAAACTCAGGTTTCTCAATACAATATGTTCAAAAACTATGTCGGAAAAAAATATTTAAAATGTCCTCTCTCAGCCCTAAAAAGTCAAATAATTACTCTCAGGACTCTTTTTTGTTTTTTGTTTTTTCAAGGAAGCAAAATTATAAATACACAACTGTTGTGGTTTGTCCCCCCTTTCCTTTTCCTTTTTCTTGGAGTTTTTCATCAACATTTCACTTTTGTGCATGCATTGTCAATGCAAACAAAAATGTTAGGTACTGAGCTTGATTCTAGTGAGTTTTGGTTGTCCTTTGGGAGGAGACACCGGGAGAGACGGGAAGTCCAAACAATTAACCGCACATGTCAACAAGCTGGGGATGGTTCTGTACGCAATCGTACATGACCCGTTAGGTGCGCGTTCGCTGAGATGTTGTCAAAGCGGCCACTAGGTTCTCCGAGGTCATGTTCGGAGGGACTTGAATCCCGTTCGTGTATGTCAGCAAAACATCCGCGGTCCAACATTTCCAGAAATGACATTTTCAAGAAAGTTGGAATTCGCGGATCACAGAAAATTTTCATTCTGGTTTTCCCTGATGCTTTTCATTGGTCTAGAGTAATTTACCATGAAGAGAATTGGTCTAAAAAAGATAAACAGTACGGTCCGCTTTCCCGGCCTCGAAGGTAGAGATGCTAACAGCGCTCCCAGCTCTCGACGTAGAAATGAGGGAATGCTTTCCTGGCTCAATGGTTAAAGACGTTAAACGTTCTGTGTTATGACTGCATTGCAATTGTATGCATTTTGCATTACGTGTGAGTGTGAAATCTAACACTTAAAAAAACAAAAAACATTTTGTGACGTTATAAGATGATTAAAATGTTGATTCGACGGGACATAAAGAATAGATTAAAAAATGGTGCGATATCGCGAGTTAACATGACATTCATGCGTCTTTATCCTAATTAAAAAGATTATTGTTGGTCTGTGTTGTTATAAGACATACAGATAAAAAGTATAGACGCATATGAAAATATGGTTTTCATTATAGACAAAGCTCGTATGAAACCACTTACTTAATTCTTTGCTATAAATTGTTTTTTTTCCCAGATGCTCAAAAGATTTAGCCCTGGATCACTAAGTGGTGCTATGAGTCTGCGCCCGTGGCTGAATCTTAGCCAGAGCCTGAATCAAATACTACTGATTTTGGCTTCTTCCAGTCTTGTGTATGAATACCTCCTTTTGAGACAAACATGTGTTCCCTCTGTGTTTCAGTTGTTCATGGGTTTTGTTCCTCTGTGTTTCAGTCTGATCATGGTTGTTCCTCTGTGTTTCGTCTGATCATGGGTTTTGTTCCTCTGTGTTTTCTGGTCTGATCATGGGTTTGGTTCCTCTGTGTTTCAGTTGATCATGGGTTTGGGGTTCCTCTGTGTTCTTGTTGATCATGGGTTTTGTTCCTCTGTGTTGCAGTGATTCATGGGTTTGGTTCTCTGTGTTTCAGTTGATCATGGGTTGGTTCCTCTGTTGTTTCAGTCTGAGCATGGGTTTGGTTCCTCTGTGTTTCAGTCTGATCATGGTTTGGTTCCTCTGTGTTTCAGTCTGATCTGGGTTGGTTCTCTGTGTTTCAGTCTGTCATGGGTTTAGTTTCTCTGTGTTTGCTGTTGATCTTGGGTTTGGTTCCTCTGTGTTTCTGTCTGATCATGGGTTGGTTCCTCTGTGGTTCAGTTGATCATGGGTTTGGTTCCTCTGTGTTTCTGTATGTTCATGGTTTGGTTCCTCTGTTGTTTCAGTCAGATCATGGGTTTGGTTCCCTCTTGGGTTTCAGTCTGATTGTGGGTTTTGTTCCTCTGTGTTTCAGTCTGATCTTGGTTTGGTTCCTCTGTGTTTCAGTTGATTGTGGGTTTTGGTCCTCTGTGTTTCAGTTGATTGTGGGTTTTGTTCCTCTGTGTTTCAGTCTGTTGGGGGTTTTGTTCCTCTGTGTTTCAGTCTGAATCATGGGTTTTGGACAAAGGCCAAAGTGGAAGATCTTCTGAAGAGGAAGCAGAGAGGGACGTTTACTGCGCTTCAGCGGAAAGTATGATGGAGGTGTTACCTTCTCCTGGAGAGGACACCACCATCACCGGTCTGTTCACTCTGGTCTCAGTAGCATGACGTGGTTTTTTATCTGTGCCAAAAGGCTGCTGTCGGTATCACTTTGCTCAGGGACTTGAGAAAGTTAAAGATGATAAAAGGATGGAGTATTGTGTTACTTTACAAAAAGGGACAACATTTGAACTACTACAACTACTGCTGATTACTACTACTATAACTGCTACTAATACTTCTTTCGATATTACTGCCCACAAAAAAAGCACACAGGCCGTGAAGAACTAAAAAAAGAAAAGTGCAGGAAGGTAGATGTAGTGATGTGTGGGACCACATATTTACTTTTTAAATGTTAAAGTTAAATCATTTGTCAGAGATTAAGTGCTAATACTTAAAGTAAAAAGTCGTTACTTAAATAAAGGCAGTGGAAATAGTTTTATTCTAGATACTTCTAGAACTATGACTGCAATAAACCGCTCTTGTGTCGCAGGTGATCCAGAGATTAAAAACGTTCGCCTTTCACCAAAAGCGATATGTCAAATTCCTTTTCTTGAAAATAATACGGAATTCCAGGCTGATGGAGCAGGACAAGTTCCGGTGAATCCCCTGCTTTTTCTTTATCCCAAACATTCCAAAAGACGAGCCTTCTGGAAGGTATAAAGTGACAAGTGCGGAGTGTGAGATGATACGGCATAAGGTTAGGCTGTGTTCACAGCTAAAGTGGGCCTAGGGGCTGTGTGACCGCGGCAACTGGGCTCTGCTCTGATGCTGCAACTGGACTCGCTGGTTGGCGAAGAGAAGGAATGTTTCTTGTGTAACTATTGTGTTTCTATTTCAGACAAAGTCCTTATTATCGAATACATCAGAAACAAGAACGATGTTCGTCTCCTCAGAGTACGTTCTTCCTCCACATGCAGAGAGACACCATGTGATCCTGAGGCTCCTGAGGAGGCTCCTGGGTCTCACGGCGGCTCCTGAGGCTCACAAGGAGGCTTCTGAGGAGGCCCCTGAGATGCTCCAGGCTCTGAGTGTGTGTTGACAGTGTTTGTTTGTGTGTGTGTGTGTGTGTGTGTGTGTGTGTTGTTTGTGTAGGAACCGTCAGAGGCTTATGAGCTTTGTGCAGAGTCAGGTTGAGTGGCTCCCTCTGCTGGTTTCACTTAGTAAACAGCAGGAGGTCCAAACACTGAGATGATAAAACTGTTGTCAAAACTGTATTAATGTGGTGTGTTCTTCATCTGAACAGTTATACACAGGACTTCCAAAGTCTCCCAGAGCCGTCTTTTTGACTGCTCTCCCTCAATTAACCTGCAATTCAGAAAAAATCCCAAAAAGAGTTTGTTTTCCACAGATTTGTTAAAAAGTGATCCACAAACTTTGTACCTTTATCAATTTTAAATAAGTGTACTGCTAGCAGTCAGGACAGTCCAGGACCAGCACCTTGTTGGTTGCCAAAATGATTCAAAACGGGCGACATTAGTTTTACTTTAGAATTAACTTAGTTCTGCCTTTTTAATGCAGAATTTACAACGTAAAAAATATATTTCATAAAAAATAATGACAGAAAAAAACTACGCTAAAAAAACAGGAAAAGTCAAAAGTTTGAGGAGCAAGAGTCTACAGACGGGAGTCTTACGCTTAAAACTAAATCTCTGGGGAGTCTAGTGTTAAAATAAACCATATTATGAAGATCTCTAGTAAACACTTCAGTCTCATCTGTTACATTTATTGTGTTTTGGGTTTTGGCTCTGAACTCAGAATGTTAGATAAAAAGTAACGAGGACCCTGAGTTTGGACGCCTCTGTGTTTGACCTCTGCTGACCACTGTCCCTTGTCCTATGTGACAATCACAGAACATTCTTTGTTATACTCTGATCTTTCAAAATCTTTGATTGATTGGTTCTGTCTTAATGAGATCACTTTCCTTTCACTTATCTCAGTGAGCCAGGGCAGCTGTGGCTACAGATATTTTATGACCTTGGTCGTGTTGGAGTGACGCTTTTTGAGAGAGTGGCTATGAATACACCCTGCATTTTTATTATTAATATTGTTGTTGAGTTTAAAGGATCTCCGGTGGAGATTTCAGAGTTATTATTTAATAGAAAGTCAGGTACCCCATGTTTTATTATCCAATTACTTGTCGGATCCTATTGCATGAACACTCTCTTTACTTTCTTAGATGTAATAAAGGGCTTTGTCCATTTTCAATAGTTTCCCTACAAGGTGTTATTCTGTTGTTTATATAATTCTAAACACAACAAATAGATATAGAAACAGCAGGGTAGTGCCCGGTGAGGTTTGTGATTGGGTGGCACTGACTTTTAAAGTCTGATTTACAATCATTATTCAATAAAATAGCATTAATCACCAATGCAATGACATCCAGCAAACTTTATATACTGTAAAGATAAGAGACAGCTTCTTTTAATAATCTCACAACAAATCTAGCTGCATGACTCTGCTCTGCATCAAAAAACAACATCGTTAAGAGCGCAGGTGCGAGAGAGGCGCGGAGAGAGAGACGCGAGGAGAGAGGAGCAGAGTGAGACAGAGAGGAGCAGAGAGGACGGAGCGCGAGGAGCTGAGAGAGACGAGACGCGAGGAGAGAGAAAGACGCGAGGAGGAGGAGCAGAGAGAGACAGTGAGGAGCAGAGAGACGGAGACGCGGGGAGCAGAGAGAGACGGAGACGCGAGGAGAGTGAGTCGCGAGGAGAGAGGAGCAGAGAGGACAGAGAGAGCAGAGAGACGGAGACGCGAGGAGCAGAGAGAGACGGAGACGCGAGGTGAGAGAGACGCGAGAACTTAAACAATAATTTAAACAAGTTGCTGAAAATCTTGAGCAGTTGTGAATCAGTGTTTTCGGTAAAAGCACTACTTGCCGGTATCTGTCACTGTTCAATCATAAAACACGATTAAACAAACTCCTCCCCGCTGCACGGACTTACCTCGTAGTCCGTGGTGGTCTCCAGTCTATATTAATTCTTTCTTTGTTTGGAAAGTCCATTGAGAAAAAAAATCTTCATTCAATTCATCCATTTTCCAGCAAAGAAATGCATTTTGTGGTGATTGTTTGTTAGCAAACTCTGGTATGATCTTTATGGCTCACTATCACCCCTAGCTGGTGAGGCACAGATACCGACCTGCCTCACGCCAAGCTTTTTCCTTGTGGGTCATCTATCGATCAAAAGACTTAAACTAAAATAAAATTGTACACAATAGTGCATTACACTACTAAACACTATGAGGAGTTTAAAAAATGTTTTTAAGCAGGATATTTGAAACAAACGGTGATATATCAACTGCACGAGCTGATTCACTCAGACACACACAACACACTGGTGAGGAGCTGTCTGGGCGTGAGGCACGCAGGTGCGCTGCCTCAACTCGTCTCTTTGAATAGGAATAAACGGGATTTCGGCGATTTTTGACTTCAGAAATGATCAAAACTGATGGGAACCGTGCCGAATTATTACCTTTAAGCATAGGACAGTGGGATTTTAAATTTATCGATTTAAACTAAAACTATTTTTTTTTTTTTTTTTTTTTTTTGATTATTAGTTTCAATTAATTGCAGGTGAGGCTCTGCCTCCTGCCTCCCCTGAATGCACGTCCCTGAGAAACAGTACTTATCTTTGGGACTTAACAAAGATGTCAATTTCACCAAACACAAATTGGCGAATCAAACAGTTCAAACACAGGGGATATTTAAATTTTAATAACAAACACAGGAGACATTGGTCCTTGATGGGAAGAAGACAATGCCCTTAGAGCCTTCTGCATTAGACGAGCAACTCTTAAGACTGGTGGTGAGAAAAGTGAGAAAACCTCTGGGAGGCCCACATTGAGGGGTCGGATCTGCTCCGAAAGGGACGAAGGGTCTGTGATCAGGATTGAGGCTAGAGAATATAGATTCTAAATGGATTTGATTGATTACGGTCTATTGAGATGGACACAGTTACTCTTCTACCGTTTCTTGTACTGGTCTCTGTTGAAGGATACTAGTTTGGGTGAAGTTTTGGTTTCTTGAATGTGATCTTATACTGAACTAAACTATAAACAATATTTCTGTGTGCTTCACCCAGCTGGTCTGCCCTCCGGTCTCTCTCATCTTTCTGCTCTCTATGGGTCATTCTGGTTCTCTCTCTGGTCTCATTCAATGGTTGTGGTATTATTGCACTGTTACATCTGTCTCTTTCGAACAAAAACCACCATTGATTCGTCTGCTCGCACGTTGGGTAGAAGTTCCTCGCGGACCTCTTGCTGTCGCCCCTGATGGTGCAGTGCTGACCTGTTCTGAGGTCCTTCTTTGCCCCCTGGTGGTGCAGGTGTAGACTGTGCTGAGGTCGTTCTGCCCGCCTTTGGTGGTGCAGATGCGCCTGTGCTGAGGTTCATCTGTGCCTCTGTGGTGCAGGTGAGACTGTGCGGAGGTCTTCCATGTCCTCGGTCTTTGACTCGTTTCTGTTGAACTATGTCTGGTGTCGTCCGACTTTACCTCCTGAGCTCTCACACTTCTGCGTGTCCCTCCAGTAGTTTATACAGAGCTCCTTATGTTTTTATTAATTTGTTCAAATTTGTCTTTTTATCTGATTTATGTCCAGTTAAAGAAGCTATACCAGATTTATTTCGAATGCGTTATAAAAATGCGTATTACTACATACAAGTTGTATTAAATTCTGTACTTTAATGAAAACGTGAGCCTCACTGATTCATTATGTGTTTGAATTAGGCCGTAATAAGTGCTGAGTAGAGACGTAGCGTGACGCCCGCTTCCTCCCTCATATGCTTTTGTGTATATATGTCTGTATAGAGAACATTTAATATTTCATAAGTTGGTGTGCTGAGTGTAGAATAGGATTGCTGTCTCTTAGGCTGGTTCTGTGTCATGGCGGGGGATGCTGTGGTGGTGGCTGGTGGTGTAGAGGGGCAGTGGACCTACGTCATGGTGGTGTTGTGTGAGTTATGACCTTACTGTCTGGATTGGATTTGGATAAACAAAGGATTAAAAAGAAAATAAGAAACAAATGAAAGAAAGTATCTTGCCTGAAGGTGGAGCCAGGACAGTCACGGTGGTGATAATTGGCTCCATCCAAGGTAAAGGTTGCAACATAGAACCACATGTGCCACTATACTTAGTCCCAAACTCTCATGCTGCTAACAGACATGTACAGTCAGATGTATACATACAACTATATATTACTTTCAGTAGATACGTATACTCTGTATTTTACTTGCTTCTTATTATGCTAAATACAGAGATTCATTCCTACTGTCTGTAACTTGTGATGCAACACTGAAATAACCCCACTGTGGAACAAATAAAGGATTCCTGTGGCTCAGAGAATAGACTTTAGCAGCTCTGCTTGTGCACAGGTCTCTCTATGGCCTCGCACCTTTGTACATCTGTGATATATTTAATATGAACCAACTCGGACTCGAGGGGAACGCAGCTTTTCAGAATTATGCGGCAAAAAATAGGAACAGTGGAGCTTGGAAGACAAACCACATCCCTGGCAATGTTTAAGTTTGAGGTTGAAATCTGTCTTATTTGGCTAAGCATATTACACATTTTTGAATTACTTTTGATTTATTTTGCATCTTTCATTACATATTTTGATACAGCATGTTCCATACGGCCACTAACCTGAGTATGGCGTTATAATAATACTTCATAGTGCCATGGAGCCAGTGCCTGTGCCAGTGCTGCTGCAGCCTTTGAGACGCTGATAAGCACCGGAGCCGCCGTGAGCACTATTATTAACAGGTCCATGGTGCACACGGGGTGTGATTGGTCAGCGACGGTCGTCATCGCGTATAAATCGCAGAGAGGCGCAGAGAGAGGCGCAGAGACCCAGGGCGCGGAGCTGCGCCACAGCGCACGGTCCACTCAGGGAGAAGAACCTGTTGATCACGGAGCGACTGGAAAAGGCACTTTAACTGGTAAGAACAACTTTGGCTGCGTGAATTCTATTATCAGAAAAGAAGCGGCGCTATTTTTGGTGAAAAGCGCTTATATCTAGAGCAGTTGTGCGTAATTTCTCCTACAGGCACTTCTAAGCCATGTACGCATATGTTTAGCCAAGTTGACACATTTAGTCTTAGTGTTGTGTTGTACTCGTGTGTTAAAACTTTTTGATTCATGTTTATCTGATTACTTAACTTTATCATATCTTACTCGCTGCCGAGTCTATACTCTCTGGGAGATTCTGATGAGCAGTGTGAATAAAACACTGGGAAACAGGTCTGTGGCATTCATGGCTGTTCTGGCACAGTTCCACTCTGCCAACTATACAAAAACGTTACACTTTCTTTAATATTATTTTTGAGCATAGGTTTTGTGACTAATCTCTAATATACACACTGAGCAATTTTGTCCACACTTTTTTCTATTGTACTTTTTCATCTGATTTATTCCAGAATCTCCAGACTGACTCCACCAGCCCACACCACCAGCCCTGTGTGCTGGGGCCATGTGGGTTCTGGATAAGCTCCGCGGCTCTGTTGAGACCAGTGGGCTGCGACAGGGGGAAAATGGAGACAAGAGAAATGTGGTGGCCCCTGCATATTCCAATGTCCTCACACCAGACAAAATCCCTGACTTTTTCATCCCCCCAAAGCTCATCAGTTGCCCACCAGAGCCAGACATGTACAAACCAAAAGAGGGGATACAGCCTTCTACTTCGGAACAACCGGCTGGCAGTGGGAGAAAGATCAGCAGCCCCCGCAGCCCTAGACTGATTGCTAAGCTGGCAGGAGACACTAAAAACCTGCTGAGAGCTGCTAACCGCCACATTATACAGATCGAAAGTGCAGATGACGTGGTGGCTGGGGACACAAATGCTGATCCTCAGTCCCAAACAGCCATGTCGTTATCTTATGTTCCCAAAACCCAGACATCTTACGGCTTCACCACATTAAAGGAGAGTCCTCACACGCGCCGTAAAGAATCCCTATTCCACTGCGAGGTTACAAGTCCAATCACATCGCCCAATACTTCGAGGAAAACGCAGGGAAAAGGCAGTGAAGGAGGAAATCATCTGAACCCAGCGGACTGTAACCCATCCCATATGAATCCATATCGCTACTTTAGTGGTGGAGAGAGTGACACCTGCTCTTCAGCCGAGTCCTCCCCATTTAGCTCCCCCCTGTTGTCCAGATCAGCCTCTTTGCTCAAGATTTTCACCCATGAAACTCAAGCAAAAGTGGTGAAAGCAAAGAGGACATTTGCCCGTCACAGCTCACTGTCCACCGACGAATGCAGCTCAGCAGAACCGAGCCCCAATATTCAACGGCGGCTTCATGTCCCCTCTTTGCATGCTACTTCTGATCACGGCCTGCAAAAAGAGCATGTCATTAATCTACACAAGGGGGGCACTGTGAGAATCAGCGCCAACTATGACACCAGCACATCCCGCCTGTTGATTCGTGTTATGGCCGCTGAAAATCTCTACGACAAGCATTTTGACATCAAGAGTATTCACTGTTGCGTTTCGGTGTATTTGAACCCCGGGAAACTGCAGAAGCAAAGGAGCAACATCATCAAGAACAGCCGCAACCCTGTGTTCAAGGAGGACTTCTTCTTCGACTCGATAAGCGCAGTTCAAGTGAAGAATTTATCCGTGAAGTTCAAAGTGGTGAATAAAGGGACGAGCCTCAAGAGAGACACTTTGCTGGGAGAACGAGAGGTGCCTTTGACCAAGATTGTGTCAGGGCCATGTGTTTAAGGCCTAATCAAAGAATTAGTATCAATGCACTGGTGATAAAAGGTACGCAGAAGGAGAAAAACTACACTGATAAAACAAAAAAGTTGAGAAATTAGAAATACAGATGAGACTCCAAAAATTCAACAAAAGTCCACTTCAGTATACAATATAAAACTAACATGTGACAGAAACATCACATGGAAACTGAGATATATCAAGCCTTGTTATCGCTTCTCAGAAAGAAGGTCCGGAGATCAATTCTCCAGACGGGGCATTTTCAAGTGGAGTCTGCAAAGGTTTCCGCCGGGTGCCCATGGGTCTTCCAGGTGTTCCGGTTTCCCCTGTTGCTAAACATGTGTACAATAGCCCTGGCCCCCTCTCTCTGGACCTGGGATTCCCCTGAAAAAGAGATTCAGAAATCTCACTGGGACTTTTCTGGTTTATTAAAAGTCACTACATTTTTTTAATGCTGATAATTATGTCTCACAGCTTGTAAAAACTCCAAATTAAATATCTCAGAAAATTAGTATATTTTGAAAGTATACTGTAAGCCTTTATCATCAACATTATACAACAAAGGCTTGGTATACTTCACTTCGCAAGTAATACGTTTATGTAATATTTGTTTAACATTCAAAGTAGAGAAACAGAAATCAAAAAACAATATTCGAATTGAGTTTCACCTGTAGATGTTTTTAACAGTAGCCCCAGTTTAATTGGAGAAGACATACTGAACATTTTGTATCTCCCAAGCTCGTAACGGAGCTGTTGTGTGCTCTACAGTGCGTCACAGTTATGTTTGATAAACATACAGGAGCTGAACGTAAGACCCCGGACAAAGATGCTTTGTGGGCTTTCGAGTAGCTCTATCCGGATGTGCAAATGACCCTTTGATTTTTGTTGCCATGGTTTACAACAAGGAGCTGTGGACAAATAAGGCGTCACGAGAAGCACCAACACACACATTCAAATGCAGGAAGTATTGTAAAGGCAACAGCAGCTCTGATCTTACAGGTTTATCGTCTTCAAAAGATAAACACGATGTGATCAGATGTTATGGCACAGTGACTTTTAAAGCTGGGGTAACAAACTTACACACAACTTCACACATTTAAATACATTTATGTAACTAGTTCCAAGCTCTAAGACAGTTTGGTCATATCCATGTTTTTGGCCTCTGTCACATCTTTATCAGTCATGTTTATCTTTTTTCAGTAAAAAACTGCCCTCTCTCAGCTCTCAATTCACAAAAGAAAGTTCTAATATGACTATTGCAGCATCGTGGAGTGATTTGTTTCCTCAATGTTACTAAACAAGATGTTTTCTTTGGACAAACAAAATGCATTTTTGAAACAGCAGGTTTTCCAGCTTCAATCAAACAGACCTTTAACACAGGCTGCACCCGTTTACAGTTGTAATGCTCTTTTTTTAGAACCTCAAAATAACCTCATGTGCGTGTTTTAGTTTTAATGAGGGGTCTTAAACAGGCGGCCTGCGGGCCATTTGCGGCCCGTGAAAAGGTATTTTGCGACCCCCTTGTGGATATCCAAGTTCAATGTCAGGACCTGTTCTAAGTCTGGGCTATAATGGCATGTACTACACCCTTTTAAAGCTAATTTGATACAGAAAACCAACATGACATTTATATTACCATAAACATTGAATTCTAAGTGCAATAAGTAATAATTAAAAGTAAAAAAGTTAATTTTATGCAGCCCAGCAGTCTACAATACAAAGACTCTTTGCCTTTGGTCCAATTTTATTTCAATCCAAGCAGCTTTACTCACTTCGTTCATAGAAATATGTTAAATAATATCTCTACTCATATTCAATAAAAGTCATTATTTGAATAATAAAAACCGTCATGAATATAAAGTCACAGATGCCAATGATGAGCTTTAAACATTCCACAAATGCTTGATTCCTGTGTTTCCTTTTTTTCCTGTTGTTAAGAAAAAACCACTAGGAAAAACAAGTGTGTGCAATTTTGTGGCCGTGAGACAAAAAGGCCTTGCTAGAAAAGCACTCGTAGAGCACAGACCTCCACCAAGAGTTCTCTTCTTTACCGTTCCTGGATCCAGATGGAAATCAGGATCACGTCCAACATGAGATCATTTGGTCTTTTCTATTTCCAAATATGGTTAAAAATACGCTCTCTGAGTTCTCTTGAATACAGACTGACCAACCCTGGTGATAACATATCCCCTGTGCTGAGGTCACAACAAATTGTATTATACATCTAAAACAAACTATACATTTATGTTGAATGGGCATGCAATATATGTTTTAATATGAACAATGATAATGAGGACAATAATAGTCATTAATGCCAATGTTGTAACTGTTGGAATGTATTTTGCAGTCTTGGTAAAAAACTGGCACTCGTTGCCCTTGTGGGTCTGTGCATGCAACACAGTTATTTGTAGCTGCTAATTACGACTGCGTTCCAGAATAAATATGCCATTCACGTAAACAGAGGTCGTCTTCACTGTATGCAACACTGGGTTTAATAGGTCCGGCAGTGGAGGATCATGGGAGACCAGGTGTCCGTGTGGGGATCTCACAGCTTTCACAGACTTTGCTGTTTGCATGAAAGTATAAAAACCCTAAAGCCTTACTGTGTATACACGTGAACCAGTGTGTGCCGAATCTTATTTGCACGAGATGGTGTCAAAAAGTGTGTGTCGTTTTTGGCCACTGCTGAACATGAGTGACTTTGTGCTCTCTTGGTATTGTTTTGTATTTGGGTACTGTAGTATATATATTGCAGCAGCCTGTTTTTTCAGGTCAGATAAACGTGTTCTGTTCTGTGCAGCAGAGGCCTGGACATATGCACAAGTTTCTAGTGGGAAGTCCAACAGTGTTTTGCTTAATTCACTCGTAGCACTGGTTTAAAATGACTCGGGGAATAGCATCATCAGAATGGGCATCATTACTTCTATTCATTTATTTTTTTACTTTGAAAGTTGACTGAGCTGTTACAATATTTTCACTACTGGTGCATATGATAGAATGTCTATTACTACATTTGTACCGTGGGGTGGTGGACAGTGATATAACTTATAACTTAAGTATGTGGTGTACATGCATAGACTGAATTGTACATATCAGTTTGGATGCACGAGCAGCTAATCCCACAGAAGAAACTCTGAAAATCTAAATATTGTTCAAAAGTCCATTTACCTTTGTAAATCAATTGAACTATTATATTCCAGACTCATTACACACAAAGAGAGATATAGCATAACAACTTTTTTTAAATGGACTGTGAACCATAATCATCAAAGTTATTCTAAAAATGTTTTGGCATTTGTCACATTGAATGTAATGAGTCAATATCACATCTTGGTTTCTCATTGTAAATTGATTTATATATATATATATATATTTAAAGATATTCTAATTTTCAGAGTTTTTCCTGTATAGAATTACTACTAAGCATTTCTGTGCCTGCTTGTCCGGGCTGTATCCGTGTTTTGAATCATTTGAAGACAAAATATCTCACTGAAACAACCTTATCAATAAACATATCTAAATATCTGTATATGTATGTGGATTTAGGGTTGATAGCTTTGTATTTGCCTTTGTATCGAAAGACTTTGAGATAATATCTGTTATATTCTTCATAATGGGTTTGTATGTAAGGTGCATGAATCTGTAAATAAGCTGAAGTCTTCCTGCTTTAACAGGTTCCACTAAATGAAAATTGCCGGTCCATTACTTGATTCTGAATGGTCTAAAATAACAATGTTCTCTGATGATATTGTATTGTTGTTGTGGGCCTGACGTGTACTGCTAATTTTACACTTTTGTGATTTTTCTCTTTATTTTAAATAAAATAAAATCTATATGTTGAGTTGATGGGGTGTTTTTTTATTTATTAAAACTAAGCCACTCCTGAAGAGGTGAGTTTATTCATGTGTGTTTAAGAAGAAATATGCACCATATTATGTCCAACAGTTGACAGATATATTTGGCCAATAGTTAGAATGCATTAATTTATGCTACAGGTGAAAAACAATGGAGCGATAAAAGAAGTGCTCAGCAGCCCAGGGGGAGGACCGCCATAGCATCCAAAATACAATATTAAATAAAATTATCTTCAAACTATTTATGTGATTATTATTTTAAAATGGAGCTGGCCATGTCTCTCATCCATGGGCTGCTCCAGTGCACACTGTGGTCATGTAGCGGAGAGCCGAGCCAGGACCATGTGGCACACTTGTACCAGGAGGTACCAGAGCGTACCCTCTGCATGTCCCAGAGCCCTCTGCTCCACGGTGGTTCGCTTCTTTGCTTGGACCCGCATGAACCAATTGTCGTTGTGCACTGACTGTAGGTGCTACACAACAATCCAAACCTTCGTGGGAGACTTTTGAGTCTTGCATGTTATTTAACAACACAAACTATCGGCATAGCCCAAACATAACTTTGTGAAATTGCATATTTGTAAAGTGGGAGGTGCCTATAATTTTGCCAGAGTGGGAAATGTTTATTGTTGTCCAAGTCTTGAATTTCATGCATGGTTTTTTTGCTTTCTGTGATTTACACCACCCCCGACTCGGTTTATTATTTGTGCGTACCATACGCTCACTTCCAGATAAATGCCAAAAAGTGTAACATTTTTCCGATTTAGCCGTACGCAAGTCTCATAAATGAGAACCATTAGGCTAAAATGACATTTAACTATGTTACGACATTGGTCCTCATTATAAACTCCCACGCTGATGTCAGGAATTTGCTTTTTGTCTGTTTTCATTTTGTGTTTTCTCTTTCATTTTTTATTTTGTTTAGTCTCTGTTGGTTATTTTTGTTCTATCTGATAATCTAATTTGATTGTTTTATGTAATAACCCATTATAAAAATGTAAGATGTCATTATAAACTGCCCATGAAATATTTTTTTCAGGTGAAATTACTAAACAATCGCACGGCTGTGTTTGCAGCTTTTCATTTTTCAATGCTACCTCTCATACTTGTTTCACAATTGAGTTTCTGCTTAGAATGTTATATTACACACAAAAACATTGTAAATACTGTCGTTAACATTTTTAATGGACAAAGATAAAAAGAATACTTCTTACTAAACTTTGTCTTTACTTTTGTAGATTGATATTTCTATGTCATGTCTCATGAGCGAGGTGCACGGAGCTCCATATTCCTCCGCTGCTCACGGTGAGAATGTTTTCCAATACTTCCTCTGCCATTGTTCATTTCCTTTTCCAACTGGATGTCTCTCGCAGCTTGTAAATTGATTTATAATGCTGTCTCCTCTTGCGTGAGGATGGAGGAAGGGAGACTGTATCACTGTGGGCGAAGTGAAAGTTCTCAGTGAAACCCAGAGGACATACAATTGGATTTGGGGCATTTGTGCACCATTGCTTTCTTGGATTGAGAGCGGTGAGCTTTACGGCGCTTATTGGCCTTTGAATTACTATGGCAACCTCAGAGTGTGTCTCTATGGGATGGAGAGGGTATGTCTATTATAATGGGAGCGCTGGTGAGCAATGGGGCAATGTTTTTCATGACAAATAAGACTTGCTAATGTGCCTAGTGTTTCTGTATATCATTATTGTACAATTCAGTTTTCCTTGTCTATATATATCTTTTTGTCTATCAATGTTCAGAAAGATAGAGTCCCAGGTTACCAAGTGGTGCATTTATAATGATCCAATAAATGTAATATTCAACTCAATATAGTTAACCTCTGGGTTATGTGTGAAGACTGATGGCACGTTACAAAAGTGTTCTCGCGCTAAACTTAAGTCGGTGGCTTTCTGTGACAATGACGATAAACTGAATCTACATTATGGCAAATTCAATGAATCCAAACACTCATTAGGTCAACATGTTGGTTTCTGCCATTGCGTTTTTTCAAGCAAATACAAATTTACAATGGTTTTCTCTTGTGGAGAGGACATATTGTTGTTCGCTTCTACGCACTTCCACAAATCCGGGCTCAGCGTGTGGCCATGTTTGCAGCACATCCCTCTCTCACTTTAAGCCCCCTATATGCAGTCCACAGCTTGTACAAGTTGTTGGTTGATTCACAAAATGTGTTATCTCCAATGACTTCTTTTCCCTGAGGTTACTTTATTGATTTTTCGTTTCAGGAAGTGAAAGCTTATGCAACCCTCCTCCCAATGAGAGACGACAGAATTCCCCTTGCATCTGTTTTGTGATATGCAGGACTTTCTCAGATACCATGGACCCTCTTCTGAACAATGTCACTAAACAAACATGTCACAGAACATGTGCTGTTCTCGTGATGTTTTTGTTGCAGATGTGTGGAGATGTTAGATTAGGTGTGATTCTCATTCAGATCTTTGGAGACCTTTGAAGCTTTCGTTCAGTCTTCATGCTGCGTTTTTCAGATGCAGCAGCTGCTTTAATGTGAGGGAGCCTTGGCTGACCTCTCAGAGAGCTCTCTGTGTCGCCCTGTCAATGAAGAAGACCACTGCAGGAGAGGGGCGGAGCCAAGGGGACCAGTGCGGGGAGGGGTGGAGTCAAGCTCAGTGGAGACTTGAGGGGACTGCCTCTCGCCTGTGGGTGTTTCCATGGCAACTTGTGGAACCCTGGTCATAAAAGGAGCACTGGAATGTGAGGACGCTGTTATCAGCTGGGCAACATGTGGCGAGAGGTATATAAAGAAACGTACATGAGGAGTTCCGTTGTCTAACCCATCACCGCGATATAGAAGATTTTAACAAGTTTGTAAAAAAAAGGCCAAAATAGGTCTATGGAATATGTTTTATCTAAAATGTGTTTCATATATTCTCAATTGAATTGGAATGAGTGTTTTCGTCCAATTAGATGAACCCACTTTCATCAAGTGGATATTAACATTCAGTGTTGAAGCACTTTTCTCACTTCATGTTATGCTTTTAGCTTATACTTTTATGCCAAAGAGGGTAAACAAAAGGCTTACACAGATATCATCTGCTCCTCATCCTTGAGCCTCCTCGTCTGCAGATTTTCAGGTAAAACAATATTACACCAGCTTTTATGATTGGGGCCTGCGGTGAGACAATTCCCAGTGAGCTGATATAAAAGGCTCCTTGGGTTGATTTGATTGCAGAACAGTTTCTGTTTGAGCCAAATGAGGGAACTGTCATCAACACAAATGAGGGAATTTGTAGAAAAAAGTTATGTTAAATTATGATTTATTATAGTTCTGAATTGTTTTGTAATTACACTTATTGTTGATAGTAGTAATCCAAGGTCTAATTTATTGAACAGGATCTAATGTGTTTCAGGGATGGTGCCTGTCCACACACTCGGATGATGGACATGAGGCATCTTGCAAATGCTCCTGAAGAGTTTTCGAAGGTAAAAAAAAGTAATAATGTATCCATGGCCATGTCAATCAGAGATAACTGTCTTCAGACTGAGCAGCTTTTCACTTGAAGACATAACAGTCTTCCGCAGTTTTGTCTGATTTGTTTTGTTCCTGTTTGTTTCCTGAGTGCATTCAAAGCAGACATCAGAACACAATTATAATGGGGAGGCAGCTTGTAAACACATTCAATCTTTCACTCAGTACACAGTTGGTATTTGTCCTTTATAGTTTGTCCTGACTTTTCCACAGTAATATGGCAGATTAAGTGAAGAGTACTGTTGTGTACATGTCCAATCCTCTGGCCTTAGCAATCACTTTAGAGCCTACAGCCACAGGGCATTAGTGCTCTTTTATGGACAAGCCTTTACGCCATGTTTACTGTCCAGAATCCACCTGCAGCAAAAGCACTGACTTTTACGAGTCTAACTCAATTTCCTGTCCAGGGGAAGTCAGCTTGTCCAGTTTAATCAGTCATGATAACAGCAGAAATACATGTGCCTTCAGATTATGGCACACCTTCAGGTTGCTATGGTGACGGCAGGCAATAGACACCTGAATTAACATCAGAGCTGCGGTACGAGAACCTTAATTAACGACGCTGGGAAGGATTCACAACACCATTCCAGCCCTTTATCAAAACACATCATCCATAAAATCAAAGAGAATTATCTTTTAAATGAACAGGTGTTGGACCCACAGCAGCAGCAGCAGCACGGGGTCAACAACAATATCACACTATAACTAATGATGTTTGTAAAATGAATCATTTGTCACAAACGACTCGCCCTTGCGTTTTGTGTGTGTGTGCATCTGGGTTACGGGTTAAGAATTCTGATAAATACAACTTTCAAACTGTTCTTTTTAATTACTAGATAGAAATGTCTCATGTATTATGAGACATAACGAAAGGGCTGAAAACTCCTGCCTTCACACTTTGATTCTATGAGCCTCTGATTTCATGAAGTCATGAAAGCAGCCAAATGGAAGCACTTTGGAGACTTTGTTAGGTTTGTAGAAAGTGAATACTCTCATCTAAGAAAGAATTATTTAGGCAAATCAACTCAAGTGTCCCTGTCGTCAGAATCAAACTCAATCTGCCAAATGCAGCTCAAGGTCTGATGCCATCTGCCTCCTCCAGAGCGGAGACCAATCAATAACGTGAGCCCTGCGCAGGCCGAGGTCTGTGAGGGTCTGAAGGCAGCAGCAGACGGCTGCACTCATCATGTATGAACCATAAGGTTAGTGTACTTAACCAGTTATTCCCCCTCTGAGGAAAAATATCTCATGAGCTCACAGGCACCATGGTCGATGTGTAGGAGACTGACAACCTCACTTTTGTCTTAAAATAAGATAAATTATATTCACCTCACAATGGAGAAATGTACATGTGACATTTGCCGTGGATAGAATCACTCAGATGTGCAAAAGACAGGAGTGTATAGTGTTACAATAGTTTCACTGTTGTTGGAAGTACTGGACTTGCTCAGAACTCTTGAGGCTGGCTCAGGTTCAGGCAGGCCGTTCAATATGCGATGTTTCAATGTTTTAATATTTGTTTTGGTGTGACAAGTGCTTATAACCCCGTTCTTTAGGGCAGCCTGTTACTGATGTCCACATGCAGTGTAGATGACATGTCACAATATTTCAGGTTTAGAAAGCGACTCTTCAGCGTGGTTCACCTGATACGCAGTATTCATTCTGAAAAGGTCGCACGTCATGGGGCCACAGCAAAACTAATTAAACACTTTACAGTATAGTATCATATTGAGCTTAGCCTTTGCAAACAAAATCTCAAGCTCTCTGTGCCACTGTCTTCAAATGTAACGAAACATAATTGATTGGTCTCCGTTGGACAATAATATCCTTCTGCAATATAAGGTTAGTTTTAAATGTCAAAAACAACAACATGAGTACCTCGGGGATGAAAATTCTGAGGCGACATGATCTTAGACACCGGTGGAGAGAGAGTAACGTGTATTTCTTTTACAACGCTCATTCCAAGACTCAGAAATCACTCAAATTTTCCTGGATTCTGGCTTGACAGGAGAATGGGTCTCAAGCATCATTATGTGCAAGTTCCTGCTGTCAAATCAAGCCACATAAAAGGTAGAAAAATATAGTCGACAGTAGCTCAGTTGGTAGAGCATTGGTCTTAAGGCCAGAAGGTCGTGGGTTCAATTCCCACCTCTGCACCTTCTCCATCGACTCCCACTGATGACTGCTGTCGTTGTGTCCTTGGGCAAGACACTTAACCCCACTGTGCCCAAAGCCCCCACTGAAAGATCAAGGCTATGCTCACACTCAGAGAGCAGCCGTCCTCCTGTGGACTCACCACCTGCAGAGGGTCAGTGAGGGGCTGGTGCTATGAGACTTGGGTGGCATCTCTGATTGCCACCCCCCTGACCCAGAAATGGATTAAAGGGTAGAAAATGGATGGATGGATGGGAAATATAGTTCCAGATATGTGTTTGGTAACTGTTTTTATGAATCAACAAATGATGATGAAATAAACAAACAAACAAACAAACCCATGTTTACATTTTGGTCCTCATTCATTGCACCATGGTGGATTTGACTGAAAATAAGAGGGACACAGCTATGTTATTATGTTGCTCAAATGTTGATGTTTTTCTGAATTGCAGACACTGGGAGTAGACCCAGACGGTACATGCAGGGAAATGAGGATTGACCGGAGTTTACGGATGTCACTGAGTAAAACGCAGCACATTCATCTGTTTTTGCCGTGCTCCTCACTTGGAAATTGGAAGTGAGCGCCATAAAGGATGTGCCATGAACCTTTAAAGACAGACTCTCTCTCTATGGAAGACCAACACCATCCAGGAAGTCAAGAGGTGACCCACACACAACCCCCACAAGCCTCTTCTGAGTTCTGAGAATGAGAGGTAACTCATTCAGTCTAATTACCACACAATCTGGCCCCAAGTCACCTTTTCCACAACTTTCTCACAAAACACTTGATAACTCTGCTCTCAAACATGAAGAAGCTCCAGATACCAACCCCAGTCTCCACAAACACTGCGCAGACATCTGGATTAGAATCACACCCACAGTTTTCAAGTGCAAAGCCATCGCAGCTGCACCAAACTGCAATGATGGGAGCATGATCACAAGAAAACCATGGTGGATCTATGTTGTGCATATGGTCATTTATTTCTATAACCGTTTACATTCACGTGACGTCACAAAGAGCCTAGTTTCAAATTGCGGTTGAGGGCAGCAAGTCACTACATATTCATTATGGTCTGAATATTTTCCCATAAAGGTGTCTAGAAGAGTTGATAAAATTCACAATACATATGTCAGTTTGAGACTCTAATCACATATAAAATAATAACCTGGGAAACATTTGAACATGTCCTTTTTCAGTATTTCTTTCAATAATCCTGTAACACTGAAATAGAACTCTGGAACATGAACAGAACGAGCCTGGTCGTACCACACCAATGTAAAAATTACATTTCGTACTAAGGGCTGGCTTTGCTCCATTGAGCTCCAGGTGGGAGGGGTTAACTCCATTTGCAGATTGAAACGATTGGATCTAAGTTTACCGTCACGTATGTAATGCGCCCGAGTGAGTCAATAGCATTTAGCACCTAGCCTAGCTTTAGCCATCTCCTTTGCCGCTAACAGAGCCCGTGGGGAATAGCGCCACAATCTTTGTCAGCAATTACATTTGCTAAACATTCCTCTTGCTCCGACTTCAATTTCTTGATAGAACCAGACAGGATTACTTTACTATCACATTCTTTGCCATTGCCAAACTACAACCAGCCCGTTCGGCGCAAACTCTTGAAGTCACCCACATTTAACTACAACACCCGCCTCCCGCGCTCGCTGATTGGTTGGATGGAATTCAACCGATGTAATCACAAACACAGGGACCAGACCCAGACGTTACATGCAGAGATAATTTAGCGGAGTGTGCGGATGGCTAAGGCCCGGCTAAAACAGAACTTATGAAGCTACTTAATTATTCAACATTCAGTCTTTGAAGAGTACAAAGTTGCTCTTTGGTAAAGCTAACTTACCAAACTAATGGTCATTGTGTCTATTTTTATGTCGAAATATTTCATTGCAATTGTCTCTGCTCCACCATCACCACTATCTATTGGCGCTCCCAGGCTTAGCCATCTCGCTCGTTAATTCGACCTCTCTTCCTCCCAGATTCCATCTCCCCTTCAGGCCAGGGATGAGGCGACATGTGCTATCCTCAAATGACTCTTTCATACTGTTGTCTGTTGCTGTGGAAACACATAAAAAATAATTCATTAGAACCATGCAAAATGTGTTTGTATTGTTGGTGCAAAATCGACTCTACACCCGGACATTTGTAGCACATCCTGATGCATTTACAAAATATAGTTTCAAAATTTTCATCATGATGAAACTAATAACCTTCATATTAACCTCAGCTGATATCATTCTCCCTATGCTCATGAGATTGGCCTATTTCTTCAAGTCCTGTATCCTGTTATAAAGCTGTCCATTTTGTCAATTTTCACTAGAACTCAATAGGGAAATAACAAAACAAAAAATATGGACCAACGTTCCCTTTTTATGTCAAGTTGACAAGTTGTCAAGATCACAAAATTCCATGAATCACATCCATAGATCTGTTGTCAGTAAGAGCTGGGCTACCTAAATTTGGACTGAGAACTGATGTGCTGAAAGTGGTGCTCTCTTTATCTCTTTTTGTCTGATAACAAAAAGATCTCATGCAGGGGTTTCAAACTGGTTCCAGAAAAAGCCGATATGGCTGCGGGTTTTAATTCCAACCAAACAGGAGCACACCAGACTCCACTTGTTTCCTTAAGTGTTCAGGTTAAGGCTGGACCCACTTCAGGATGGGTGGAGTCTGGTGTGCAATAGAATGAAACCTTGCAGCCACATTGGCCCTTTGAGGACTGGTTTGACTCTGTATCATAAACTGGTTGATTCATCAAACTATACATGCATGGGGTGATGATGTTAAAGGGATTATGTGATGGCTGTATGGGAGTATAATAATGCACTCTTAGTGGTCTGATAGATTCATAACAATTACAATCCAACTTTTGTTGCCAGAATGTCTGTGATGTTAGTAAGTAAGTAGTTTTTATTTATACAGCGCATTTGAAAGAACAAGGTCACACAAGCACTAAAACAGAACAAGTGATGTTGCCCGGCGTGGCGCAGCCGGGGCCCCACCCTGGAGCCAGGTTTGGGGTTGGGGCTCAAAAGCGAGCTTCTGGTGGCCGGGCCTTAGCCCACGGGGCCGGCCGGGCTCAGCCCGAAAGGACGACGTGGGCAGGCCCTTCTGTGGACCCACCACCCACAGAGGGATCCGTGATGGAGAGGTGCTTAAAGGACTGATGATGATGATGATGATGATGCATCGGTTTTATATAGCGCTTTTCTGGATACTCAAAGACGCTTCACATGTGTCATTATTCATTCACTCCATACACGGTGGTGATAAACTACTACAGTAGCCACAGCTGCCCTGGGGCACACTGACAGAAGCGAGGCAACCAGTATGTGCCATCGGCCCTTCCGACCACCACCAACCATTCACACACACACCAGACTCATTCTAGGCAATGGGGGTGAAGTGTCTTGCCTAAGGACACAACGGCAGTTTGGCACTTTACAGCCGCAGCCGCCCCACTGTGGCTGGTGTTCCCAGAGGTTAAGTGTCTTGCCAAGGACACAACGACAGTAGTCAGTGGGAGTCGATGGTGAAAGTCCTGAGCGGGGCTTGAACCCACGAACTTCTGGCTCAAAGGCCAACGCTCTACCAACTGAGCTACTGCCGCCCTAGGCAGCGGTCGAAGGCGGACGCCTTGGTGACCCAGTCCGCACACACAACATCTGGCTCTTGGGACGTGGAACGTCACCTCAGGAGCCCGAGCTTGTGGGGGAGGTTGAGCGATAACGACTAGAGATAGTCGGCCTCACCTCCACACACAGCTTGGGCTCTGGAACCCAACTCCTTGAGAGGGGTTGGACGCTCCAGTGCACATGGCACCAGGACACCCTAGGCCGGAGGTCAATGATCAACTTTGTTGTGGTATCCTCTGACCTTCGTCCGCGTGTCTCGGACACTCGGGTGAAGAGAGGGGCAGAGCTGTCAACCGATCACCACCTGGTCGTGAGTTGGATCCGATGGCAGGGGAAGAAGCCGGTCAGACCTGGCAGACCCAAGCGTGTAGTGAGGGTCTGCTGGGGACGTCTCGCTGAGCCCCCTGTCAAGCGTACTTTCAACTCACACCTCCGGGAGAGCCTCTCCCAGGTCCTGGCGGAGGAGGGGGATATCAAGTCTGAGTGGACCATGTTCTCTTCCTCTATCGCCGATGCAGCAGCTCGTAGCTGTGGTCGCAAGGTCTCTGGTGCAGGTCCCGGCAGCAACCCCCGAACCCGGTGGTGGACACCTGCATTAAGGGATGCTGAAGGACTCCTTCTTCAGGCTGAAGAAGGAGTCCTATCGAGCCATGATGGTTCGTCGGACTCCTGAGGCAGCTGTCCAGTACCGGCAGGCCAAGTGTGCTGCTGCCCAGGCTGTTGCAGAGGCAAAAAAACCCGGGACTGGGAGGAGTTCGGAGAGTCCATGAAGCATGACTGTCGGTCGGCCTCGAAGAGGTTCTGGCAAACTGTCCGGTGCCTCAGGAGGGGGAAGCAGTTCTTTGCCAACACCCTTTACGACCTTGACTGGGGATAGAAATACTGTGGAAGAAATACTTTGAGGTTCTCCTCAATCCCCCGATCCGAGGTCCTCTGCTGAGGGCCGTCCAGTCCCTGTATGATTGGAGCCAGAGCTGCGTTCGCATTGCCGGCATTACTTACTCCCAGTGGTTCCCTCCCTCACCTATGGTCATGAGCTTTGGGTAATGACCGAAAGAACGAGATTGCGGATACAAGCAGTCGAAATAAGCTTCCTCCGCAGAGTGGCTGGGCGCTCCCTTAGAGAGAGGAGCTCAGTCACATGGGAGGAGCTCGGAGTAGAGCCGCTGCTTCTCCACGTTGAGAGGAACCAGTTGAGGTGGCCCTGGGGAGGTGTTCCGGGCACATCCCACCGGAAGGAGGCCCCAGGGAAGACCCAGGACACGCTGGAGGGACTATGTCTCTCAACTGGCCTGGGAACACCTTGTGGTCCCCCTAGACGAGCTGGAGGAAGTGTGTGTGGATAGGGAAGTCTGGGCGTCTCTGCTTAGACTGCTGCCCCCGCGACCCGGCAACGGATGAAGCGGAAGAAAATGGATGGATGTCATACCAATATTTTACTGATTTCTAGATTTAACTGATTGCAGGAGAAATCATCTAACTGTAACAAACTCTGTGTATTACTTAAAACTAATTTCTGCTTTAATTTATTTATGACTTGTGGCATTATTTTTTGCTTATAATTTTTATATTAAAAAGTACAAAAAAGCCATTCCATCCATCCATCCATTTTCTTCCCCTTAATCCATTTCTGGGTCGGGGGGGTGGCCAGAGATGCCACCCAGTACACTAAGCACCAGCCTTTCACTGATCCTCCTGCAGGTGGTGAGTCCACAGGAGCTGAGATCTTTCAGTGGGAGCTTCAGGCAAAGTGGGGTTAAGTGTCTTGCCCAAGGACACAACGACAGCAGTCATCAGTGGGAGTCGTGAAAGGTCTTACGGTGGGCTCGAATCCACGACCTGCAGGCTCAAAGGCCAATGCTCTACAAACTGAGCTACTGTCGCCCCACACAGGCTCCAAAAAAGCCAAAACTGGCTAAATGTCACCTTATCTGCTCCTTGATTGGATTGGAGCTTGTAGATCTACATTTTGTTCGGAAAAGGTCAAATACAGTTTGTACATGTGGACCTATAATCTGGGGACACATCAAAATAATAATAATAATGCATCGGTTTTATATAGCGCTTTTTTTGGACACTCAAAGACGATTTACATGTCATTATTCATTCACTCCATACACGGTGGTGATAAACTACTACTGTAGCCACAGCTGCCCTGGGACACACTGACAGAAGCAAGGCAACCAGTATGTGCCATTGGCCCTTCCGACCACCACCAACCATTGGCGGTGGTGGTCGGCGGAGTCCGGATCCAAATCCAGACTCATTCTAGGCAATGGAGGTAAAGTGTCTTGCCTAAGGACACAACGGCAGTTTGGCACTTTACAGCCGCAGCCGCCCCACTGTGGCTGGTGTTCCCAGAGGTTAAGTGTCTTGCCAAGGACACAACGACAGCAGACACTGGGAGTCGATGGTGAAAGTCGGGCTCAAACCCACGACCCTCTTGCTCAAAGGCCAATGCTCTACCAACTGAGCTACTGTCGCCCTATGTAGATGTAAGAATGACAATATTACATACAGGGATTTCTTTCGTTACCGTGACGTAATTGCTCCCTGTGTGCATACATTTCTTTAGGTCTCATTTCCCTTCAGTTCCAAACGACAACCCCCACGCTGTGATGCTTCACTAAGTGCCACATCAGAAGCAGACTGTCAGCCAGGTGGAACGAGCGGATGCCTGGAATGACGCGAGGCTTGAGGACCATTTCCTGAGCAATTGAACAGTGGGCGGCTTGAGCTTTTGGTCGTCAATTAACTGCCCATTTTAAACCTCATTGAAGCCGGCGTCATAAGTTTTCCAACGCGCTGAATGAAATGACCCTGCTCCTCACGACACATCCAATCAGTCTGTCTGGGCTCTTGTGCTCCGCTCCCACTCTCAGCTCCAAAATGGTACGGGTCTTTTATAGGCGTTTAAGTCAACAAAGGGTCAGTATTTGCATTGTTACGAGAGGGAAGGGGACAGAGTGCTCTTTTTTCCATTGCCTGTCTAATTACACCTTGCATGATGAAGGACAGCGGAGGAAATGTAGTTATCTCCAAGCCTGTAATGTCATAGTGGGCAGAGCTGCAGTCAGGAGGCAAGATTAGTAGTTCAAAGAGTGTGTGGCAGGTTAAATATTTAATCCAGTGATGACTTTTCATGGAGGAAACTCATTTTGATTTTTTTTCAACATTGTGGATGTGATTTGGGGACTATACCCTGGCAGACACTTTCAGGTGGGAATTGCAGGGCACCGTTTATACGGAGACGCTGCAGAGAAACTGCAAAGCAATTTTTTAAGTGCACAGCGTCTATACAACGACGGAAAACAGTCTAGTTCTAGCGCCCGGCCAGTAGGGGGCAGTGGAACTTTACAACACAACACACGCAACCCCCAGCAGTATAACCACTTCCTCAACAATGTCCTCCTCAGGCCTCCTCAAAATTGGAAAGAATGCACCAACATCATTCTGCATTTAACAAAAATGCTGCAAAAATGGAAACTGAAACCACAGCTTTACGTGGTTTCATTTGGACGAAAAAGGAGTAGAATTCTCCTCCGTGAAGCGCTCGAAGCACACGTAGCATTACTTGATCCGCCGCCATTGTTGTTTATGTTTGTTCTAAACCTCATGTCCTTGAAGAATTACATGGCACCGAGTAGGGAATGGGAGAGAGGGGTAGGGTCAGAGAGTGTTTGGGCAGCGGTGTGTGTCTATGATAGGGTGTGGTTATTACGGTGTGTATGCACAGTATCAAATTTGTGTTGATATTGTATTTTGATTAACTGCATTGTATTCTGTGTATTGCGTTGAATTGTGTGGGGGGGTTGGGAACAAATAAACATCTGCTTCAACCAACCCCTTTTCTAAACCTGTATTAGTGTAAAGTTATGTGAAATTGTGTTCTGCAGGTTTGAAATAAATCAAACTAACTAAAACCTCCTACAAGATGAGGTAGCAATGGGGAGGAGGCGGGGTGCTGCACAGACAGTAGATGCAGGTGTACTGGAGGGAGGATTCAAATTGAAGATTCAATCTTCCAGGAGGATTTTTAAAAAACTGTTGAGCCAAATGATATAATAAATATATCTATCAGACGAGTGCATTTATGGAAAAACCACCTAAGCCAGTAAAATATTGACCCATTGACTGCCTACATCATCAGCGTTTACTCATGTTATTTACACCAGCAGGACGCAAATCAGTGCAGATTCAGATTCAGATTCAGATTCATTTACTGTATTTGCCATAGTGCATCAAAATAAGACCTGTTTAAAAAGATAACTGATGAATGAGAGCTGTGAAAAGTCAATGTAAGAATAAATAAATATAATTGATTAAAAAAAAGAAATAAATGCTAGAAAAACTTATCTTTTTTCCAGGTCCTTTGGCCACAGCCTCGGCCTCCAGACCACAGGGCATCTGCCTCCCAGCATGCCCCTTGTCTCCCTTCCTATCCCCGTCTTTTGTACCCAAGACACAGATGTTCTGAGTGTCCGCAGTGATATGGGTGGCCGGGATAAAAAACCCACAACATGCACAAAAAAACTATAATAATACATAAAACCTCATTTAAACCACCATTCCTCTTGCACCCACCGACATGTGAAAATATTTGATTTATTTATATTGAACTTGTTTGTCCGTAAAGCAGCGCTGTCACTAAAAGATTCCTTTTTAGTCCACTTTGGCTCAATCACACACAAATTGTTGCTGGAGGTTAGTTTATATTTAGTCCATTCAAAACAAGATAACAGAACAAAAACACTAACATTGAAAATATAGAAAATAGTTGTAAAAGGCTTTTAATACAGGCAATTTGTGGTCTCAATCCCCCATGGGCAGCTGCAGTATGACAATAACACTTTGTTTGAAATGCACACATATTAGCATACACATTACATGGGATGATATTACATGTCTTGTGTCATGTAGAAGTGCTTTCCTCATACATGCACGCTTCAGTCATTTCAAGTCCCAGTGATCCCTTGTTTGATGTTAATTGGCCCACAGAGGATCCACTACGAGACAGAACTAGAAGTGATGCTGTCAGCAAAGCGGCCGCACTTTTGACAGCCCCCACTGCAGCCAGGTAACAGGAGGATCTTTGTATTTACTTTTTTTTTTTAAAGGTTGTTTTTTCACCACATCACACTTGAGCTTTTAGTCTCGTTGTTTTTATGGTTTGTCCCCGTCTGGCTTTACTTATGCGCTTGTGTTCCTGGCAGAAATTGCTGTCTGGCGATTGCACATATGAGATAAAAATGACCCGAAAACACTCAAGAAATCCAGCAGCTTGAATAACATTTCCAAAAAAAAAATGCCTTTAACCCTGGATAGTGCACATTTTGGGATGGGTTTCTGCTTATTGCCATGAATATGTTATTTATTTGTTGACATGCACCTGAATGGATAAAACATATTACAAAGTTACAAAGGTTTTTATATCAAACTGAAAACTCATGACATACTGTGGAACATTCCCGGTAAAGAGTAACAATTCATTCATGTGCGTCAAAAGTTATTTCATGTGGCCCTCTGATTACTCCCCCAAAATAGATTCAGACAAACACAAGCACATGGAGTCATCCGGCCAACTTCATCTCCGCCACTATGGATGTGCTGCATCTCATAATGCCATTAAACATCCGTCAGGGAGACTTTGTACACCTGTTCGAGGACTGCGGGTGAAAAGCAGCCTTATTGGGTAATGCACAATGTCTATGGAGAACCAAATTAGTCAAAATAATAAATTAACAAATAATTATTAAGATAACACTACAAATGAGCAGGCTGCTGTTGGTGCCCAGGGTTGGGACTAGACCTGGGGAGGCAGCGTTCCAGACCTATGCTCCAAGAATCTGGAACAGTCTTCCCAAAGGTGTGAGATGCGCCAAAGAATTGACTTTCCTTGTCGTCGACCTGAACGCAGGTGTTACGGCCGCCATGAGGCAAGGATCCAAAGTTGGCAATCATGTCAAAAAAAAGTAAGCAAAGGATCCTATGCTTCCTTTTTGACCCCTTTTAGAATAAGAATCTGTGGACGTTCACAACTCGGAGCAGGAAAGAAATCCCAGCATGCATTTGGGACAGCAGCCCAAACAGCCCACGTCACCATCTCAAATGTATCCAAAAAAGACTGCCAATGTCACTTGTAGTCTAATGAGAATACATAAACATCTGCATCTCTATGTGTCTGATGTCATGGTATGTGTGTTGTGCTGCTTTGTACACTTAAAAAAAAAAACATTTTGAGTGAAGAAAGTGCTGTTACCTGACATAAGTGTGCGGTGTTTCACGTTCAAAGCATCAGCATCATCACATCATGCCAGTGCCTTGTGTCGTGTACTCCAGTGAAGACAATGGAGTGCGGATTTATGAGACTAAATGAGTATCGTATCAACAGTGGCAAGGAGCTCTACTCTAGCTCCTGTTGACCTCCTGCTCAGGTAAAGCAATAAGGATTAGGAAGGAATAGGAAGGAGGTATTTTTAGCACTTTTTGGACGGAGCCCTAGACACAGAGAGACAAAGGTGAAACACTCCAGGCCAAGGGCAGGCAATCAACAGTGGATCAGGACAGGAAGTAAAACACCAAAAACAACAACTAATATACATCCAAGTAAAACAAATATCCACAGTCAAGGAGGAATTGCGCAATATAATATTTGTTTTGATGGGGCAGCAGAAAGTCTATCTTATCTTATCTTTGGGGTAATTAATAATAATAATAATGCATCGGTTTAATATACCACTTTTTTGGACACTCAAAGACGATTTACATGTCATTCTTCATTCACTCCATACACGGTGGTGATAAACTACTACTGTAGCCACAGCTGCCCTGGGACACACTAACAGAAGCGAGGCAACCAGTCTGTGCTATTGACCCCTTCAAGTTGTCCATGTCTCCAAGAAGACATGGACAACTTTAAACCATGACTATTGCAACAACACATCCTCAGGAGGCTAAAACTAACCTGTCTCTCGACGGTCCAAACCCAGCTCATGTTCACTACAATCCAACGCTTGGTGAATTCTGCTTCACCATTGATGGAGTAACATATATTCTCCTAAAACCAAGACCCTTCTTCACACATCACTCACACAGATGATGTCATGGATTCACTCTAGGGCCAGCAGAAGCCTCTTATTTCTTATTTTCCATGTTGGGTTTTTATTTAAGTTGAAGTGTTCAGTGATTTGGTATGAGGCCTATTACGACCCTGCCTCCTGTATAATCACTGTTTCAAAGCCGGTCGCCCACACCAGCTTAGAAAATGTTGTTAGCTCTTGCTGATAAGTGCTCCATAATGTCTTCCTTCAAAAGGTCTTGAGCGCAAGTAAACAACCAGTACCCTCTGTCGCTGAAACCTCTCCCTTACATCACATGGAGCTGTCATTCGTAGTCTATGAACAACATATTGAATTAAAGTGATAGTCTGGAACTCTAAATGAATTACACATTTTAAGAATTGTATTAAATTGACCTCCTGGGCTTAAATATTGATATGAAATAAGTCATTTTATGAGTTATAATATTACGGGTAAGTCCGCTATAGCTAATAAGTGACAGGCGCTGAAAGCCTGTTGTGACAAAGTGTGAAAACTACTGTCCAGAGTCATTAGTATTTTACACACCTGAAGAGTGCGTTGCCAAAGGGCATCGGTCATTATTGGTTTGAGAGTCTGTTATCAAGAAAAATGTTTTAAATAATGATCGGTAGAACGTTTTGAAATTACATTCAAGTCAATGGAGCATTCTGCTGCTGTATAAAAGCTGTATAATAAATTATGATTGAATATTCAAATATTCTATTTAAATTATTAATCTCTCCTCTGGCGCATGCACGGAAAAGTAGGCAAAGCTTCAAGACCAATCAGAAAGGAAGGGGGAGGGACCTTTGGTGGTTTTGTTCAAATCATGTACTTCTCTCTCTTTATTCTGACAAAGTCCAGACTATCATTTAAACATGCCCATCAAATTAGGAATTACATGTTGTTCATTGCTAAAGCACTTTCCTAATTAAGTTAGAAAAAGGACAAAAACCAAAACCTGTTGCTTTTATGTGACATTACAACCTTTGATAGTTTAATCTTATGGTGGAGTGAAGATCAAACATTTTTGCTGTTAAGAAAGTGTCATGGAGTGGATTTGTATCATTTGTTGTGTTTGGACATCTCTATATCGTATCGTATGGGTTTTGTCCCGCCTTAATATGTTTAATGAAGCTAAAGCAGAGGTTCTGACTGAAAGACGGGTACATGCACAAGCTCTCGGCTCTCAGTCCTCCCACTGCTGCTGCGCCGCATCAGCAATGGGTTAATCTCACAGCAATGGAACATGGTGCTGTTTTTAACAGATCTTGCGCACGCCCGTACGACATGCAGCTTTGACTCTTGAACACTTCTTAACCTGTCCCCCCGCCCTTTATAAAGTCACTTTACTGCCCATCATACGTCACTTTACTTCACTGTACTGCTGTCACCTTACATTGTGTGCACCATGTGCACTTGTATATTGTAAATAGTAACTGTAACTCTATTTTAAATTTAAATTTATTCTTTAGAAGTGTTTTTTATTCTTATTTTTATTATCTCTTTTTGACTGTTGCACTGAGCCAAAGCAATTTCCAAGTCTGTGACCTCCCGTTACTTACGTTGGCAATAAAAATGATTCTGATTCTGATTTGAGCCTATCAAACACTGTCACAATCGTATTTGTCCCGTCCTGTGAAGGAGCTGTTGTTGTTTTTTTTGATACAATCAATCATCTATGAGCTACAAGCCTTTTATTTAGATGTTAGTGTGTGTTTTTATTCTTAGTACATATTTATATAAAACACAACAGAACATAATAATACTTGAGGGTATGAGATCCTTTCATTTTTATTTCTTTTTCGTTCAGTTGTTCTCTTGAGTAAAGGTTTGGTGTATGTTGTACATCAATCTCATTTCACATTTCTCCAAATTGATTTTATATCCTTGAGATTTCAATAATGAATCATCCTCATTAAGATGAAAGATGAAAGAGATTCCTCTCAATACGATGACATCTTATTCTGCTGAAAATCATTTCCTGCTGTTAATCCAATCACAATAAAGATCATTTCTTTTGAAAATGCTTCTTTCCCATGGAGTTATATTGGCACCTATCCTCCAATTAAAAAGAAACGTTATAGAATATGAACTTTTTTTGTGTTTTTTTAGTTTACATATATGTATGTATTTTTCTGATTTTATTTAAATTTATTCCCATTAAAATATACTAGGGCGAGAGTAGTTCAGTTGGTAGAGCATTGGCCTTTGACCTTTGAGCCAGAAGGTCTTGGGTTCAAGCCCACCTCAAGACTTTCACCATCGACTCCCAGTGTCTGCTGTCGTTGTGTCCTTGGCAAGACACTTAACCTCTGGGAACACCAGCCACAGTGGGGCGGCTGCGGCTGTAAAGTGCCAAACTGCCGTTGTGTCCTTAGGCAAGACACTTCACCCCCATTGCCTAGAATGAGTCTGGTGTGTGTGTGTGAATGGTTGGTGGTGGTCGGAGGGGCCGAAGGCACAGACTGGTTGCCTCGCTTCTATCAGTGTGCCCCAGGGCAGCTGTGGCTACAGTAGTAGTTAATCACCACCGTGTTTGGAGTGAATGAATAATGAAATGTGAAGCGTCTTTGAGTGTCCAAAAAAGCGCGATATAAAACCAATGCATTATTATTATTATACTGTGTGGCTTTATTAGTTTTAAAAGGCTGCATTTCCTTAGTGCAAACACAGTGAGAGGCAGGTTTTGGACGGTAGAGAATTTGCTTCTTGTCTGGTTTTCTGTCTGGGAAAGATTAACATGGTGCATCAGGATCTTCTTAAATGTCACACAGCCGCTTGAAAGAACAAATTACTACTTTTCGTACGACAGCAACAAGAAAAGGAACAGAAGCTTACACCTTCTGACTTTCATTAGCTGCATAGCATCAGAATTCTGTTGTTGGGTTCATGTGTTTGACACGTGTTGAATGAACAAACAGCTTGTTGTGTCATAATTATCTTCCTAATATCTGGAGTTCTTCTTAGTCACAGCTCTCACAGCGCATGAAAAGGTCAGGACCATCCTCCCTGTCTAATCAAAGATCCGTTAATGTGGCATATGTAAATAGGACACCCATGGGCACCTACACTGGTCCTGTGTCCCTGTCACAACCTCTTAATTCAGCTGCATGTGGGGCTCAAAGTGGGGCTCCCATGCTCTCTGCAGATAATGACACCCTTACTCATGGATCTGTGTAATTATACCCTTAGCAGCGTCCTGCGGGGCACAGGCACAAACCACACCATCTGATGGGATACAGCCACTCGTTTGGTACTGTATTTTTTCTTTCACTGGACAAGAAAGATTTAAAAGAAAATTGTGGAAGATGCAGAGCAAAATAATGCCGTAAGTGATCAGGATATGATCAAGAAAGCACACTTTGTTTAAAAAAAAATATATATATTTTTTTTTTAAATATCGAACAAAAACTAACGCACACAGATCTAGGACAAAATGAAAGTTAAAAAATATGAATAATACATTTATGCACAGTATAGGCCTATACATGGCAAAAACACAACAAAGCAACAGAAGTGTGAAGGGAAGGCTAAGTGATAAATGAACACAGAAAAGGTTTTCAGAGCATTCCTTTCTATTATCATTATTATTATTTTTTATTTAACCTTAATTTAACTTGGAGAACCTCCTTGAGATAATTTCTTTTTCAAGAGTGTCCTGGAAATGTAAAATGTCTTAATGAAGCTGAATCCTCACAACTTGCCATTGGCACCTGTTTTTCCTGCCCATCTGTAGTAAATCATTCTAAGTCTCAGATTGGTTGACCCTGTCTGTCAGTAATGCCCAGACAGCCAGGCCTTCTAAAAAAGAAATTAAAGTGTGTTTTACATTTTGAATCAATACAATAATTGCAGTATTATATAAAGCAATACATCACAATAACACTGCTCATCAGCCTCAATGCACAATCCTCAGTTTAAGAAAAATGATGGTGGTGGCAGCAAATCAAAAGATTTGAGGCTGGGGTTTATATTATATTCCTTTGGAACAATTTCCCCAAACGTTTCAATCAATGGAATTCATACAATTAAAACAAAAGATATAAATGAGTTAGAAAGGCTCACTTAAACCTGTGGAGAGACAGAAACTGCTGTTCACAAACTTTAAGTTTTTTCACTACATTGCCACCACATAATATGACACACAAAGAGAAAA
This sequence comes from Knipowitschia caucasica, assembly GCA_964034765.1. Lineage (NCBI taxonomy): Eukaryota > Metazoa > Chordata > Actinopteri > Gobiiformes > Gobiidae > Knipowitschia > Knipowitschia caucasica. The sequence continues at coordinate 48,231,708 of OZ035824.1, read as the reverse complement.
CTGCAGCTGTGGCCACAGTAGTAGTTTATCACCACGCTGTAAGAATAATAATGACATTTGAAGCACCTTCAAGACTCTAAGAAAGCGCTATATAAAACAGCGTTATTATTATTCATTTCATAAGCTTGAGAGGGAGTTGGCATTGACTGTGGTGAACTCTGTATCAAACTAATAGCGGCAGCAGCCTGGTTTGGGCTCCTTCAGATCTAATTATGTTCCATTTGATTCTGTTTCTGGCTGAAGTCGTCAAAGCGACTCAACACGTTTGTCACAGCGCGTCCTGCAGGTGTCAGCTCTGAACAAGGCAATAATCACCCAGTCTCTCTCGCTGTTCTTTCTGCCGCATCATTACATCCGCATCTCTTCAAAGAACATGTGCAGGTGCCCAGTGGGGTCCGGGAGGATAAGTACTTCTGCATTAGGAAAAAAAATCCTTCATGAACTACTGTGTTGAAGTCACATTTGCATGTGAAGGTTTTTAAAGTGAGAAACATCTGTCCATTTAGTTCCCCTGATGCCTCCGGCACTTTCCTTCTGTTTTCTAAAAAGAAACACTCTTTAAATCTGTCATTTGGTTCCCTAATGTTTCATAAGGAACAACGGCTTATTTGTAGCAATTAAAAATAGAATCATTATTGATGTAAAAAAGCCTCTTCATAGGGATGGACACACCACGGTTGAAATGACTTGGTTTCAATGTTGCACAATCTTCTCCAATCATCGATCAAATTGTTTGCATTCTTCTAAAATAAAAGTTAGCTTTACTCACGTGCATGATATATTAATGTCATGAAGATGGACCTGCATTATTTATAGTTGTTTTGTTTGTCTATCCAGGGCAGGTTCATGATGCAAGGATGTTATTGATGTCTACATATACACTTATTTAAGCAGTATGTACAAAACTGGCCAAATGTGGTACTGCAGCCTCTCCCACTCTCCCTGACTCAGGTTGCCAGATATGGAGACAAATCCAGTTGGGAACATAATATCTGAATAGTTTGTCTATTTTGAGTTTTGTCATCAACAAATCTATAACCAACACTTTTTTAACAAAGTCTTCTATTCTCCCAATAGAACAATAACAAGTTTTGTTATTAATGATTGATTGTTTATGATGATTAATACACTTTTTTAGTACTGCGGCTACACGTTACTTTACTAGTGAGATTAGCTTGACGCGGTGAGTTTTGGCAACCCGAATCACGGACTTTCTGATTGGTGAAACAGTGGCGGACGAGACATCGAAATGAAAACTATAATAAGATTAAGGGGCTGTAAAACAACATTTGATATTCAAATATCTCGGCTGAACTACTGTTATCAGTTAAAGATGTTTTGGAAAAGAGCATTGTTTATTAATGCCTTTGACATATTATGATGACTCTTACATATTGCTACTTTAAGGTTCGTTAACATTTGGTCCAATGCCTCATATTCAGTGCACACTCTCGAAGTGTGGACTGAGCAGTGACTTCTGAAGCGAGTCCTTGAGACCAGTGTGGACTGCTCTGGAGCCTTCTGCTCTCCAGGCCATACAGTGTTGGATCCAGGAGGGTCATAACGGTGGAGAGCCAAACAACAGTGTGTCTTTGTTGCAAAGCTTTCAATAAAACATGTGTTCAAAAACACAAAGTGTTGCAGCCTAAAGCGTGCTAACACATAATGGCAGTACTTAAAGCTGTAGTGCAGGCGAGAGAGAAATTAAGCTAAATTACCTGCAGAGAAAAAATATCAGCTAAAAGCCCAACAACAGAAAATGAATCTGCCAAATAACCCCGTAGCACAATGACATGTGCTGCAAATAAATAAAAGCCAAGAGTCAGAATTAGCATTATTTACATCTAATTATTATCATTACATCACATTATTGTAATAAGGGTTCAGGGGCTAATAGGCTTTTCACAAACAATAATAAAATATTCATCAAGAGATGCAAATATAAAGGTTCTATAGTCTCTAAAGATAAACACAGCACAACATTTTCAATACAGAAAACAACAGTAAAGGGAATAGACTGAAAAGTGTCTGACACAAAGGCATCACAGCAATGTTTTGAAGAGATTCCAGCTCTGGGAGGATGCACTGTAACCTGACATAAGGCATCTTTCTTTTCTTGGTTGATGTAGTATTGAACACTGTCCCTGTTCAAGAAAAGAAATACCAGACATGATTAATCCAGTACAGATACTGAGGAGATATTCAAATCTGCTGGACCAATGTTTGTGCTAAAGAGTAAGCTGTTGTCTGGTCAAAAACATGCAATAAACCCTTTTGTTGTCAAAGGTTTGCCTCATACAATCACCCAAACTGCAGCTGGAGAAGCCACAGGTCGCTGACCCCTGGACTGAACAGACTTATGCTGCCATTATAGCAGCTGAGATCCTCATGCTGCAGTGTGTCCTGGATCCTTCTGCTGCAGGACAATGCCCGGCCTCACATGTATGAGAGTGTCAGCAGTCACTGTGATGGTATTGATCTTCTGGACTGGCCTGAATGCACATCCAGCACATCTGGCACATCACATCTGGGGCTTCCTCCAACGCTGCACTGACGGTCTACGGCCTGACTGATGTTCTTGGACTGAATTGAAAGAATTTCCACAAGATGAGTCAACGATGATATTTTACACTTTCGTCTTTTTCCTTTATTTAACATTTCATTTGATAGCTCATGGGGGGAGTGACCAAACTTCATGTTTGTTTGAAGTCTGGATGTTCATTTTAGATGTTATTTTGTGTTAGTGCTCTCACCTCTCAGCATGAAGGTCCGGGGTTCAAATCCACTCAGAAAGAGTGGAATTTTCCTTTTCTCCCTGTGTCTGCATAGGTTTCCTCCGGGTGCTCCGGTTTCCCCTACCAGTAAAAAGTAAAACATTTGCAATAGGAAAGACTGTAACGAGTGAATGGATGGATGGTTGATGGGGGGCTTTGATGCGCCAGTGTGTTTGGCGTCTTGCTTCTGTCATCACCGTGTGGAGAGAATGGAGCAATATATAGTGAGTATAAACAATATATTTCTGCACATTGTAAAACGCTTTGGTTAACCTTGGTCTGTTAAATTGCGCTATATGAAAAAACATACTTACACACCCACACATGCACAGGTCCTAAAATACATATCTTTGTATAAATAAATAAGCTATTTGAAAGAGTGACATTAAGGACAGTGAGTGAAGGGCTTCCATCTTTTGTGCAGTTTGTGATGCTTGTTTAGCTTGTAGGCCTCTTGCATTACGTCTCAGCTATGAATGTTAGTGGTAAAGGATATTATCTGTTGCCTTGTTTTGCCCAGCCTGTAGAGCAGGGGTTCAGGAAGCAGGAGGCGTGATCTATTTGCAGCTGGCTCCACAAGCATCCTTTAGGCTTAATGACCAGTCTGTGCAACACACCTCTACTGCGGTTTATCTCCTTTGTAATTGGGTACATCATGTTTTATGTCTGCATTGATAAAGCAAAGGCTGAGAGACTTCCTAAAAAAGTAATTATCTTTCTGAGTGAATCATAAGGGCGCACACGGACGGGTGCACTTTGTCCACATCCTACTGCTATCTGTAGCATGATTGCTATTAGCCATCAATGAATCCATGGCTAATAACAACCACTATAACTGTAAGAAACAACGTGTTAAGTCCAATTGTTTTAATGTAAAAAATAAATACGGCACACTTACCCAAAAACTTACACGAAAATGTGAGTAATGTATTGATAATCTCGTGCAGACATGCTTTCAGCCCCCGTGGCCCCTGAGAACCGTGCTGCAGATGAGGTGACTGTGAGAGAAATAGTGCGACAAAGGCCCAGCTGCCACTGCAGAGCTGTGGCTGTTTTGGAAAGCACAGTGGTGATTCATGCTGGCAAATTGATTCATTTCTTGTACAGATAAGAACCTTTCCCCCTTTGTGGCTGCATGCAACAAAAACACATGGAAACTAAGACAATCTTGCTAATAGGATTGTAAAGTTTAACAGCAAACGGCAGCAATGAAAAAGACAATATTGCAATTACCCTGCTTGTCAATAACTTCTTTATGTTCAACAAGTGTTTATTGGACAACGCTGTGATTGTTGCTGCTTAACCATCTCTCCATGAAGCGGGCGGTCTGTGGGACGTTCTCAGTGGGGGCTTGTTTGTGTAATCGGATGGGAACAGAGGGAATGGAAAGCTTTGAGCAGCACTTATCGGTCACATGTCCATAGCAACAAGGTGTTCGGTAAAAGAAGAAACACGTTCAGATCTCTCTCGCCTCTGCTCACATGGAGATAGACCACAAAGTCCATACTTCCAAAGGCACACCTCAAAAATACATTTGTAAAAAGTGTGCATTTCCCTAAGTGAATTTTACCTAACTTTTGATGACATAAAAAAATCCCTTCTGGAGTCAGATGTCTGTGGATAGACTCAGTGGTTTGCCCGACCTCACAGCTCCAGTGTTGTTCACTGATCAAAGGTACAGATACAGACCAAATGTTAATGATAATAATGTGCACTTTATTTATCCCTGTAGGGAACTTTGTCTTCTGCATTTGACCCATTCTCAAAAATAAGGTTTTAATGCACAAAAAAAGCGATTGCGGTAAACCCGGAAGTAACTATTAACGTGAATTGAACATTATAGGACACATCTGCAGAGGATCTGATTATGGATATAGTAGGGGTGGGCGATATGGTCACAGACAGTAGACGTAATATATTGCGATATAATTTGGTGTGTGAATTTCAATATAGGTCTAGCAGGTTCTTGCATAAAATAGTCAGAGTTTTTTATTTTCATGATTATGAAAATTGTAGATTCACACTGAAGGCATCAAAACTATGAATTCAATCATGTAGAATTATGTACATACTAATTTATATATATATTCTAGATTCTTCAAAGTAGGACCTTTTGCTCTGATTACTGCTTCACACACTCTTGGCCTTCTCTTGATGAGCTTCAAGAAGACCTGAAATGGTCTGAGTTCTCACAGATGCTGAGGCGACAGTAGCTCAGTTCTGAGGATCGTGGGTTCGAGCCCGACTTTCACCATCGACTCCCGCTGTCTGCTATCGTTGTGTCCTTGGCAAGACACTTAACCTCTGGGAACACCTGATGCCACAGTGGGGCGGCTGCGGCTGTAAAGTGCAAAACTGCTGTTGTGTCCTTAGGCAAGACACTTCACCCCCATTGCCTAGAATGAGTCTGGTGTGTGTGTGTGAATGGTTGGTGGTGGTCGGAGGGGCCGATGGCACAGACTGATTGCCTCGCTTCTGTCAGTGTGCCCCAGGGCAGCTGTGGCTACAGTAGTAGTTTATCACCACTGTGTATGGAGTGAATGAATAATGACACATGTGAAGCGTCTTTGAGTGTCCAAAAAATCGCTATATAAAACCGATGCATTATTATTATTAGCACTTGTTGGCCCTTTCGCCTTCACTCTGTGATCCAGCCCTAAAACCATCTGGATTGGGTTCAGGTCCAAAACCATCTGGATTGGGTTCAGGTCCAAAACCATCTGGATTGGGTTCAGGTCCGGTGACTGGAGGTCGGGTCATCAGGCCCAGCACCCCACCACTCTCCTAATTGGACAAATAGCCCTTACACAGCCTGGTGTGAATCTACAGTCAATAGTCATGAAAAGAAAGACACTCATTGAATGAGAAAGCGTGTCCAAACCTTTGGTCTGTACCGTATATTTTTTGTTTGAAAATCAGGTGTGTCCAGTCTCCACAAACAAAATCACCAGTATTTCATCCAGTGTTTAATACATTTTTAGTATATAATATTATTCCATATTAAAGAGACACCATGCTTTTGAAATGCAGATTGAACTGAAGACCCTCTGGTTGCCAACTTGAGAACAGAAAAATAAGGGACGCCATTTGGGTGGATCCGGTTGAGCACTTTTTAGTCCTAATTTTAAAGGAATCATGGAATCTCATAATCAATTTTTAGAACTTCATTTATTGACTACATATAAAAAAAAAATCAAATCCTTAGTCAAAAATTAAATTCAATAAACAGGTGGAACTTAATTGGCTGGTTAAGGACGTATAAAGCATGCTTATAATAAAAGCATGAAAAATATATAAAAAGTGACAAATGCTGTAACATACATTATTCATGTATGTTACAGTAAAGACCATTAACTGCAAAAGCAATTTTAAAAAGAAAAACAAATGTAGTCATTAAAAAATATAAAAAACTCAAATGTTGAAATCAAAGTCTGTAGCACTTAGATATGGTTATTATCTCTAGTGTCTGAGAGTTTAGTGCGTGTACATAGCATCACTTAAAAGCTATTGTTCCTTTACAAAGCTGGTCTTGACATTTGTTGACTCTCCCTAAGCGCTTTTCTCGGTGCTTGCAGCAATAGATTTCTCTGCATTAAAACAACGCATTGGATTTGAACAATTGATGTAAATGTGATCATTTTGCCACAATAACTTTTGTTTAACAAAGTAGCTTTCGTGAGCTATTGACCGCAGAAGACCAAATCTGACGCTAACTTTACCAAACTTCTGCTGGGATGATGCTGCGGGCCACGCTGGCGCTTGTCAACATTAAGCCCATGGATGTGATCTGGGCGAATGCTGCTGGGCTAATGCCGGTTGTTTTGGTGCTTTTGTGGCCGAGTAGCATATAAAAGGAAAAGCAACGCCACCTAGTTTTAAAAATGAGACTAGGACTCAATAAAGGAAGGTTCTTAAAAACAAGGTGAGCAGTGTAAAAACCAGAGTTTTAAAAGGGATAAAACAATTTATTACAAATAAAATTACAGAATAAAATACTAAAAATATAAAAGCAAAGTCCAGTAAGGACAGGGGCAACTCCGCGTTCCCAAGGCAGCAGACCTAAAACCAGAGGAGCAGGAGGCAGTAAAACGTTCTTTTTAAAAATAGAAATCTGTAGGTTAAAAGTAGGATGAATCCCGGCCAGAGCACTAAAGGTCACTTACGTGCACGGGCAGAGAAACTCTGCCCGCTGCGGTGATGTCACGTCGTGCTCTGGCTTTCCGTGGGTCCTGTGCAGGTACTGCTGACTGCTGCTGCCGTTCTCCGTTGCCTCCTCTCCTCGGTCGCCCAAGACGCTCTGTCGTCAACCTGTGTTCTCTGCCCGGGACGGGGCCGCAGTCTCGCCAGCCACTTGCCGCCCACGGGTTGCCACTGGGCACACGCAGGGGAGAGCGGGCACATTCCATTCGTGATGTTGGGCCTAGCCCGGTGCACACACGCCTCTCTGCGCTTTCAATGCGCGCCCATCACCGGTGCCGCTCTCCCCGCTGGCCTCAGTCCCCCGTGGTCTCTGGCTGGCGGTGCCTCTCCTTTGGCCCAGTCCGGTGTCCTCCTCCTCCTTCCTCCCCCATAGTCTGTTTAAAAACCCTTTTCTCATTGGCTCCAGCCCCCAGTGTCTATGTCCATTCGTTAAAATCAGTGGAAGCTGCCACAGGTGTGAGGATAAAACACCTTTGACCAGGGACGTGCGGTGAGGTTTGTGATTGGGGAGGCACTGACTTTAAAAGTCAGATTTACAATCATTATTCAAATAAAATAGCATTTAATCACCAATGCAATGACATCCACAAACTTTATATACTGTAAAGATAAGAGAACCAGCTTCTTTTAATAATCTCACAACAAATCTAGCTGCTGACTCTGCTCCGCATCAAACAACATCTTTAAGAAGCGCAGGTGCGAGAGACGCGAGGAGAGAGAGACGCGAGGAGAGAGGAGCAGAGAGAAACAGAGAGGAGCAGAGAGAGACGGAGACGCGAGGAGCAGAGAGAGACGGAGACGCGAGGAGAGAGAGACGCGAGGAGAGAGAGA